>JAOWLH010000046.1:2090000-2690000 GCA_027405865.1 Salix purpurea | reverse complement strand
ATGCCGTTTCTTCATCAATCCTTCCGATAGCAGCGCTACGGCTCCTTGACATATTGTCTGTTACTTCAGTCGCAGGTTTTTGATGAGTAATATATTGCTGTCTTGTACGAACATCCATGTTGTTGCTACGACCTAAAGTAGTACTCCTTGTAGAAGCAGCCCTTAAAAGCTCCCTATAATCATCATCAAAGCGGTTTGATCTTGTGGAGCTGACACTGTGACTGCGACCCATGTTATTGAGATTTCCTGCAGGGCAGCTCATCACACAAACCTGGTCTGATCAGTATAATGTACCCTTGGAATTAAACCAAATAAATAGAGAACTAAGAGAAGGCGGCGATTGCAATTTGCATACGCCATTGAAATACATGAATCCATCCTCCCCGGCCCGGCCCTTTCATATATAGCCATCCTCATATTCTCTCCTGGGTCTTAACTCGATCTCCCCTAACTTAGCTGCATCGATCCCGCTTGAGGATTATTATTGCTAACACTTCATAAATAGATAATAATTAAATGATCAAAGTATTTGCCTAATTAAGATGCAATTGCTATGAACAAGGAGACAAGGTCTAGCTAGCACAAAATGCGCACGCATTCTTCCCAACAGCTAGCAAGCCCTCAATTTAATAAGCATGCATGCTCTATAAATAGTTTTACCTTGGATTATATATTTTTTTCACAAAAAGATTCCAAGCTAGCTTCTTGAGAACCCCAGTTTTTCCTCCTCTCTGGTAATTAACCTGTGGGGTTTTGTTGCTCATAATATATATATGCAGTTGCAGTGCTGTTTATCTAGCTAAGGTTCGTGTGGGAGTACTATTATGGCCACCAACACGAGTAATGTAACAGCTGCATTGCCAAAGCCTATGAAGGCAACATCAAATGGAGCATTTCAGCATGAGAATCCATTAGATTTTGCGCTTCCTTTGTTGATCCTTCAGATATGTTTGGTCGTCGCTTTTACAAGAGCCCTCGCATTCCTTCTCAAACCCCTCAGGCAACCCAGAGTCATTGCTGAGATCATTGTAAGTTTCTACTCTTGAATTAATATCATCATCCTGCATGTCTAGCTTGTCTTTTGTAAGAGATCCGTGCATTCATCCATCTAGATCATATAAAATAAGGCAAATCATTCAATTGCTTTGCTGATAAAACAGCAAATTAAGTCATTGACATTTGTATTCCGTCCGGATGTAAAATATCCGATTGTTGAGCACATATATAATTGATATACGTGACGTCAAATAATGTAGGAGTAGATTAATTGCATGATTAAAAAAAAAAAAAACTTGAAATTAGTACATGCACGTAAATTGTCCTGCAGGGAGGAATACTGCTTGGGCCATCTGCGTTCGGAAGAAGCGAGAAATTTCTTCACACGGTGTTCCCTGCAAGAAGCATGACCGTCCTGGACACGGTCGCCAACATCGGTCTCCTCTTCTTCTTGTTTTTGGTGGGTTTAGAGCTTGACCTTCGATCCATTCGTCGCACTGGAAAGAAGTCATTGGCCATAGCCGGCGCTGGCATCACCCTTCCTTTCCTTTTAGGAATCGGCACCTCATTTGTTCTTCGTTCCACCATATCCAAAGGAAGCGCTCACGCCCCTTTCCTTGTCTTCATGGGCGTCTCTCTCTCCATCACCGCTTTCCCAGTCCTGGCCCGTATTTTGGCGGAGCTCAAGCTTCTAACAACCGATGTGGGCCGCATAGCAATGTCTGCAGCTGCAGTCAATGATGTTGTTGCTTGGATTCTCCTTGCACTTGCTATAGCTCTATCAGGCAGCAACACTTCTCCGCTTATCTCCTTGTGGGTCTTACTTTGTGGCGCGGGGTTTCTGGTGTTTTCCATTTATGTTATAAAACCGTTACTGGAGCTTATGGCTCGGCGTAGCCCTGAAGGCGAGCCGGTGAAAGAGATCTACATTTGCATCACTTTGTTACTCGTGCTGGCTTCCGCTTTCGTCACCGACACCATCGGCATACATGCACTTTTCGGAGCTTTTGTGGTGGGAATTTTAGTACCCAAGGACGGTCCTTTTCCCGGGGTTCTTATAGAGAAGATAGAGGATCTTGTGGCGGGGCTCTTTCTGCCACTCTATTTCGCCTCCAGCGGGCTCAAGACCAACGTTGCAACCATAAGTGGAGCTCAATCTTGGGGCTTGCTTGTTCTCGTAATAGCCACGGCTTGTTTCGGTAAGATTATCGGGACGATGGTTGTGTCAAGGATGTTTTTTAAGGTGCCCTTCAGAGAAGCTGCGGCTCTTGGATTCCTGATGAACACAAAAGGCCTGGTGGAGCTCATTGTCCTCAATATTGGCAAGGATCGCAAAGCAAGTACTCGTGTTCATTAATTATTTAGCCAGTTAATTAGCTAGCTAGGTATATATAGTGAGTATGATCACTGACAACTAATACGCAGAACTTGTAATTTGTGCAGGTGCTCAACGATCAGACCTTTGCGGTTTTAGTTTTAATGGCGTTGTTCACCACCTTTATCACCACGCCAATCGTGATGGTAGTGTATAAGCCTGCCAGAAAAGGAGCACCTTACAAGAACCGTACTGTCAAACGCAAGGATCTTGACACGGAGCTTCGACTGCTGGCCTGCTTCCATAGCAGCCGCAATATTCCCACCACGATCAACCTCGTGGAGTGTTCCCGGGGAACACGAAAGCGAGGACGCCTCTGCGTTTATGCCATGCACCTCATGGAGCTTTCAGAGCGATCATCCGCCATCTCAATGGTTCATAAAGCCCGCAAAAATGGGCTCCCTTTTTGGAACAAGAAACGTGATGATAGAGATCAAATGGTGATTGCTTTTGAAGCCTATCAGCAGCTCAGCAGTGTCACCATCCGTCCCATGACCGCCATCTCCGCTCTCAACACAATCTATGAGGACATCTGCACCAGTGCACACCAGAAGCGTGCTGCCATGATTCTCCTCCCATTCCACAAGCACCAGAGAGTGGACGGAAACTTGGAGTCTCTGGGGCAATCGCTGCGGGAGGTGAACCGGCGCGTCCTCCGCCATTCTCCATGTTCCGTCGGTATTCTCATTGACCGTGGCCTCGGAGGCACCACCCAGGTCTCTTCCAGTGATGTGTCCTACACGATTGCAGTCCCTTTCTTTGGAGGCCGAGACGACATGGAAGCCCTGGCCTACGGGATGAGAATGGCAGAACACCCTGGAATCATGCTTACTGTCCTTAAAGTCGTGCCTCCATCAGGGAAGACGCTAATGACATTAGAAGGTCAAGATACCAGCATGATCAAGGTTGAGAATGATAAGAATTCTGACAGCGAGGCTGATAGCGAGCTCTTCTTCTCTGAATTCATCCAGCATGCTGCCAAAAAGCTGCAAGACTCGGTGTCACACGAGGAAAGATTGGTGGAGAGCAAGGCAGACATTGTATCAGCATTGAAATCAATGAGCAAGAGCAATCTGTTCTTGGTAGGAAGAATGCCACCCGTAGCTCCTTTGTTGATTTCAACCGACACACCAGAACTAGGTCCTGTTGGAAGCTTTTTGGCATCCTCCGACTTCTCCAGTACAACATCTGTTTTGGTGATTCAACACTATAATCCAAACGCAAATCTTCATCCGCTCGTGGAGGAAGAAGAAAACGAAGACACGGATGACGGCACTGATACACCAGTTTTAGTTGACAAATATTGATATTTTAAGTGTATGTGTAGGTATATAAATGTGTGTGGGTGTGTTTTACACTATGATATTAATATATTAATTTACCACTATGAAACTCATGACCATAAACATAAAGGTTTTACATAGAATATTGTTCATATATATATAATAAATATTAACAAAACTGCTAACATTAGAAAACGCTAGAGTCTCAACTTAAAATAAATGTCAAATTGAATGATATATAAAGAAAATATATCTTAAATATATAATTTTAATTATTTCACCATAATTATTTTGTATTAAACTATAAGAAAAAAAATAATCATAAAGGGTTGTACAAAAAAACGCATGTTGAGATGATAAAAGTTATAATAATTTTATGTAAAAACAAATTAAGAATTGAATGGTGGATTAATAACCTAAATATATATACTATTTTATTTTAATAATGATTTACAAAAAAGATAAAAAAAGGTCATCGCGATAAAAAAGAGTCATGTTTCTGGCCCAAAACAGATAGGTCAAATATGTATAGGTCAACAAGGCTAAGTTTGACCATTTTGTTTATTTTATTTTTCTATTCAAGGGATGGATATATGTTTTTCATTCTTTTATTTAAAAAAATACATGATATGTCATCTGTTAAGGTAGATGAGATATCGTTTGCTTGTCCAATTTCTATCCACCGAAGAGGTGGCCTGGAAAATCAAGCTGAGGTATTTTAGAAATATGAAAATATTTGACAATCTATTTCTATCTAAATATACCTAATAAACACCCCTAGAGTATCAATAATTACCTAAAAATAACCCTAAATGAAATAAAAACTTAAATTGAAAGATCTTCTCTGCCATAAAACCTCACTAAGGCTGTATTTACCAATCCACCAATCTGCCTCAAAACAGTATCTTGATCCATGCATGCCAAGTTGAGTTTCTATATTGCTGTTGGTCGAGATCCTTGCCCTTTCAAACAGGGGTGGTGGCTGTTGACCATGGCAAAAGTCACTAAGGAAATAACCAGAGAATATAAAATTTGCTTTTTTCAATTTCCTGCAGATATTTGGCTGGTATAGGATGGTCCTCGACAAGTCAAACTGGTCCTCCCATTAAAGCTTAGCACTACAATCAAAAGTTTGTAGGGATGACCTTGAGATGGAAATTCTTGTATAGCATATTTTTATATAGATATTTATAGATCCAAGTATAAACAATTGGATGACCATATAATTTTTTAAAAATTAACTAATGTTCAAGTTTTAATTTGTTTAATTATTAATAACAACGAGCGATGAATGAGTAAAGAGTGGATGCGTGCAAGGGGAATACCCCACCACCCACTCTATTGGCACTTGTCCAGGGAATCTGCTCTTCAATGATCTCTTTCAACCTTTACGACAAAAATGAAAGGTGGCTTGCAACCCTGATAAATAAACAAGAAAGATTGTCATTTTTACTTGCCAAAGTCATCTTTTCTTGTGACTCAAGGATTCCTTGATAGTGGATATCCTTACAGCACCTAGCTAGAAAAGCTACTTTGATGATTTTGTTTTACTGACGATGAACACCAAAACGATCAGATCAACTGCTCTTTGCTGTAAATCTTTTCCATGGTCGGATTGGATATGATCCTAATCGCATACACATCCCTCAATTGTTATAGATTGCATACACATCCCTCAATTCCATGGTCGGCATCAATCTTTGCAATCCATGCTAAAGCAAATTCCCTTGGGCAAGGTCCCTACAAGAACACCGGCCTCCTCTTTCCTGAAACCTACACCATCTCTCCCTTCCCATCTATACCATTTGACAATGACTCCTAAAGAGGTAAACAATGCAGCAAATGTTATCTTCTTCCTTTCCCGGAGAGGAAAAAGAGATTCCTTTCATGTCCCACACCCTTTTGCCTTTCAAATATTCCCTTCTGCGGCACACATAAATGCCACCTATTGATTCTTCATTCTTACTATCGACCCTCTCTCCATCTCATACAAGGTCTTGGTTTCTCGATCCATTCCCTAATGGTTCCAGAGTTAGAGGTACACCTCCGCGCAGAACATCATGAGCATCTAGCATCTAAGCTTTAATATATGTCATCTTCTTGTCTGACCATTTCTGTTTTCCTCTCCTGTCGTGTGCAGAAACCTCGAGTTACAGAGATACAAGTCCGGATGGACTGTAATGGGTGTGTGCAGAAGATCAAGAAGGCATTGCATGGCATCAATGGTAAGCAATCAGTGTGTGATCTGATGAATCCTCTAATCAGGTTTCTCCCACTTACAAATTATCATCTTATAAGCTTTTTCTTTCAGCTTCCTTGTATCTAATTTCGTTCTGATCATTTTCCTCAGGTATATATGATATCTACATTGACTTCCCGCAGCAGAAGCTGACAGTCATTGGGTGGGCAGATCCCGAAAAAATTATCAAGGCGATAAGGAAAACCAGGAAAATTGCCACCATATGTTCCCATACTGAACCGTCGGATCCTGCTGCTCAGACAACAGAAAAACCACCCGAACAAGCACCTGAAGGTGGGGCACCGCCACCTCCAGCCTCCGAACAGGCAAATCCTCCCGCATCAGAAGCTCCGCCAGCTGAAACAGCAGCATCACCAGCAGAGCCTCCAAAAGATCCACCACAACCTGAGAACCCACCACCACCTGGGGGGAATCCATCACCGTCACCTGTTGCTGAAGAAACCAGCGCACGTCAGCCAGAAAAGCCCCCTGGACCTAAAGATGTAGGAGAGGTTCATGTTATATACCATCACCCACCTGACTTTGGCCACAGATATGCTTATGGTCATAACTATGGCGGTAACTGGAACAGACACCCTATAAGCCAAGCAGCCCCACAAGCGGCACCAAAACCCGTCTACGTGACTCACAGCTACAACACATACAGGCCACCGCCTAATGTCACTGAATATGAATATCTCCGACCACCATCACATCACAGTACCATTTACAGTAGGATGGACCACTACGACGAGGATTACCTTGACAACAGTCGCAGCAGCAATGGAAACATTACATCCATGTTTAGCGATGAAAATCCAAATGCTTGCCTAATAATGTGAGGAGGGAGGTTCATATGAGAAAAAACAGAATCCAATGGCACCGATTATCTTCTAATATGCATGTGAACACGTTTGAGAGGAGAATGAGATTCCAAGCTTGTTTGTGCGGGAAGAATTTATTCTGCATTCCACTTCTAAGTTCTAAGAAGAAAAACACACCTTGTGCTATTCACTATAAAGAATTGATGATAAATTCTACAACTATTCTCTCGGTCTTCCATTTTAAAAACAGTATTCCACCAGTAGTTTCAATTTCCGTGGCTTGAACACCTTCTGCATCTGCCTTAGGGACACTAGGAAGTTAAAAAAAATGCTTTCAAATGCCTTCCCCGTCAACCAAAAAGAAAACGTGCTTCTCTACACGCCATCTCAATATATTCCACTTTCAATTCTAGACACCACGTCCAACATGACTTTCTTACATTCAAGTTCTGAAAGCTCAGGCCTTGCCTTACAAGCTGGGAATATTACTGCTCATATACTGTGATGAACATTCCACTTTTAATTCTATGCACCATGTCCAATCATATGACATCAATGGGTGTATTCATCTACTAATAAACCAAAAGAATTGGGAAAATTATTGTTCTTCAAAATAATAATTTTATATTTTTAATTGAGTTTGAAATAAATTACATGGTTTGGTTTTGATTAGGTGTGCAGGCCGGTCTCTTATAAAAAAAATGCCTTTTTTACTTTTTCTTACTTTATAATAGGATTGCCCTTAAAATAATTCATTCAAATGATACATATTTGAATAACAATCCGATTATAGCATATCTTTCAAATAATATTGTAGCTTTTAAGATAATATTAACTACTTTTTGAAGTAATTATATAATAAATTAAAAAGAATCCCCTCATGAACATTTAATGATGATAAAATATCAATTTAAGTATTTTTTATAATATTCTGATTACCTTTATTATTATTTTTAAAAAAACCGTGATTTTTTTAATAGAAAAATGGCTACAAAAATATATTTTTCCTGTAATTCAAATATCTATTTTTATTGTCACAGTTAAATAATTTTATTTATTCGGATAGGATTTATGTTGGCTTTGTACGGGGGCTCGCATAGTTTGTTACTCGAGTTCAAAACTAATCAGCTGCTGTCCATCCATGATATGGATCAGAAGCTCCAACCACAAAAATTGTCTCTTTTTTTTTCAACACAGAAACTCTAAACCATGCGATGTGTATTATTACTGCTCTCTACGTCAGACCGTCGGCATGGAAAGCCACAGATGCAAACAAGATGCAGATGTACAACTCATGAAGAACTAAAAGAGATGAAACCTCTACTTTGGCTATCAGGTTATACAGCAGTGAGTACCAGAAAAGGAAGCATAGCAGTCAATGCCTGTTTACATGCTACAAGTATAATACATTCAAATTTTAATCAAATTAAAACTAGTTGATTAGAAAACATAACACCTAAGCTTAGCATATGATCATTTCTAAACAAAAACATAAATGCAAAAGCAAGATAAGAGGAATAAGAAGGTACAGAAGGAAACAAGCATTGCTATTCTCTAAAAAGGTTGAAGATCAGTTCCGGATATGCACCAAAAAACTCTGGATGGGCTGAACCAAAACGATAGAAGCCCGCGCCAAATGATGCCTCTCTGTGTAACAAGCTGCTATACTCACTGGGAAACCTTCATGATAACAGATTTAAGGGTAAATGTCAAAGCGACCAAATCTCCACCAACAATTTTGAGAACTAAAGATCTTACAGTTTTTTTATATCAACCTGGAAGTTTAAGCAAATTGTGATGTGAAAAGTCCATTTGGGATCAACCTGGAAGTTTAAGCAAATTGTGAAAACTCCATTTGGAGATTCTTTAAACATGAGCGTACATATAACTAGCTGCGCTTCTTCCCAAAGAAGTAAATTCTCATCCGAATAATGCAACCATTGTGCAGTTCTATATTATCATCACCATCCAATCAGTCAACTTCTAATCACTCAAAGTTTGGTCATTGGTTGACAAGTAAAATTATCTGTCAAGAATGATTACCTGGTATGGTGATTGCAGCTAGCTGTCAGCATCACTACTTAACTGGGATCCATCATCTTCTTCCCCAAAAAGATGTTCATCGACATCGTCGTCGTCATCCTCGTTATCGTCCATTTGGTCATTATGCAATGAGATAGGGTTTTTGCTCAGCGCAACCTTGTCAATCTGTCAAGAAAGCACAAACAACAAATTAAATATCAACAGACCATTTTAAAACCATCAAAGTAACACAACGAAGAGAAGTTCTGAACCTGCGCTGTTACAAGCTGAAAACGACCTGCTAATTGCAACAAAGGTTGAACAGCCACCGCCCTTGATTTGGTGATCTGAGATAATAGAGCTTAATTTGAGTCTGCCAGGCAAATAATAAAACACTAATATCTGGTGCAACAGCAATATAATCCAACAACACCTTTTCTAACAGTCTGTATGAACTGGGACCTTTGAAAGAAGAGAAATGAGCAAAGGGGATGGGATTGGAAATGAAAGCCGCCTTATTTCTAGTTGCTTAAAATGGACAAATTGCATGTGATGGACCTGTATGGAACTTTTCCCTTCCCTCTACAAAGAGATGGTGGAAGTACCCATCTCTTCCTCTTCCCTCTTTTGCCCTGTGCTTGTCCCCTTCCAACCAAACATATCATGGGAGAATATCCACAGATGGCAAAGTAACCCCCCCCCCCCCCAATTGATAACAAAGCTCTGTCACTCAATGTATCTTCACCAGAATGTTTATTACAAGGTCCCGGTAAATAAGATCAGCTTTGGAGATGGTCTGGTCTACATGTTACAATGGCCCAAGTCAGTCTAGACCACAACAACAACGAGGCTGTCTCTGACACTTCAGCCTATCACAACCTATTTTGGCTTGACATCTTCATCTTAGAAGTTAGAGCCACTAACAGAACAAGCCATGTTATACAAGAATTTGAATACTAATGTTAATTACAATATATAAGTCAAAGCATCTATAAACAAAGGTAAAGCTACCAAGTTTTAACAGTGCATGCATATAATTTTAAGAAATAAAGTATTAGCATGAATATGGCACATAGGGGGTAAGAGGAGCTAACAGCCGAAACAACATCACTTCAAGTTATGATGCAGCAAAGATAAAAGCATGAAAAGAGAAATAGATGATATGCCTACACATTCAAGTTATTATACCTTTAATAAGGAATTAAGCATCTGGGACTCTGATTTTTCTTGTGCCACAATATATTGACCATGATTGACCAATATACAGTATATCCACGGTAAAACACACTTTCCACTATATGACCTGTTGAAGACAAACACAGTTTTGAAATCCCTCCATAATTAGTGAATAGATACATGACAGCTTCCTAGAATACAAGTCCATAAATATCATAGGATGTAACAAGATCAATGAACAAATTCTTCTTGGCAAAACCTTGTGTTCTACATAGATTTATCTGTTAGAAGTAGGGAGTCAACACAATTATAGAAAAGTAAGAGAAGACCTTGATTGCCACATGGCCACCAAGACTTCCAGTAACTTGTATGCATTGCTAGGTTCCATAGACAAAACTGCTGCCCTCATCTAGTAAAAGAAAATCATTAGCTACTATAAGAAATGAAGAATATACATGAAGGAAAACAAGAGCAAAATTAGGATGGGGGAAACCAAAACTGCCTTTAGATGAAGAACAAACCTTCTTTGGCGGGATATTGGCTTCAAGGTCAATACCCTTAAGGGTTGCAGAATCAAGAGTGGGGGTCAATTTACCATCATCTTTACTACCAAGTATGTTCAATTGTCTCAACTGCTTCTCCATGCCAGTTGTTACAGCATCAACCTCTACCATGACATCTGTTGAAATCAGCATAATAAACAGATAAGAGAACACAGAAGAATTGACAAAACAACTCAAGTTAGACCAGAACTTCACTGTTGTAACTGTGAAGCAGAAGTATGACTTCACATTACTTATGCCAGCATGGCGATAGAACAATTTCAATATAATGCTGTGTTACCCATTAAATATTATAGAACTATATTGATATTTAGCACACGCATTTTCAGATTGAAAAGCAAAATCATTGCACAAAACTTGTGATACTTTTCAAAAGAGTTCTTGGATTCTTGAGAATAGACCTTTATGTTCCTTTCTCTCAAATCATTTCTATTTGAATATTATTTGCCTTGCGATCAGTTGCTCATTGTTTTCATTTTCTCTCTCACTTGACAATTTGCATCCATTTCATTTACTTTTTTCCTCTTTCTCCACACACACACACACACACACACACACACACACACACACACATATATATTAAGTTACAGCTATCCATTACTCAGTTGCAAAGTCTCCTCAATGGCTCATGTGATGAGGAAAAAGCATATAGTAGATAAATGCTTAATGAAATGAAGTAAACGAATCACAAGATGCAAGGTAAGAAAAATAGGGGGAAAGCATATTGTAGGTTAAAAAAAACTACTGTTCACAATAGAGAGATGAAATGATGAATCAACATAGGTGCTTTCATATACCTACTCAGAATTTTCTAAATAATTGATGTACCTTTGTTCTCAACAGATTCTTCCATGACCTCATCATGGTCAACGAGATTCCTATTTCTCATCTTCTCATGAAGATCATAAACTTTTTGGATAGGAAGCAAGGCATCTTCCACATTGGCACGGTCTAAAGCAGTAACTGTTGACTTCAAAGAGAATTAATTAGCAAACATGCAAGAGCAACAATCCACGTCAAAATGACATTAGAATTAAAAGAGGAATCTATATCATCAAGCAAGAGCTAGCATAATGAAGAGAACATGTTAGGAAACAGCTGAAGAAGCAGATTTTATAAGGATGCAAAAATCATCAACTGTCTAGTCAAACCATAACTACTGAAATCAACAAAATATAAAACTAAGAACATTTTGACTGAGGGCTCCACCACAAGGGTTTGCCTCCTCAGCAAACATGGTAAACAAGGGCTATATAGGATATAGGAAATGGTCTAAGAACACAGTCAGACAAGGCAAAAAAAAATCATTGTTCAATTGAATGTATCAAAGAAGTCAGAAGCTGATTTTTAGAATTCTTTTGCCCAGAGTTCATGTCAGTATCAGAAGAGATTGTCAACAGAGAGATGACCAGGAAAGCATGTGGAAAACAATAGCCCACAATATATTTGACTTATCCAAAATAACAAATTAGTTATATTCAAGTGTTACCTCGATTTTGTACATCTCTGCCTTTCTTAGAGTTGCCAAGAGACTGGCTCATTGGTAGCAGAACTCCATCCTGAGAGCTATTTAACTTAACATCTGTCCCAGGATGCACTAATATTTTCTGAAACAAAGGCTTTACAGGCAGACCATAGGCAATAAACACATTTGCAGCTGTAGGTTTGGCAGTGCCTTGTAATTTTGCAGCCAATACTGACGGTAATGCACCCTTGTGTTTTTTGGGAAATTCTTCATAAGATAGTAAGACTTTTGTGGGTTTGGAATTGCGTAATTCCTCAACTTTTTTTCCACACCACGTGTAACAAACACCAGTTTCTGAAATGGCCAAAACATACAGGCTTCCATCATCAACTCCCTCATTTTCGAAGCACCTGCAGTCAATGAATACAGCAGGGTGCTCCATTGCAAGAACACAGCTTGCTGATTGCCGTTTTCCACCATCTATTTTCCACAGTGCAACATATCTTTCACCAACAGCAGATGAGAGGATGTATTTTCCATCATCACTAAAGACCATGGAGCGAACAGCTCCCTGTCAATATTGAGAGAGACTGATTTAGCTGAATATAGACAGACAAGGAAGATAACTGGATGGAAATGAAATATGTAATTATGCCAGAAACATAGTGCAAAAGGAATACGGAAACACTCACAGGATGACCAGAAAACTTCTGCAGCTTTTTGTGGTCAGAGCAATTGAAAATCTTCAATTGTGCAGCTGCAGTTGCTAATATCTTCCCATCTGATATTCAGGGTGTGAATCCCAGAAAAGTATGAGAAAGCAGTAATTATTACCATATTCGCAAAGCATTCACTTCCAACACACTCTAAAAAGAGTATCTTTCATTGATGATTAACAACCCAAAAAATACCAAATGCCCAGAGTGTAGTTATACTGAATCATTCACAAATAATTTACCAAAGTACATCTTGGCTTAAATTTTCAAGATTCTACACTTCATAAAAATAACTCATTAGCAAGTAAATGTTCATTTTCCCTACAACCATAAAGCAAGAGTAACATAAATGGTGTAAATGATCAATACCTGATGAAACAGACATGCATGATATCGCCTTTGTAGAAGCTCTAAACTTCCCCAAGGTATTTCCTGTTTGTGGATCAGTTTTGCAAATCATTCCATCAGCACCTGAAGTGTAAATGCACGAATCATGTGCAGAAAATGAAACAGCACTGACACCCCTGCACATCAGAGAAAGAAAACAATTAAATCTAAAGTTACATACCAACTTTTAATTTTCGTTTTCTATTTTTGGCATTTCTGAAAACTGATGTTTACAAGAACCTAGGAACAGTGTGGTTCCAATTCGTAAATGATAAAAGGCATGACAACTTCATAATTATTCAGCAAGGAACTCACCCAGGATGGCAATCGCTAACACTCCACTTCAACTGACCAGCAGACACATCAAGTGCCAAAACATCACCACTTCCTGTTCCTAACACTAACAATGAACTTCCTAGCTTCCTTTTCTTCTGCAGTCATGTTTGAGCACAGAATTATTTCAGATAGGCGGAAGAAAAGATCAAACATTTAGTCACACAATTACAGAGCAACTTTTATATTTAACCTTTTTATCCAAAGACAACCACTTCATGCATTTATAATCAACTGAAAGGTGTCCTCTTTCAGGTTTAGCATACAAATTTCCTTCACTTGATGTTATGTCTGCAAACTCAGTTTGCACCTGGCCCTTTAGTGTATCCCAAATCTGAAAGGAAAATAAAAGATTAGCACTAAGTTGTGTTACAAAGGATTTTATCACACAAACAGCACTAAGATGGCCAAAATTTCACTAATGATGTATTTTCGGAAAACAAATTCTACTATCAATCTCAATTTTCAAAAGCCCTGGCATTTGTAGAATTCAAAGAGAAGAGATTCGAATACCTTTATTCGACCATCTCCCGAACTGATTGCTAAGTAGTCCAATGAAGGACTAAATGATGTCAAAAGGTCTCTGATATTCATGGACACCATACTCCTGCAAAAAAATTGAAGTGACAAGCTATACTAATAACCTTTTCATTCTCCTAGCTAATAGCTTGATTAGTTAACAAATGACTATTCAACACAAACCAACACACCCAGCAAACTTTTATGAGAATCATTGTAAATCCCTCTCAAAACCCATTCACCCAATACCAACTTCTAATCATGACTTTGAAGGAAGATTAAGACTTTTTTGACATATGGGATAGTGAGTTAAAAATTTGAAGTTTAGAACGGTTTCTTTTACACTACGTGTTTAAGAGAGCAGAAGAATAAGTGTGGAAGCAGAGGCTCACCTGAAACGGTGTAGCCCACGGCTTGAAGCGGCGGAGAGAGGAAGGGGGGAAAGGGCGGTCACTGGGATTTTAGGGGTTTTAGAGTTTCCTCAACTCTTCTGTTGGTTTTTGTTTTGGTTTTTTTGTTTCTGCTCTTGTAATAACAAAAAACAGACCTAAATGGGCCTTTCCTTTTTGGAGGGCAATCTTGTTATGGGCTCTGTGAACCAGGTCTTACACTCTATCCCACGTAAAGATTATTAATATTATTTAGTTTAGGGTTTTTAGGGTGTTTTGGAAAGAAGAAAAAAGACATTCAATTAACTCGTTCGATAAATTATTAGAAGTTTTTCGGGAAAAGAGTACTTCTTTATTTTTTAAAAAAAAATATATTTGTAAAATTGTATTTAAATATAAAATTACTTCATCTAAAACACTGTTTTTTTCTTTAAATTTTATTATTAAATTTGAAAGATATGTTTAAAGATTTTTCATGGTATTTTAATGCAATTTTTGCACTTTAAAAAAATTAAAAAATCATGAAAAAGTTTTAGTTAAAAATATGGAATTTTAATAATAATTTTAAAAAGAAAAAAATATAATTAGCTTACTATGACTACAAAATATTGATGAATATAATAATTTATGGTTTCTTAATAAAAATAATTATAATTTTGATGTATTTATTTCTCATGAATAAGTTTTTTTTATTTTCAACAAATGAACATATTTTTTAATTTTTTATATATAATACTTTTTTCCGTTATTAAACACAACCTTAGGTACTTTATATTTATAGTAGTTTCTGATTGTTATCTCGAAATAGAAAAAACAAAGACAATGAGAATAAGGATATATCTTCATATTTTTTTTTTTTTTACAAGTATTGGTTGCATACCTATTCTAAATATAGATTTGTTTTATGTTTTTTCTATCTTGAAACATTAATTAAATACTAAAAAGATTCATGGATCCTGTTTTTTATGCAAATGAAATAGCATTGTACCGAAACATATCTAATAAATTTTCACCTTTTAATTATGTCTATATTCAAATAAAGTTATTCAAGTCTCTGTATTTGCAAATAAAAAAAATATTTTTTTCTAATTTTCTTAACTAAACGCCAATGATAAATTGTTACGTGTTCAAAACTTGTGAGGTAAACAGGTTACATGTTCATCGCTTAGGCCTTTTGCAATTATCATTCGAGTCCTAGTCCTTAGGGGTGTAGCATAATGACAAGTAATTTATATAATAAATTTTAAATTCAAGTTAAAATATATACTTTTTTGTGAGATATCATGAATTTAATATGTTACGAAACACGAGGAAATATTTCAGTCTACTTGCCTTTCTAAATAAATAAATAAATAAGAAAAACAAAGTTGAGAGTTGAGATCCATGCCATTGTGGTTTTAAACCTCATCCCATTTGACCCTACAAGCTATTTATATTTATAGTGTAAGTTTGGTCAAATTTTAATAAAAATAAAAGTAAAAATTAATTTAGGGTGATTCACTCGCAATATTTTGATGAATTTATAACATGGTGAACTCGACAAAACCCAATTAAAACTCATTGATTTTAAAAAAATATATATATTATCTTTTAAAAAATATAAAAAAAATATAAACTCAGTCAACTCGAGTCATAAAATTTATCCCAGTTCAAACTAGTCGGAGTTTAAAAAATATGCTCAGTATACACATTGTATCATCCAGTAATATTCTTCCCTGCCTTTTCAGAAGCCACATGGAGAAAGAGTGGCAACAACACACATTGTTTTGCTGTTATTTAATCAGAAATGGGAATGAAATTAAATGAGAACCTTTTTGGGTTGGGAATTGATTTGAGATTTTGAAGTCTATCATTATACCCAGCAAAGAGCATTGAACTGGGAGGGTGAGAACTCCATTGCAGCAGCTTAATTAGGTGATGAGACGGATTCTGACGCAAAACTTTAATTAATTTTATAATTATGAACCAGGTGTATAAAAACAAGCTGCCTGAAAAACTCTGGGCAAATTAACAAGGTTTTTGAAGACCATAATCGACCATGATCCATGATTATCAGTGGTCGTAGATTTAGTAGTCGGTTTTCATATACAAGTAGTTTTAAATTCTTATACAAACAGTTTAATGTATTATTAATTTGGAGAAGAAGAGATATATTAAGAGAGTAATACTATTAGAGTTCAAGATTTTCTTCACAGTCTTTACCGTCGTAATATATATTCTTCGAGATGGAGCACCCTGGTATTCTATCTTGCCCTAGCTAGGGTTTTCTTGCATTCCACATGTCAATGACAAGGTGCGAAGAGAACCCGGCCATCAGCAAAGGTTGATAGTTACAGTAAGCTGGTAAACAGACAAGCATGGAGAAAGTTGATTGAAACTTATTCCATTCACAGCATAAAATGCAGTTCAATTCGTGAAAGATTCTCTAGATGCCATAGTACGTACTCCGGAACTGTTTGCCTTTACAATAATTCAAGAAACAGACAAGGTTGTCTGATGTAAGCCATCTGAACTGCATGTTCGAGGAGAGACATGCATGGATCCATATCTACTAGACCTAGAGATTTTACTGCGAAATATCATCCGCTATAGAGGTCAATTTACTTCTATCCTGTTTGCCTGAATCCATAAATGGTAATATTATATTCAGCTGATTCCATCCACGATGCTGCCACTGCAGCTCTCCCGTGGAACTCTTGTCAGCTGTCATCATGAAGAATCTCTGGGTAAAACTCTAGTGCCGCTGCATGCATTCAAGTTATCTATCTTGGATTAGGAAGATTTGGGAATAATTCCCCGTCTACAGCAACAATTAAAGCTAACCCACAATTTCAGCCAATCCTACAATATTTGTCCAGCCCACAGAATTGAAACATGGTAGCATCAAAACCTGTGTGATCTTGTCATGATGGCTAGCACACGAATGTGCTTATGATGTACATAGGGCCAAATTTGATTGTAGCTAGAATTGAAGTTAGAGATCTCATTTTCTTCCAATTAATGTCAAAGTTCACCTGAATCAATCTTTTTCAGGCCCAGATTCTTCTCCTTTGCTTTCTCCTTAATCTGCTGCACTGTAATGGTTCAACGAAACAAAAGCACAGCCACGTGATGATAAGGTGGAATTCTTGTACTTGAATAGAAAATACTTTGTTTTTTTATGGAATAATGCCCGTCAATCATGGCATGTTACAATCTTAGCTAGGGATCGATATCATTCAGTGACAACATCTCAATTGCATGGCTGTTTTTTTTTTTTTTTTTTTTTTTGCTTGTAGAGTTATTACTTTTCCCCAAATTACCATTTTCTCTAATGATCGGTGACTGTGCAGGAAAGGGACACGCCTGGTTGGGGCCTTTCGCTGCCATGGATTTTTGTCACGATTCGAAGAAGATGTGGATCAGCTGCTACTGTTACTGTTCACCACCATTACGGTTCCAGCGAGGCATGTTCGAGTGTGGGGACATGCATGCCCTTCATTTGAGTGTTTTCTTCCATGAAGAAGAAAAACGTTTCAAATTTTGGGTGGACTTTCAACCCATGCCTCAGCATCGGATGCTGCTACCAGCTTGATTTCGAGCCTCGGCTCAGCATTGGATGCTTCGATCTCTCGGTATGATTTGCGAGGTTTGCACACGGCCTTGTTACATGTTAGGCTAGGAAATCTAGTGCTGGCCTCAGAACACTGCAACTAATTAGTATACTGGTTGAATTGCTAGGTGGTTGCGAGGCATATGCAGCTGTTATATGCCTAATTAGATCCGGGGCCATGCCACGGTGAAAGCAATCACGTTGTACTTCTAGGTTAGGTGTCGTATCGCAGATGGCTTTAATGATCACATGCCCTGCATCGTTTGATTTTTTTTGCTGAAAATGTTAATGCCACTCTTCGATATTGGTGACTTCATTGCACATTTTGTTGGGTTCCTCACATTGTACATGCACGATTTTTTGAAAGATTTAGAGTTGTTTATAAATGCATTACTTGAAGATTTAATATTCTCTGATTTTGAATAATTCTTTAAAAAAAAAAAACTAGGTTGTCATAAATTATAAATCATCTAATTATATCATTTCCACCTATAATTTTCACGAACCAGGGAAATTGTTATAGCTAGAGTTTTAGCTCGTTATTTCATGACTTGTATAGTGTTTTTTTTCTAACAAACAATATCTTGAAAAATAAGAGATGTAGTTTTATATTTATAAGGAATCAAAAACTGTTAATAATAATTTTATAAATTTAATTAATAAAGTCTCTGCTTGATTTTTCTAGGACTAGAATTGAAATCGCTCGATTGAATATATTCTAGTGCATCATCCAACAACATTTCATAATTCTCCTAATATTATAAAAGTCATAAGTGGTTTGACTTAACCTTTAAATGATTGGTTTCTCGGTATAATTATTACTCATTCATCAATAATATTCTGATTTATATATTTTAGCATGAAGTGAGTTTGTCATGTTAAATCATATTTATTGGCAACATTATAGTCACTAATCAATTGAATATGACTTGAAACTCTTTTCAAATTTTTTTACATCATGTAAGGATTTCACAATCAATATTATTTGAGAGCATGGAGAAATTTTTTGTTTAATTCACTCAGGGTGATGAATCCTCTAACGATCACTCAAACATCTTTATATAGTCTATGTTATACCAAATACTTACCCATTTGTTGCTTTTACCAAAATAACATGATCAAAACATAATATTTTTATATAAGATAATTTTGTGATTTTAAGTCAAAGAATCACCTACATGACTGTCACCCGAATTTTTCTGTAGATACAAGTGATATTTCCATGTGAAATTTTTATGTTGGTCAGTTCAATGTACATGTTGTATGACAAACACCGACATATGAGTTTTAGGTATTCCATAGATATCAGCTTATAAGAACAATTGTTTATTTTCATATACAAGACACGTAATATATTTTAATCTCTATAGCTCTAATAAATACATGATATTTAAGAGAGTATCGAACATGAACATTTCAGGAACAATACTTTGAAGTAATAGGAGTTTCATAATTATAACAACTCTATAATTTTATTTGTAAAATATTTTTGTTTACTCTAGATTTATAAATTAAATATTGAATTTTTTAATATGATATCAAATAAATATTAAAGAAAAATTATTTTTTTATTAATAATAAAAATATATTTACATAATTATAATAAGCTAACGTGTAACCATAAACTAAGATGCATAATCACTTAAGAAGCCCAAAACCTGGCGATCTCAGCAAGCTTTTTCTTCACACAGCTTGTCAATTATTTTGAAGCTCCAGTAACATGTAATTTTTGACATAGACAAGCCTACCAAAAGAAAATGGCCATCACTATCCGACCAGATGAGATTGTGAAGTTCGCATGGAAGCATTCATAGCCTTTTGCTTTTGTGATCTTGACTTGCGTGGCCTGCTCTCTTGACTTCATGATTTAGCTGCCGAGTGTTCAAACGTGCAAGGGCCAAGCCCCCCGGCGGAAAGAAATTATTTAAGGGTAATGCACAATTTCATGGCTTTTTCAGTGATCTGGCTGGTCGGAAAATAAGTTGCAGAGTCAAAACATGATAAATATATGAAAGTTGGCTGCTGGGAATATTTATAATTTTATGGGCCGAGCTGATATTTTAATATCGGGGTATTTGATGCTGTGTTTTAAAAATATTTAAAAAATAATAATTTTTTTTATTTAAAATTAAATTGTTTTTTATGATTTCAAATTATTTTGATATTCTAATATCAAAAATTAAAAAAAAAATATTTTTAATATATTTTTAAATATAAATTATTTTCAAAAACATCTTCGAATACATTCATAGACCGGCACAAAAGTTGTCTAAATCCAAGGCTGCGCGGTGGGGGCAGTGCAAAGAGTACTGAAGCATCCAAAGGAAAAGTCTAGCCTGAGATTTAGAAAATGTAATTTTTCTTATTTTTGTCTCTCTTAATTCTTCCATAGAAAAACTTATAATTGAGCGCACTCAAATCGAATCGTGTTTTTTCAATCATTATTATTTCCACCCTGATTAATTTCATGATAATATGAATACTGATTTATTTTTAATTTAAAAATATATTAAAATAATATTTTTTTAAATATTCTTGATACCAGCACATAAAAATAATTTAAAAACATCAAAATATTAATTCAAATAAAAAAATAAAAAAATAACTTTTTTTCAATTTTATCAAAAATATTTTTGAAATTCAATATCAAATAGAGTTTAAGAGTGAATTAACCTGTGCCCATTATTTTAATTTCAATCATAGTTAATCATACGTGTCTTTCTTTTCAAGGTTGCAAGATATACATGAGATCGAGTCTTTATATCTCTCTCTCTATATATATCCTTATTAAATTCATGGGTAATGAACAAAAATTATTAGACTTGGCCTAAAATCTTGCTCAATTTAAACCTAACCCCGAGTTTGTGTGTGTATATATATATATATATATAGATATTGGAAATTCAATCAATCAATAAAAAAAACATACATATTTACATATAGCTTAATGTTTTGGAGGAGAGTCATTCGGCATTTTCTTTTTCTTTTTGTGGAGCATTGTAACATTATTATTATTATTATTATTATTATTATTATGATTATTATTATTTTTAAAAGAATTTGCAGTCCCAGATAGATATATTGTTTACATTTCAGCACTGGAAAGCATGTCAATGCTCCCTAGCAGCACCAAATGTGAAAGTGAGCTGTGATTTACAAGTAATTAATTCCTTTTCTTATGTGAATACTTTAAAGCAGTCGATGCAATAACAATTTATAGTATTTTTTTTTTCAGGGAGCAGCTCACCAATTTGACACCCTGATTCTTGATTGGTCCAGCTCAACCAAGAATCCCATTTCTTTTCTTAGCCGACCCTCCACCAGGAAAATTAAATACTCCCACTATAAAATATCCCGCGGTCCATGTATATATATATGTATATATATATATATATATATATATATATATATATATAAATGCAAGGAAAATCAAACCATGCAACTTGGCATATGCAGACAACATTATGTATCTAAAACATGAACTCTTAATAAATAACATTACTTGTGTGACCTCAGTAGATTACGAAAATTAAAGGGTTTTTATTTTCCACTTGGAATTAAAACAGATTATTCATAGGTAGATTTATGTATTTATGGGAATCTTATCATACATGGTATAATTGTTTCTTGAATATAAATAATAGATATCAGAATGATCGTTCGAAAACAAAAATCACAGCATGGTAAGCAAAAACTAGCAAGAGTTGTTGCAGGGTGCGAGAGTGAAAGAAATCTTCTTCTTCTTCTGCTATGTATACGTGTGCGTGTGTGGGGGTGTAGTGTTCTGTTATGTTCTGTCAAGTGATTGGAGCCAGGCTGGCATCTTTGCTATGATTGAGGTGGGTCCCACTCCTTCGTCTCCCTGTCCTGTCAACCCACATGCTGTCTCAATACCCCATGCACCTCTCCTCCTCCCTTATTTTTATTCCCCCACCTCACCCGTGGTCTCACCCACTTCCCATGCCCCCATCAAAATAAAAAATAATTGTCACTTAATTATAGCTATTTTTATAACACTGCAATTTGCCAAATATTCATCCAAAAACAAATAGTCAATATTAGCCGTTGATGTGTGTGATTTATTTCAAACGTTTAGAGTACATTTTGATCCCTTTTTTATATCTAAATTATTTATTTATATAAAAGTTTTTTTCTTATTTCTTGAAAAATACAAATCTCAAATGATAATATAAACTAAAATTATTCACTAATAGTTCAGCAAAACCTTTGTGGATAATAACTAGTTACTTAATCACACGATTATGCGGGTGATTTTTAAATTTTATTTTAATATAATTATTTTAAAGCTAAAACATGTACTTTTTTGAAAAATCATAATTTAAATTCTTTAAAAATATTTATTTTATTAAATAAATTATTCTTATATATATATGATTTTTTTATAATCATACATAATAATCAATGAGAAATTGCTAATATTACCTGAAAATGTTATGATCTAATTAGGAGATAAAAATTGAATGATGTTTAATAAGATATTTTTTGAGAAATAATTTAAACTATTTTATTCAATGAATCTTAATTAAAAAATATAAAGAAAAGAAAAGGTTCTCTAAAAAAAATCTAGGAGCCCTACTACTTTTCGTTATCATTTATTTTCTAATTTTTCTCAACACTATTAGTTAAAATCTTACTTTACCAAATCAGCATTTAATTTAATTTTAAAACTCATGGCAACACCTTGAATTCTTAAGAATATACAAAGAAAATAAAATATTAATATATAAAATATTACAAACATCACATGAAATATGAAATTAAAAAAAATATATAGTCCATGGATAATTTTTTATTTAAAAAAAAAAACACAAAGAACCGCGCCGTTCAATAAATAATGCCATCCGTAATGATAAATCAAGGCAACAAAAAATTCTGTTTTTTTTCTTCACATCATGCCTGAAAAGAAAACCTATGAATTAACAAAACGGTACACCAAAATTATATACAACTTTGAGTTAATTTACATTTTTTTTTAAATTCCAAAAATAAAGTATTAAATTAAAAAATGTAAGGAAACAGTGTTACAACTGCTAAAATGTACGCAATCATACACTCTCTTTCCTCTCTAAATGTAGGAAGGCAGTTTCAGACAAATTTGTCGGCGAGAGACGTTATTAATCATATTTACGTCGAGGTTAATTACGCTATTAGTCGCCATTAATATAATTAATTAATACATTTCCTTTTTCTTTTATTCTTTGCATGAAAATTAAGCTGTCATTTCCTAACTTGCCAAAACCATATTATTACTCAGCTATTATATAGTCTCGTGTAATGTAACTGTAATTAGTATGGTTTTATCTGAGTTAAGGATCGAGAAAGACAATCGAGGTTGATCCAGTTTTTTTTTAATCAATTATAATCTAAGTTAATGATCATGTTTTATTTGGATTAAAACCGAGATGACCCATTTTTTATATATATAAACTGAGCTGATCCACACTTAAATTAGCTAGGTTCGATGTCGATCAGGCTTGTCGGGTCTTCAACAATGGTAATTAGTTGAGTGGCGGTAGAAAGCAATGATAAGTAAATAAATAAAAAAATAAAGAAAGAAAAAATAAAGAAAATGTTCTCTATGTCATTTATATATAATTAATGCTTATAATACACATGCTTCCACAAAGCTGTCCCTGTTTTTGTGCTGCCTCTGCCTCTGCGTCTTCTCCCTCTCCCTTCTCCCTTCTCTTTTTGTTCTGCAGTCTGTTGTTATTGGGGCATTAGCTACCCAGACTTTGTTTTCTCTGCTCCTTTTTTGGTTAACACTGCTGAAGAAGAAGAAGAAGAAGAAGAAGAAGAAGTTGTGAGTTCTTCATGAAGATGCCAGTAAGTACGTTTCTTTTATATATCTGTGTTTTTTTCTCCTCTTCTCTTCCTGCAAATCTGGAAAGCTTGCAATTTGATTGGTTATGTGATATGTTTTTTTTCCAAGTATTTTTTTAATTGCCTTTCTGGGATTCTCATGTTTTGTTGTTTAATGTATTGGTGCGTCACAGCAATAGGTATGGCTGTGAATCCAGTTCATTTTTTCTACATCTTAGTTCACAGGCATTCGATGCTTTTATCTTTTCTAAATATGATTATAATAAATTCCATTTCTGCTTGAACTGATGCTTTTATTTTGGATATTATTTGCGTGATAGATTTTTTTCTTCCCCTTTTTTTCTTCTTCCATTTTTTCTCTTTACCTTTTAATTTTGGAGTTTTTTTTCCCCTTTTGATTAGTTGATTTGTTTACTGCATTACTTTCCTTTCTTTTGGATTCACCAAACCACAGTTCAACTACCACATTATAAGGAGGCTAATTCGTTTTACTAGAAAATACAATATGATTATTTTTATTTTAATGTTTATAAATTGTTTTTCATTTTGATCCATTATGATCTCATGTATTTCACTGCTTCACTTGAAGTATCCCCTTGTGAACTAAAATCTAATAGTTGTCTGCTATACTTCATCATAATAGGATTTTCCAATATTTTTCGGGGTGTCAAGGGAATTGTTAGTTTGCGAAACTTTTACAAAATATGAAGAATAAGAGTCTGTTCGTTCTTGTTTCAATGAATTCTCATTGGAATTCATGATTGCTTCGAGTTTTTATTGCTTTCTTGTTTAATTGACTGTTGCGCGATATGAATCTTTGTTCTCGGAATCTGTTCTGAGAATTGGCTGTTTTTGTTTTTATTTTTCAGGTGGCATTACTCCTGCTACTGGCACTGAGCATTGCCATTAGAATTGATGCAGAAGGGAGTGGCGGAGTGTGTGATTTTAAGCCAGGTTTAAAACCAAGGCCACATAGTGTGTCGATCTTGGAGTTTGGTGCAGTTGGAGATGGGAAAACATTGAATACTCTTGCTTTTCAGAATGCCATTTTCTATCTAAAGTCATTTACTGACAAGGGCGGTGCTCAGCTTTATGTCCCACCCGGAAAGTGGCTCACTGGAAGTTTCAGTCTTACCAGCCATCTCACACTCTTCCTGGAAAAAGGTGCTGTCATTCTTGGATCTCAGGTACCTTTTCACTGCTCGCTTGCTCATTTTTTTTTCTCTTTTGTTTTGTTTGACCAGTTTCTAGAGAAGAGATAGATGCAGAAGATTCTTCTAACAATGCAAAAATAATGTGGATTGTTATGTTCAATCCTTGGGTTTCTCACACATGCTTTCCTTGCTTGTTAGGATCCATCGCATTGGGATCTTGCTGATCCCTTGCCCTCGTATGGTCGTGGGATTGAACTTCCTGGAAAAAGATATCGGAGTTTAATAAATGGAGATATGCTAACTGATGTGGTAGTTACTGGTAAAAGCACTTGGGTTTTTCATTTGTTTCCTTTTCAACCACTGATTATCTGGTCTTGATTGCTGCTTGCTTGACATTTATTTGCTGGTCCAGGTGATAATGGTTCCATTGATGGCCAGGGTTCAGTTTGGTGGGATTGGTTTGAGTCCCGTTCCTTGAACTACAGCCGCCCTCACCTTGTGGAATTTACATCATCTGATCATGTAGTAGTTTCAAATCTTACCTTCTTGAATGCTCCTGCATATAACATCCATCCTGTATATTGCAGGTAGGTTTTCTAAGAGCCAGGTGATTGCTAATTTGATAAAACAACTTTCAAATAGATGGATTGACTTAGGTTTGTGTGCAATTGTCTCTGATGCAGTAATGTGCTTGTTCAAAATATCTCGATCTCTGCTCCTGGAGGATCCCCTTACACCATTGGCATAGTTCCAGGTTTGTGGAACTTGTTGTGTTTGTATACCTAACATGTTTTCCCCTAATTTCCCTCAGTACAGAAACATGTACTAATTCTATTTCATCCTCAAGATTTTAAGTTGCATAATCTGCTCGAACTAAGAATGCTTTATTAATATAATGTGCGAAGAGACTGGATATGGATGAACTGCCTTAATTGCGTTCTGTAATCATTGTCTGACAAGAATTTAGCTGACTCTGTTTTTATAACATTTTCAGATTCTTCCAATAATGTGTGCATAGAGGACAGCCTCATCAAGGTTGGTTATGATGCGATTTCCCTCAAGAGTGGCTGGGATGAATATGGCATTGCCTATGATAGGCCAACAAAAGATGTACACATAAGAAGGGTTTACCTTCAATCAACTTCAGGCTCGTCCATCGCCTTTGGTAGTGAGATGTCTGGAGGTATTTCTAATGTGCATGTTGAGCAGGTTCGCATACACAACTCATATAGTGGCATCGAGTTTAGAACAACTAAGGGTAGAGGTGGTTATATTAAACGGATCATCATATCAAATGTTGAATTGAAAAATATCACCATGGCGTTTGGTGCCAGTGGTGATTGTGGGTCACATCCGGATGACAATTTTGATCCTAATGCCATCCCGATTCTTGATCAAATCACTTTGCAAAATGTGACTGGCTCAAAAATCACTGTGGCTGGCAACTTCACGGGACTTGCTGAATCTCCTTTCACCTCTCTTTGTCTATTTAATGTCGCCTTAACGATTCCCTCCACCTCAACTTCTTGGACATGTTCAAACGTTGTTGGCTATTCAGAGTCTGTTTCCCCGGAACCATGCCCTGAGCTCAAGAGCTCACATTCAAATTCTTCCTCATTTTGCTATTCCATCCTGAATTCCTACGGTAAATCCACAGACTTATGAATACCTTTCCTTCAAAAGTACAGCATATGGGGTAAAAAGGGATTCTTCTACAGCTTATGGTCTCTGAAGTTTGTCAGATTCTTTTCAATAAGACACAAGTCTAGAGTATTTGTTCCTTCATTCCCTTGGTTTTGCATTTCCTCATGTTCAATTCTGCAGATTATTTGTACAGCTTCATATCTTCATTCATGTGTAAGAAATATTTTTGGTAGTTATTGCAACAAACCACAAAAGTGAATTGAATATTCGGAGTATTGTGATCTGTATTCTCTTAAATTCCTGACCTTGTTCACAGAATCAGATAGTTCCCCTGTGAAATCTTCATTGGATATGAATCAATATACCAGCGGTGTTAGTTGTCATGAACTGCATGAATCGGGTGATTTGTTTAGCGTTTTGTAATCAGGGAAAAGAGCATCTTATAGATGATTGGTATGAGGATTCTATGAAGATTTGCGCTTCTGATTTTATGTGGTGGGTATGGTTGTCAGGAAAATAATAGCATTTCAAGCCCCCCTGAAAAACAACATGGCGTCCTACAAATTTGTTTGCTTCTGCAAAATGTTCCTGCCCCGGAAGCAGAAAAAGAACAGAAAAAACGCAACACAAGCAGAAAAGTGAGATCTTTTGTTTTGTTTCTCAATGCGCTCTCTCTCTCAAAATTATTATTTTGTTTTCTAAAGGTGTTTTTTTATTTAAAATTATATTAAAATAATACTTTTCAAATTTTATTTTTAATAACAGTACATCAAAGCAATAAAATTTAATTTAATTTTTTTTTTTTAAAAAAAAAGCATAGTTGAATTGTAAAAATAAACATAACTTGAAACTATGTTTGATAAAAAAGCATCAATTTTGATGGTGCTGCCAAATATGCACCAATAAATCTAACGAAACCCATCACCAAATCGAGTAATTGAAATCCCAAATACATGTTTGAAATGAAATCAAATTATATATCGAATTAGATTCTATATCCAGGTTTCAAACAACGAGATAAGATACTTTTTTTCCATTGATGTCCTCAATGGCTTGTGCTTTCAGGTTTAATTCAAATATTTACTAAGGAAATTGATCTTTATATATAAATATATATATATATATATATATATATATATATATAGAGAGAGAGAGAGAGAGAGAGAGAGAGAGAGAGAGACGTCTACACACAGTGAATTCAGCTGTCGCCCCCCATAAGGCATAAACCACGCCCTGCTCTACAATTTCTTGGAGCTGGTAACATCTACAATTTTCTATCGAAACAACTAGCAAAATTAGCCCGGCGCAACGTATATAGCAAACTGATTATTTATGTGGTAAATAAAGAATTTTTTAGTTGATAAATAGAGAATTGTAAATTTTAAATCATGCTATAATTTTTTTTATGTATTGAATTAGTTGATTATTGTTATAAGATCAAATACTCAGATAATAATTCAATTTAGAAATTTAAAAATTATAAGCGATAAAATTTATAAAAGATCAGCGAATTGTAATTTGAGTATTGCAAGACCATAATTGATTAATTATTTAGTATGTATTAATTGTTTTGATGGTTATTTAATTGGTTGATGTAAATCTGTAATCAATAAAATGAATGAAAGATGATTTTTTTTTGTCTTGAACTGAATGTGTTGATGGTTAAATATTTTTTAACAGTTACTAAGCAGTTAACTGGTTGATAGCAATATTATAATCGCTGAAATCTATTAAAGATAGATTATTTTTTGTTTGCATTGATCTGGTTGGTTGTTGACATTATTTTACTGGCTTGGAGAATAATTTAATCACAGTTTGGATGTGAATTATGTGTCGATTTAATTAACTCATAGATTGCAAAATTTCAATGTTTTGATTATCTGGTGTGTTTTAATTGGATTGATAATTATATAATCAGTTGGTCGAAAAAATGTAATAGATTATATTGATTAGAGATTTTTGTTCGCTGTAGTCAATTGAGAATTTGTTGGTGGTTGGTTTTGTTGTAATTGTGTGGCCGATCATTTACTATTATATAACTATATTAAATGTATCTCAGAGTACTTATATTAATTTTTTATATTAAAAAAATCCTAGGTCATGTTTTCTTTTCTCTATATATATTCTTAGGCGAAAGACTAAAAATATATATATAAAAAATTAACACCATTACTGTCAAAACAATAGAAATTATTAAATTATGAAGAGCAAAAAAAAATATTAACAAAAGAGTTACTAACTAAAATAATTGTTATTATTATTATTATTATTATTATTATTATTGTTATTATTATTATTGTTATCATTATTATTGTTATTATTATTGTTATTATTGTTATTATTATTGTTATTATTATTATTATTGTTATTATTATTGTTATTATTATTATTATTATTATTATTATTGTTATTATTATTATTATTATTATTGTGTTAAGTACACTTATATATACATGGATAAAAATAGACATTATTCTACAAATAAAAAAAATTAAATTTGTAAATGTGTTTTAATCGGTTATTTGTAATTGTGTGGCCGATCATCAACCATTATATAACTATATTAAATGTATCTCAGAATACTTATATTAAGTTTTTATATTGAAAAAATCCTAGGTCATGTTTTCTTTTCCCTATATATATTCTTAGGTGAAAGACTAAAAATATATATAAAAAAAATAACACCATTACTGTCAAAACAATATAAATTATTAAATTATGAAGAGCAAAAAAAATATTAACAAAAGAGTTATTAACAAAAATAATTATTGTTATTATTATTATTATTGTAATTATTATTATTATTGATATTATTATTATTATTGGTATTATTATTGTTATTATTATTGTTGTTATTATTATTATTGATATTATTATTATTATTGGTATTATTATTGTTATTATTATTATTGTTATTATTATTATTGTTATTATTGTTATTGTTATTATTATTATTATTGAAATAATTGTTATTATTATTATTATTATTATTGTTGTTGTTGTTGTGGTTGATAGCAATATTATAATCGCTGAAATCTATTAAAGATAGATTATTTTTTGTTTGCATTGATCTGGTTGGTTGTTGACATTATTTTACTGGCTTGGAGAATAATTTAATCACAGTTTGGATGTGAATTATGTGTCGATTTAATTAACTCATAGATTGCAAAATTTCAATGTTTTGATTATCTGGTGTGTTTTAATTGGATTGATAATTATATAATCAGTTGGTCGAAAAAATGTAATAGATTATATTGATTAGAGATTTTTGTTCGCTGTAGTCAATTGAGAATTTGTTGGTGGTTGGTTTTGTTGTAATTGTGTGGCCGATCATCTAATTTTTCTTTATTCAGTTGTGTTTACTGGTTATGGAAATATTTTTTGTATCCATTTGTATGGTGAATTATTTGATTGTTTGGTGTGATATTTTTTTTGTTGTAGTTTATTGATCAATTTGTGAATGTGTTTTAATCGGTTATTTGTAATTGTGTGGCCGATCATTTACTATTATATAACTATATTAAATGTATCTCAGAGTACTTATATTAATTTTTTATATTAAAAAAATCCTAGGTCATGTTTTCTTTTCTCTATATATATTCTTAGGCGAAAGACTAAAAATATATATATAAAAAATTAACACCATTACTGTCAAAACAATAGAAATTATTAAATTATGAAGAGCAAAAAAAAATATTAACAAAAGAGTTACTAACTAAAATAATTGTTATTATTATTATTATTATTATTATTATTATTATTATTATTATTATTATTATTATTATTATTATTATTGTTATTATTATTGTGTTAAGTACACTTATATATACATGAACAAAAGTTGACATTATTCTACAAATAAAAAAAATTAAATTTGTGAATGTGTTTCAATCGGTTATTTGTAATTGTGTGGCCGATCATCTACTATTATATAACTATATTAAATGTATCTCAGAATACTTATATTAATTTTTTATATTAAAAAAATCCTAGGTCATATTTTTTTTTTCCTATATATATTCTTAGGGAAAGACTAAAAATATATATATAAAAAATTAACACCATCACTGTCAAAACAATAGAAATTATTAAATTATGAAGAGCAAAAAAAATATTCACAAAAGAATTAGTAACAAAAATAATTGTTATTATTATTATTGTTATTATCATTATTGTTGTTGTTGTTGATTATTATTATTGGTATTATTATTGTTATTATTATTATTGTTATTATTATTGTTATTATTGTTATTATTATTATTGTTATTATTATTACTTTTCCCTATATATATTCTTAGGTGAAAGACTAAAAATATATATAAAAAAAATAACACCATTACTGTCAAAACAATAGAAATTATTAAATTATGAAGAGCAAAAAAAATATTAACAAAAGAGTTATTAACAAAAATAAATGTTATTATTATTATTATTGTTATTATTATTATTATTATTGATATTATTATTATTATTGGTATTATTATTGTTATTATTATTGTTGTTATTGTTATTATTATTGATATTATTATTATTATTGGTATTATTATTGTTATTATTATTATTGTTATTATTATTGTTATTATTGTTATTGTTATTATTATTATTATTGAAATAATTATTATTATTATTATTATTGTTGTTGTTGTTGTTGTTGTTGTTGTTGTTGTTGTTGTTGTTGTTGTTGTTATTATTATTATTATTATTATTATTATTATTATTATTATTATTATTATTATTATTGGTATTATTATTGTTATTATTATTATTATTATCATTATTATCATTATTATCATTATTATTATTCTTATTCTTATTATTATTATTGGTATTATTATTGTTATTATTATTATTGTTATTATTATTGTTATTATTGTTATTATTATTATTGTTATTATTATTACTTTTCCCTATATATATTCTTAGGTGAAAGACTAAAAATATATATATAAAAAATAACACCATTACTGTCAAAACAATAGAAATTATTAAATTATGAAGAGCAAAAAAAATATTAACAAAAGAGTTATTAACAAAAATAAATGTTATTATTATTCTTATTGTTATTATTATTATTATTGATATTATTATTATTATTGGTATTATTATTGTTATTATTATTGTTGTTATTGTTATTATTATTGATATTATTATTATTATTGGTATTATTATTGTTATTATTATTATTGTTATTATTATTGTTATTATTGTTATTGTTATTATTATTATTATTGAAATAATTGTTATTATTATTATTATTATTATTATTATTATTGTTGTTGTTGTTGTTGTTGTTGTTGTTGTTGTTGTTGTTGTTGTTGTTGTTCTTATTATTATTATTATTATTATTATTATTATTATTATTATTATTATTATTGTGTTAAGTACATTTATATATACATGGACAAAAGTAGACATTATTCTACAAATTAAAAAAAATTAAATTATTATTATTATTATTATTATTATTATTATTATTATTATTATTAATTATTATTATTGTTATTATTATTATTATTGAAATAATTGTTGTTGTTATTATTATTATTATTATTAATTATTTGAAATGAGGGACAAAATTGAAAACAATATAACCTGCTGCACTAAACAAATTAAGGGATCTAATAGGAAACCGAAAAATTAAAAGAAGAAGGACTGACATGCAAATTGCATATATATCAATTTGAATGCAAGGACGAAATTGAAAGAATTCGAAACTTGGATTACAGAAATCAAACAAAACCAAGGGACTGAAATGCATGCACAATAACTCGGGGGACTGAAATTGATTCCGGCGCTGAGGAGAGAGAAAAGAGGACATATACGTTCAACCGACTATTTGAGCCTACACGTCCATATTTACACTGCACGCGCCACTCCATGAGATTCAGGGAAGAGTTGCGAATCGAATTGACTGGCGGAGGAAAATTTTTCACCGCCGTATGAAGCCGCACGCGCCGCCTGAATCAACCGGGGTCACAAAACGCGCCGACGCGCCCGTACGGCCCGCTGACAGCGCTGACGCAAGCGCACAATAACGGCATGGTCAATTACTAAACCACCCCTGCTCCGAATTAATATATTTTGTCGTTTCGGGGGCTACGAACGTCATTACATATTTTCAAAAATATTAAAAAAAAGAGAGTCAGGCGGGCCGGACCGAACCGGACCGGTCCGTACGTGGTCAATTATGCCCGTGCCCCTCAGCGTAAATCGTTATTTTGTCTTATTATCAGGGACGAAATCGGTAATACACTGTTCACATCCGGAAAAGACAAAAAAAAAAAGGGTGGACGAACTCGCGCGACGCACGGATGAAAAAGCTCGCGTCCACAGTGATTTTAGACACAGTGAACAGTAAATGAACAGTAAATTTCGTATTCTTTTAGTTATTTGTTAATATTTGGTGTATAGAGATTAGTAAGAGGAAGAGATATTATCCAGGCTTGCTTCAGTTTGTTCCACCCACCAGAAGCACAATTAATAGAAATCAAGGCCACCGTGATAGTAGAAGTTCGTTTGTTTTTACTGTTTTTTTATACGTAAGAATATCATTAGAAGAGCATTGTGTAGGAAGCACAGATATTAATACATATGCATAGAAAATTGTACATGTAAGAACATACATTGATGCTTCCAGAGTTATGGTGGAAAGGGCAAGATTGTCCATTGTGTAATGTCACATGGACCACACCATCCATGTGTTGATGGGTGATGAACACATGCCAATATTTTTTTCAAATTAAAATTAGAAAAAAGCAATGTAAAATTATCAAAATAACCTTCATTACCTTTCAAATAACAAATGAATCAATGTGAAAGGGACTAAAACATCCCTAAATACATAATTAGTTTTTTTTAATCTTTTTTAAGAGTAAAAATATATTTTAATTGTTGCATACAAAGTGAAAAATAAAAAAAAACCATTGGTCTAACACCCCGAGAATAATTTTATTTTTACTGTCTTAGAGTTATAAAAAAAACTTTTGGTTAATAATTTTAAATTTTATTGATTTCAGGATAAAATAGTATTTTTACTGTAAAAAATATTAAAAAAAAACTAACATACCTGTCATCAATCTTCTATTTTCAAGTCAAGGATGAAATTATAATTTCACTATATCATTCCACCGTAAATTGTATCGATAACTACAATGAAAAATACACCATATAGTTTTTGTGCTTAATTGAAAATAAAAAAACATATATAGATAATGGGCCGATCACCTCATTAGCTCATTAGGCTGAAGTTGGGTCCATAATTGGCATTTGGCCCACAGGAGGACATATTCATCTATTATCATCTCCAACAAGACCAAAACCCTAAAAAAAACCCACAAAGAACAACCGAAAAGCACGAGAGCGACAAAAAGCTTTAAGCTTGTACTTCAATGGCGGCGAAGAAACAAGAGAGTAACAACAAATCAAACAAGAGAAAGCAAAACACAGATGCTAAGGCAAACACAGATAGCTCATTTTCTAAAAGACCGAAGCTTGCTGTCTCAAAATCTGAAAACAATCAAGTAAAGAAGCCTTTCAAGCCATTTAAGAAGCAGAATTTTAGCAAATTCAAGTCGCAACCTGGTGAAGAGAAGACCACCCCTTTATCAAAAAGAGAGCGTAGGATACATGCAAAGGTTATTTCTTTTCTATTTATACATATATGCAGTGTTATTATGTATAGTTATTTTTTTGCGTGCTGAGTGTTTTGTTGTTTGATTATAGGAATTGACGGAAGCTAGGAAGAAGAGAAGGAAGCAACATTACACCCTTGAACATGTATGCGTGTTCTCTTAATTTGTTTTTCTATCCAATTTGATTCATTGAAGTCAAATATTTGTTGTTTTTAATGAAAAGAAGCATTTTTAATTGACTTTGAGTCGCGGTTTAAAGAGTTATCTGGGTCTAACATGTCCTTTTTGGAACCAAATTATCATTTTTGCAAAAGTTAAGATGAATTTCAAGGCTTGATGTTTTTTTAAGGAAATTTGAAGTTTGTATAATTTATGCTGTAAGATTTGTTTATTGTGATTATTGGTTTGAGCAAATATCTTTTATTTTCATACAGGAGCTTGCACGTCTTTGGGAAAAGATGCGGCAGCGTAACATTGCCAAAGAAGAGAGATCCAAGTACTTTTTTCTAACTTAACTCCATGATTACATGTACATGGGATTTTTCTGTCATTCTATCTCTTAACCATTTTCCCCTGTTAAATAATCTTAAAAGGATTATTTCTGAAGCTATACTAAAAATGAAGGGAAAAATTCCGGAAATTGCAAGCTCCCATGTTTCGTCCCGTGTACTGCAGGTAATTTTCTGCTTCCTTTTTGTTTGTCCATGATATGTTTTTTTCCTTGCTAGTTTGTAAATGTTTATTGTATCCTTCATTTATGCCGTTTTATTTCATTTTCAGACTTGTGTGAAGTATTGTACACAAGCTGAAAGGGATACTGTTTTTGACGAGCTTAAGCCACATTATCTGACCTTTGCGACCAACAAGTATGCAATTCATCTTGTGATGAAAATGTTAGATAATGGTACGTTTTGAGCTGAAAGAATCAGAAGAGAAACTAGAGGCACAATCAAAATGCCATTTCCTATACGATATATTTATTCTCTTAAGTAAAATCCTTTTACTTTCATCATCTAAACCTCTTTATCTTGTTTGCAGCTTCCAAAAAGCAGCTAGCAGATTTCATCAGCTCCCTCCGTGGGCATGCTGCTTCTCTTCTTCGACACACAGTTGGATCTGTTGGTATGCTATACATTGAGTGTTTTTTTTTCAAGGAGTAGTGGATCTCTTTGATACTCTGATTAAAGATATAGTGATTCAGCTTAATTGTCTGTTACTCACTCTAAATCTCTCTATTTTCATTGAATTTAATTCTGGTGGTTTGTCATTTGTGAAGACTTGATAGTTGATCTACATCTGATCCATCTCTATGCTTGATGCAAAACGTTACCTTGTTAATGGGCTATTCCCTTGATTTTTTCTTTAGATTATTGTTTCCTTTGGTTTTTATCTATAATTTTCAGGAAAATATTATTTCTCAAGTTTGATTGATTGGATCAAGGTTTCCTATTGAAGATAGAATGCAACTGATTACATTTTTTTTAAAACTCTTTTTCAGTTATCGAGCATGCATACCAGCTGGGAAACGCAGCTCAAAAACAAGAGCTTCTGATGGAGTTGTATTCCACTGAACTTCAATTGTTCAAGGATCTTTCATCAATGAAAGAAAGCAGGTGACTCATTTGCTGTTTCTAGTAATTGCCAAGCAAGAATGTTCCCTATTGTAATACTTTCTAGTAGTCCATGATCATGTTGCTTTTCTTAATTCTGTTGAATATTTGTCAATGCCTTGCTTATCTTTCAGGTTATCGGATGTTATCTCGAAGCTGAACCTACAAAAAGGCTCAGTCTTACGACACATGGCTTCTGTCATTCAACCAATTCTGGAGAAAGGAATTGTTGATCACTCTATTATACACAGGGTTCTAATAGAGTACCTCAGCATAGCTGGCAAGGTTAAACATCATTTTGATGCCAAAAAAAAATTCAAAAGAACAAATTTTGAAGCATTTTATTTTCTACTGTAGTTTCTCTTTGCAACTTTGTTGTCTATCTAAATTAGGGTTGTTTTTAGACCTCAGCAGCAGAAATAATTCAACAGCTGTCAGGCCCACTTCTTGTTCGAATGATCCATACAAGGGATGGATCTCAGATTGGGATACTATGTGTCAAACATGGGAGTGCTAAGGTTTGTTGCATTTGCTTTGATCTTTAATATCAACAGAGAGTTTTTTTTTTTATTCAACCATGTGAAATGGATTATTCTAATTTCCATCTGTTGACAACTGCCCTTTGATCTTTCTTTCCCTTTCCTTTTGTTTAATATCTAGGAGCGAAAGAAGATTGTCAAAGGACTGAAAGGCACTGTAGGCAAAACAGCTCATTTTCAATATGGAAGTCTGGTAAGGATTTCATTTTTCATCTCTACCTGCTCTGTAGCTTGACTATTTTATTGCTGTTGTGGCTGGAAAAAATTACTGCTACCTTCCTGACATGGTCTTCTGACTTGTAAAGTTTCATTCAAGTATTTGATGTTGTGTTTCACCAATTGAGTTCACTCTTATGTTTCCTGTATTTCCTTGCGTAGATCCTGCACCACAGAATTTTCTCCATATCTACATATATTGCTGAATTGTTTTCTGCTGTTGTAAATGGACTCTTTGCTCTTTTCTTTTCCTGTGGCTATGGATTTGCTTTAGACTATATCTTAGCATCTTGAGATTTTCTGCCCATTTGCATTATCTTAAGGCTCATCTGTTTCCTTGCTTTTGTGTCATCATATTTTTGTTCTGTGGAGTTCTCTGACCATTAACTTTTTGTGTATTGGATGTTTTAAGGTACTTGCCTGCATTGTCTCAACTATTGATGACACAAAGCTCGTAACAAAGGTTGTTTCTAGTTGTGATGCTCATTCTATTACTCTTTAGAATTTTCCTTTAACTGTCTTTCTGATTGAGTTGTATCAAACTCTTCTGATTACAGGTTGTCATTCGCGAGCTTCAATCGATCTTAAAGGAACTTGTTTTGGATAAGGTTTATACTCTTCTTGCACTTTGGAAGTAATTTTGGTTACATATATAACAGTAAAAGGTGCTGTAGGCTTTAAATGTAAAACATGGTCACCAAGAGTTTATTAAAATTTGGAATGCCACAACTGGACTGACTATTAATTATTAAGTAATTCAACATATCATCAAACCCCTTGGGCACGTCTACTAACAAAAGTTGGGAAACTGGTTCATACAACGTATTTATTTATCAATCAATTTTGTAGATATTTTATCTTGGTTTTTTTATATTGACATATTTTTAACTGTCTTGTTTTACCCTTACAAAACTTGTACCTGATTCTTTCCATTGTTTAGAATGGTAGACGTCCTTTGTTGCAGCTCCTTAATCCAAATTGTACACGGTATTTCAGTCCTGATGAAATGGCTTCTCTTAGCTTATCTATTTCCTCTCTCAATGCAATGGTAATGGGATATTCATTTATCATTTTCTGGACCCTGAACGATCTTATATCACTGATGCAATTAAGCTTGAATGTACTATTTTTCTTTTCCATTAGCAGGGTGAATTGGAGATAAATTCTGAAACTAAGCCTTTAAAGGATGAGGAATCTAGTGTCAAGGACAACAATGGGAGGGAAGTTACAATGGAAAAGCCTGATGATAGTTCAAGTCCTGAAACTCTTCAACTCATTGAGGGTGGCAAAAAAGATCCTTCTATTAGAAGGCAAGAGTTGCTGGTGGGCAGTGGCCTTGCTGAGGTTTGTTACATACAGATCTCTAAAATTCCTTTTGTTCTTTTCTACGGTGTCTCTGTATCAGAAATACTCCTGGCTTTATACTGTTGTGCTTTGCAGAACCTCATTGACATATGTATTGAGAATGCTGAAGAGTTGCTAAGATCAAATTTTGGTAAAGAGGTCTTATATGAGGTAAGTACCTGCATCTGATTTTTTGCTACAGTAATTATTTACTTCAGCCTCCAGAAGTTAAGTTTCTGAAATCTGTTATGATATTTTCACCTTTGTGTTCTGGAGTCTGTTAGTGTGAACTTGCTATTTTGCTAGATTATTGGGTTTAGGATGCATGCACATGCTTGTTAAGAGTGCATTCGATAATTCGATGTAGGTGCTTCTGAAAAAGCATCAAATGAATGTGTTTTCGGATGCTTTTTTATGGTTTTGACATGTCCCAATCATCGTAAAGCTCCCAAAAACACCAATATGATGCGTTTTTAGTTCAAACTCAATTTGAAAAGCACTTTCAAAAACACACTACACTACCAAACAGGTGCTAAATGTCCTTGTAAATTACCTGCCTTAACCCATCAGATCATTTGATCTGATCTATCTTGGTGATGAATGAAGGTTGCAACTGGGGGTTCTGGCGGTATTCTCCAAGAAACTTTGGGTGACAAGCTGAACACCTTGCATGAAGCTATAGCAACTCTTGCTGCAAAATCTAAATCTGAGGAATCAGATAAGGATCATGTCCTTGAAAATTTCCACTCCAGTCGGACCATTAGGAAACTAGTTTTCGAAAGCTCCATGTTTGCCACCACTCTATGGAAGAAAGCTTTGAAAGGCAAATGTGAGCAGTGGACACAAGGTCACAGGTTAGGCAAATATTCAAGTCTCCCTTGCAAGTAGAATGCATTTAGCCAAAGCATAATTTTGATTTCTGATGTTAATATCTTTCCTGATGCCCTGCAGTGTTAAGGTAATATGTGCTTTCTTGGAATCCTCGGATGCCAAGGTCAGGAAACTAGCCAAGGAAGAATTGCAGCCCTTAATAGACAGTGGTACTCTCAAATTACCTGAAAAGAGGCAACCAGCAAATGAAGGTTAAATCGTATGCCGTTGACGGTCACTATAACGACACACTATCACAAAGTACAGGCAGCACATCAGCTCCTGGAACACTGGTTGAATTTAATTTGAACTCGACCACGGAAGGACAAGCTTGGAGTGGATCCAGATCTGAAATGAGGTGCAAGGAAAAGGTGTTATAGTATGTACTGTAGCCTATCTATCTTTCTCTTCCATAAATCATGTCGACATGCACAGCATCTGCTCATCAGAGAAATCACAATGTTGCCGATCTGTGTCACAGCAGAATCATATTTTTGTTCCTCCTTTCAAGCTTGAAATTTTGTTATGTTACGACTTGGCAAGCTGTCCAAGCATTTGATCAAATATATGACTTCAACAATTTTGACGTTACATCATGTTAAGATTATCATCAGCTTCATTTCTTTCCTCTTGTTTCTCTCTCTTGAAAATTACCAGCGACTGCATAAAACCATGAATATAGTGAGACAGAAAAGATCAGGATAATGTGGCAGGCAAGATTTACTACATAACTGTTGTAAAAACAAATTTATTTTTATAATTTATTTATTCCCATTGTTTCAAACAAAAATGTTTTTTCTTTCTTTCTACATTGTTCAAATGGAATTTAGATGTATCAGCTGCATTTTTCTCATAGAATATATAGGAGAGCTGCTATTCCATGCATAAAAAGTATAGCAGGGACGGGCTATGGACCTGCTTTCTCACTTGCTCTTGCTCTCACTTTACATGCCAGTGTTTGAGAATGTATTTGAATTTTTTTTTTTTGAAAAAAAAAAAATTTTAGATTATTTTTACTTAAAAATAACTTTAAAAAAATTATTTAAATATATTTTTAAATAAAAATATTTTGAAAACAGTATTCAACCATACTCCCAAAATAAATAGATAGCAAGTCTCAACCAGGCATTCTCTTCGTGGGTCATGCATCTGGACGCTCCACCTTCACGTGTAATTCCTCCTTTGATTCAATACCATCACACCCTGCTTTCATTTTTCATATTTTTTTTACTTTGTATTTTGATACGTGTGGACCATTTGTTTTCTTTATCAAATAATGAATTTTATTAAAAATCCCGGCATAGAAAAAACACTATAAACAAACAGAAATAAATAAGTAAATATAAACATGGATATGGTAAAAACACCAGGGTCAAGCAAACTCCTCTCGAAACAATTTCACATATCAAATTGAATTCTAAATACTTAACTCGCATACTTCCTAATCTATACAGCTCTTTCATTTTCAAACCCAAATTAATAATATAATTTTTTTCATTAATTCTATTTGAGGTATTTGAGAATTGTTTCTTAAAGTGTTTTTCATTTGCCAAATACATCAAAATAATATATATATATATTAACATCAATACATCAAAATAATATGAAAACACAATAAATAAATTTGAAACAAAATAAACAAATAAAATTCAGACTTTTTCAGAAATGCTTTTAAAATACAAAACAAATTAATACTTAATGAAGTGTTATCTTGTCCAAATTATAATCTTAAAAATATTTAGTTATTCAACAAAGGATGGTTTTTAGCTTTTTAAATTAAACCAAGATTCCATAATGCCAAGAATACAAAATTCTATACACGTCAAGAGTGTACATACAGCTGTTGAAATCATTGTTAGCTCCCCCCCCCCCCCCCCCCACAAGGCTACAACACACTACTCCTCGGAGTTCTACGTGTAGTGAAAATCAATGCCAATAATATTATGTTTTATTTTTAAAATTAACATCGAGAAGGGCCACAGCTCCAAGAACACATATTTTCTACTTAACCCTACGCCCTTACCAATGAATTTGTGATTCCCAATTTCATTTCATGGTCATATTTTGACTGAGAAATGTTTTGTTTGACTCTTAAGGAGTTTTGTGTTTGTCTCCTTCCTCTTGCTTTCCAGATTCTTTAGAGATTTTTCTTCAGTAAATGTTGTTTCTTACATAGAAAAAAATGCTTTAAATATTTGTATAACCGAGGTTATCCGCCATAAATTCAAGGGATCGGTCCAGTGGTTAATGAGATTTACTCAATTTCAAAACTTTTATATTCAAATTTCAAGATCAAAACTTGGTAAAATTTATTAAATTCCATTTAATGCATCAAAGAATGCACATGATCTCAGTTGATATGCTATCTGATTCACACCTTCATCATCAAATACAAAAAAAATACCATAAATTTTCTCAATGCAGGTGAGGCGACACATGATAATGGCTGCCCTCTTAATTTTCTTATGAAAAAGATAAAAAAAAAAAAACTATTTTTTTTTCAAGAATAGGGATTGTGTTATACTATGTTATAATAATTCTTAATAGGGATTAAGGGATTAATCAACCCAAAATAATAGGGATTAGGGGGTGGATATGGGAGCCAAAATCTTGACTTTTACAGAATCCAAATATTCATTAACCTTGTCAAACATCAACGTTAACCTCTCCATCTCTTCTGTTCCCACCAACTGATCCACTTTGAAAAATCTCTCCCGCAAACTTTGCTCTCTTTTCTTAACTGCTCCACCATTGCAATCACTCCCTCTCCTTAAAGACCAACAAAACGCACACCAGCATTAATACAACACACATTTAGCAGCAGCAGGAGTATATATATTTATATATATTCTCCTTCAAACTTTGATATAGCAATTCCGTTCTTTATTCTTTCTTCTCTCTAAAATGGGATTGGAATTGGAAACCAGGAAATCCCAGTTGGTGTTTGAGATTTGTTCTTTGTCAACCCTATTGGTTTCCTGTGTTCACAGGCATCATAGTAGCAGCTGTGATCCTGTAGAATCGCATTTTATTGATTGGTATCGCATTCTTGGAGTGCGTAATGTGTTAATCCTCTTGATCTTGATTACTTTGTCGTCTTATTATATTTTAACTGAATGTGTTCATGGACTTGCTCGCAGGTAGATGAAAATGCAGGCTTAGAAGTTATGAAGAGGAGGTATCATAAACTTGGTAAGTACGTTTTGCTGTAAGTTTTCTGATAATTACATATAACTCTGATGTGCTTTTCCTTCCATTTGTGGCGAGGATTGTTGATTTCTTGTGGCAGCTTTGCAACTTCACCCAGATAAGAACAACCATCCTAAAGCTGACATTGCCTTCAAGCTTGTCTTGGAGGTTAGATAGGCTATTCTCTTCTTCTTCTTTTTATAATTATTGATACGGGTAGAATTTGGTATGCATAGTTGCTTGGATTACCACTTTTTCAATGAAGATTTATAGCTTGAATTAGTTTATTTAATCAATCAGATGAGATAGGTATAAGATAGTTCTTATGGAGTAATGATGGAATAATCATTTAAATCAAATTGAATTTAAGAAATATAGAGTATGAATGGATGACACAGAATCATTCGCATTTTGGGACCATCTGTGGGCACGGACTGAACCTGGATATTTAATTTCAAACCAAAATTTAGATAGCTACCCTTAGATTCTATTGTTAGAGTAGATAAACTTGCACCAGTAATCACATCAAAGCTAGCAGCCTGTAAAATAAATGCCGATGAGGTTGAAATGCAACATTTGATGACTCGTATTGGTTTTGTACTATGAGAGGTAGCCCCGTGTGACAGCCATAAAGCCATGGCAGAGTTTGCGTGACAGAAGGGGCCCCGTCTGGTTTCCCCTGCAAAAGAAAAAATCACCAAACCTTGTATTCTTCTTCTTAGTTTTTCCATCTTTTGATAGTTCTCTCCCTTTTTATTTTTTTGTCACCCGCAATATACCAAGCTCTGTTACTTCACGTTGCACCATTTCTTTCTGGGATAGCTTTCCATCAATCTCGTTCCACTTTCTAGAATCTATGGCTGCCTTGAATGTCCTTGCCGCAATCGCAGCAATGGCATTCATGGAAGTCATAAACCGGCTGATCGGAGGAATATGAGACAGGATTGATGAACTTGTTAAAAATAATGAGTGCGAAGCAGGAACTGCCAAGTTGGGGTGTCATGAGAATAAAATTTTATAACAAAACCCTTCACCATTCTCAGTAATTAAGAATCAACATAAAATCCCACGAGACAGTTCTTTTTCTTTTTTTGATAAAAGAAAAAACAAAACAAAATAAATTGAGTTGTTGAAGTTGAATTCGTGATGTAAGTAATTCAGTGCTATATAGGATGCCATTTTCGCAGCTCTTTGCACTCACCTTCTTCGGACATCCTTCATCTGTCTTTTTCCATATTTAAGGATCTATGCAGCAAAGGTGTCACAGATCTGATCAGATGAATATGTGAAATGATAGATGAAGCTGTCGGAGTGCAAATGAGGAACTGCCAGATTGGCGTGCTATTATAACACACAAGCACATGATCTTCACCATTCGTTTATTAATTAAAGAATAACACCAGAGAATAGTTTCAGACACCAACGTTTCAGTAGCAGAGTCTGCCCTTGTTAGGCCCGAGCACATTTTTTGCAATATGAATTGTACTGTGCTCAATGTTTGCTCCTTTCAGCATCCCTCAGAAAAATAATGTTTTTTTCTCTGGCAGGCTTATTCATATCTCTCAGATGATAGAAAGAGAAGAGACTTCAACTTGGAAAGAAGCAAGAGATTCTGCATTGAGTGCAACAGAATCCCATACGCATTTTCCAACAATTTGAGCAAATCACAAACATCGAAAGCTGTCGAGGAACTGAAATCTGCGAATCGCGCAAGATTGCTTCGAAATCGGGTAAAAGAAATGAAACAAAGATTCAATGAGGAGATCAAGGTGATGGAGAACTGTTTGAGGGCTAATAGCCTGCCAAGGAAAGAAACACCTCTTTTCAAACCATCAGAGAATTACCGATTCCAAAGCAACACTCGTTGGGTGTCACAGAAGGCCGAGTCCCCTGTTTTTGATCCATCAAACTACCTTTTCAAAGGCTATCCTCACATCAGGAATCGGATCTACAAGAGACCCGAGAGTTTCCCAGACTTGAAGAGGGGAGATATGTTGAACAAGTACGGTGGCCATGGAAAAGGAAGATCGTATAATGATTTCCCAGTTTTTGAGATGAGATCAGATGGAGGAATGCTCAAGGAATCTGCTTCTTGGGTTTATTCATAATCCTACTGAATAGTATTCATCCATACAGAAATGTAGAATCAGAGCTGCAGAATCTTACATTCGCATAGAATTCTTTTCATATTTTGTTGCTGTCGTAGAGAATTCTTACCCGGAGTTATCAATTCATTTTTTATTTTTTATCAATGTTGTTTAAGATATATTTTTCTTATTAAAAGTGTTAGAAAAAAAAAATTCAACTCTTTTATTCAAGTAACATGATAGAATTTAGAGACTATATACATACCCCTTAAATCATCTGTTTATTTATTTATTTTCTATTATTTTTAGAATATTTATTACGCAAAGCTAAGAACAAAAACTATTTTTCTCCGAACTTAAGTTTCATTCTTATTTATTGCAGTCTCTTATTAAATATCTTTGACTTTTTCATTAAAGGGTCTCTAAATCTTACCCAAATAAATGATTTTGTAGATGTTTAAAAAATAAATTATTATCGTAAAATGTCATCACCTTTTATTTAAATGCTAAAAATCCTTATTTTTTTTTTTTTTGGTAAAAATCGGGGCATGCGCCCTTCTAAATTAATCGAGGAATAGTGGACCCAATAAGGTCATAGTACAATAAGGAATAAAGCCCTGACGGCGGGTCGGTTATAATATCCGCCCCCCTGTCTAATACATCTTTGGTTAGCCCAAAGTTTGCTAACCAATCGGCCACATAATTAGCCTCCCTGTAAACATGGATAATTTTTACCTCCCAATCCCTACCCATCAACCCTCTGATTTGCATAATCAAATTATAGTTTCTATCCACTCTCACAGTATTCCCCTTAATAATCTCAACTACAACCCTGGAATCTGATTCTAAAATCACTTTCCTAAACCCTCTATCCCATGTCATGTGTAGCCCCGCATGGATAGCCCATAATTCTGCAGTCACGGACGAACAAAAACCAATATTTCTTGCAAACCCCCGGATCCATGTCCCCATATGATCTCGAATCACTCCTCCCACACCGGCTATCCCTGGGTTACCTTTACTGCATCCATCCACATTAAGCTTTATCCACTCTTCATCGGGATACTTCCATCCAATATGCTCAACATCCGCATTACTGTTCCGACTAAAAATCCTTATTACTAACCGTGCTGAATCTTGATTATAATGAAATTAATTTGCCCAATCTTTGAATCAGGTAACTATTTTTAACTGGACTCAAGTAAAAATTAGGAATGGTTGAATTATCTTTCGAATAATTAGCAATTGATAAGACTATAGCCAGAATAATCTTTAAAAACTAAGTTAGGATTCAATTTTATAATTCTTACGAATTTTGATATTATTTTTAGATTTTAATACTTCATATTTCTTATCGACTTGTTTTTATGTAATTTTAATGCTCTTGATAGTTAAAATAAACCATCAAAAGAGCAATATATTATGTAGGAGGAATTCAAGTAACTATTTATGCTAATAGTGTTTTAAGCATATAAAAATATGAAAACAAGGGAATAACCCTATATTATATAATTCATTAAAAAAAGCCTATGTATATTTTTATTTTTTTAATTAGAGATAGAGTTAGTATATTTTAACTTTATTATTGTATTCAAAATATAGTAGTTAACTAAAAGTCTCGAGTAGCTGGTGACTTTCCAGTACAGCAGATATAGATGTCATGCTCGAAACTATGATTAGACGCGTGATTTTTTTATTATTAAATTTGTATTTTTTTTATTTTTTAATGATATTAATGCACTGATATCTAAATAATGTTTTTAATATATTTTTAAAATATAGATACAAAAATACATGTTAGATAGAAGATTAAAGAGTTGTCTTATAGTAGCCGTTACAGAAAATTTGAAAAAAGATAATATATGATAGCATATTTTCCCGATTTAATGCACTCCATGGCATATTTAAAAATATATGATAATATATTTTAAATATAAAGAAAAACTTTTTGAAATTATTTTTCTATTTAATACAGTCCATGGCCCATCCAATGATGAGGAATACAAATAGACCGGAGAAGGCTGGATCCAGCCAGTCTCCAGTCCAACACGTTTTCCTGATCTCTGCGATCGCCGTCCGTCTCTTGTTTTCCTGGACACGTTCTTACATTCTCGACTTCGCTTCTCTCTTCGTCAAATCGTGGAGGTGACATTTATCATTGTTTTTTTTTTTTTTTTTAACACCAATGATTATTTGTGATGGACTGGCGTATCTTTTTTTTTATTTTTAAATAATAATTAATTAAATATTTATTTTAATGATTTTTATATACTAATGTAACAAATATAAAAGAATATATATTTTTTTATTATTGAAAAACACTATACTTAACACATTGTCTATTTTTGTGGTGCGGTATGATATAATTTGTGTTTTGTCAAAACTATATATTTAACGTTTTTAATTGATTAATAATTATAATATACTTTTGCACGAGTTTGCAAGAATTTCTCTTGAAACACTAATTAAAAAAAACTATAATATATAATATACCTTTTCAACCTATAGTTATAAAAATTATTACACTCCCATATAAACACTTGAAAAGCTATATAAATACTGTTTATGAGCACCATTCAACAAAGTCTATACAAATTAGATGTGTTTGATGCTGTGTTTCAAAAATATTTTTGAATTTTATTTTTATTTTAAATTAATTTTTTGGTGTTTTTGGATCATTTTCATGTGTTGATGTCAAAAATAATTTATTTTTTTAAATATTATTTTGATGTATTTTTAAATAAAAAAACTTAAAAAAAAAACTTCAACCAAATTCCCAAACATATAATAAACCTAATTCATAAACTCAATCAACCAATGAACCGAAGGAATCTATCATTGTATTTATTTAGTTGTATGGATATAAATATTTAATATTCATAAGAACTTATTAGATTCTTCTAAATATAATAAATAAATATATGTGAAGATCTATTTTTTTAAATTATTCGAAAACAAACTTAATTGCAAATACATTATCACTGGATAGAAAACAGAAATCTTGCTATACACACATGCTGTCAACTTTAAAGTTGTGGTGTCTATTCGAGAATGCAGCGAATAATATTGTTTTTATAAAACTTGTTTCTAAATTCCCCACAAGTCAATTGGCTCGCAGTAACGTGCGTGCACTCTTTTACTTGGTTACTATATTCCCACACTCAACCCATTCCTTGCAATTTATTCTCATTATCCTCTTCATTTATTCAGGATTGAGATTCTTTAATATACAGAGCAATTACATTCTTTTTTTTTATAAAAAAAATCACATTTTAAAAGTACTCAAATTATTAGTAAAAATCAGAAGTTAAATTAATAATTATATTATAAATTATACATTTAGGTGGAATTTAGTTATGTCTTGTACTATAGAGACAGAGAACATATTTTTTTTTTAACTTTAACTTTTAAAAATAATGAAATTCACTTAAGAATATCTCAAAAAACTATTTGTTATATGTGGGAAAAAAACTTGAAATGTAATATGATTTATTTATTATTATTGGGTTTTCCAGCATAAAACTATATATATATAAATAAATTCACATGCAAAACCCCAACCCACTCGTCACCACACTTAATAGTAATTTAACACCTAATCTTTCTTTATTTCAATATTATATTATGCTCACCTTTCCCTTTCAACATTCCACACTTCCCTGTCTACGAACTTGTCTCCCTTCAAATCCACCCTCTTCCTCCGAAATTCCTGAAAGCTGTTTCTCCTCGGAAAACCCATTTGCATGATCTCCAAAACGTGATTTTCTTTCAGTCATGGCGGCGGCGACAGTGGCGACGGCGGCGGGAGCAGCGGTGCTGATGTATTACATATTAATCCGGAGACTGGCGGCTGCGAAGGGCGTTGATTTATCGAAATCGAGGTCGGGGAGGTGGAGGATTGCGAGAAGACCGGTAGAAGCGCCTGCCACTTGGCTAGAAACAATAACAACATTATCAGAGACGCTTAGGTTCACTTACTCTGAGACTTTAGGAAAATGGCCCATTGGTGACTTGGCTTTTGGCATCAATTATCTCTTAAGGAGACAGGTATATATTAAGAACTATGTTTTGATTTATATTGGGCTGTGTTAAGTTTGGGTCTTGTTTTCAAAGTTTTAGTCCTTTTTCATTGAGTATGTGAGTTTTAATTTTTGTGTGTGATTTCAGTTAATTTACTTGTGAAGAGAGAAAGGAGATAGTTGATATTGCTGTAAAGACTGATGCTTTAGTTTAATGAGCAATTATCTGTTGAAAATGTGTGGTCTTTTTTTATGTTTTTTTTTGAGTTATTTTTGGCTTTTTAATGGAAGATTTTTCTAGTTATATTTTTCTTTCTGGTGTAAGAATTTAGAGTTCACTGCTTTTTTAGTTGCTGTTTAGTTAAGATTAAAGGAGTTAATTAGTGTTCTGATGGTTGTGAAGACTGGTACTTTACTGTAATTGGTTATATATACTGCTTGGCCTTTTGTTTAAGATCAAATTTAATGAGTTTTTTATTTGTTCAAATTTGTACATTTAGGGGAATAATGCAGCAGCCCTGTGTGAAGATAATATGCCTTAATGTAAAACTTTTATTTGGTTAATGTGTTTAATCGAGGGATTGTTTTTTTGGTGTAGGGTAATTTGCAAGTTGCAAGTACATATGCTGGCAGTAATTCTGTACGGTTGAAAGGCCCTCTAATTATAGCAGAGATGTACGATCTATTGAGATTGTTGACCCTTTGCATGTATTTTTCCAAGAAGCCATTTCCGGTCTTTTTGGAGTTGGCTGGATTCTCTCAGGAGGATGTTCTTATTCAGAAGCCAAAAGCAGGGGTAGGTGACCATCTATAATGCAATTTGTTATTGTGTGCTTTGATCTTTAGATATAGTTTAGCCTGCATTACAGGTTGTTATCAATTTTAAGTAGATTTATCTGTATTTGTAGTTCTGTCTGTTCTTTCTAAAACGGTGTGCATACACAGCAACTTCCTTTATAGGTGAAACGTCCTGGTTTTTCACCATTAAGAAGATTCCTTACATGGTGCTCCTTGTCGGAATAAATTCACAAAGGAGTCTGGAAACAAAAAGCTGATTTTAATTACCTTATATTACTGTTTGTGTCTGTTATTTCTGAAAAGCAAAGAAATAGAAAGGTACCCTATTATAAGACATTGTCTTTCCTACTTGGCATGCCCCAACTAAGAGACTTAAACTGGATAGCATCACAGGTGATTGGTGATGCAGAATGGACCCCAAATCTTAAGCATGCCTAAAAATCAAGAGTGTTACCATTTCTTATCAACTTCCTCTTAGATTTAATTGATCCAGAAAGGTTATGACACTGTACATACTTAAGATTCTTTTTCATGATTCAACTCAGTTTAAAGCATCAACATATGAGGTGTGCAACTGTTTTCCATTGTAACAGTATTCTGGAAGAACTTGTTTATATGATGTTCTTCCCATGTATTGTAATCTCTTTAGTATCCTACATTCTGCTTTATTTTTGTTTGAAATGCTAAATGAGTGCTCCTTTAATTTCCACGAGTTTGGATGCAGCTTCTGAAGCCTGCTTTCACAATTATACATGATAAGAACTCAAAACAATTCCTTCTACTGATACGTGGTACTCATAGCATCAAAGATACACTAACAGCAGCAACTGGTGCTGTGGTCCCGTTTCACCATTCGGTTTTACATGATGGCTGGATGAGTAATTTAGTTTTAGGCTATGCACACTGTGGAATGGTTGCTGCAGCTCGATGGATTGCCAAGATGAGCTCTCCTTGCCTGCTTAAGGTACTTGGTGAATATCCTGACCACAAAATTAAGGTAATTGAATATATTTTTTTGGCATGGACTTATCTTATTTATATTTATGTTTCTGGTATACACTAACATGGTATTAGTGTAAGATGCTAGCATGTAGTGAGGTTTACCTGTCTTTTAACTCTCTTAACTTTTCAGCTATCATTTACAGATTGTTGGGCATTCACTTGGTGGTGGTACTGCAGCATTATTAACCTATATACTTCGAGAACAAAAGGAGCTCTCTTCTAGTACCTGTGTCACATTTGCCCCAGGCATGTGTTATTGACTCCTGGTGACCTTGTATTTTGTTTTGACATTTACGTGGTACAGCTTGTACTGGATTGGATACTTTGCATGCTTGTTGTTTGCATTTGAATTCCAATAGTAATTTCTAAACTGAGATTCTGTGCTGTAGGTGCACTATTCTGTTTTTAGGATCAACCCCTGGATTTTGCTGTCATTATGTGTGAAATGCTCTTTGCACTTTGATTCTTATGGAAGATCTTATTTGGTTGAAAGAGGTTACACCTCGGGGTTACATTGATGTGCTCTCTAAATGCCTTTCATTACTTAATTTGCAGCTGCATGTATGACATGGGATTTAGCAGAATCAGGCAAGCATTTCATTACCACTGTCATTAATGGATCTGATCTGGTGCCTACATTTTCAGCTGCCTCTGTTGATGATCTTCGCTCTGAGGTGCTTAAATTTGTTCCTGAGAGGGTCAAACATAGATGTTCATTCTTTGCCATCCACTGTCAAACTCCTAACTTTTAAATGGTTGTCAACCAGGTCACAGCATCTTCGTGGCTAAATGATTTGAGGGATCAGGTCGAGCATACCAGAGTCCTAAATGTTGTTTATCGCTCTGCTACTGCCTTGGGATCCCGTCTACCATCGATAGCTAGTGCGAAGGCCAGGGTTGCTGGTGCAGGAGCGCTTCTGCGACCTGTCTCCAGCAGCACTCAGGTAACATGCTTGTGGTTGTGAATAATGGTCCAGAGACTTGTAATCAAGCCACCGCTTATCAGTTCTATTTGGGACGAGGGAAAAACCTGCACCTCACATTTTGTCTTTGAATTGAATCAGAGGATTAATATAGGGTTCTTCTGAATTTGAGAATTGTTTGGTATAGGTTGTGATGAAGCGAGCACATGATGTTGCCCAAGCTGTTGTCAAGACACGCTCATCTTTAACATCATGGTCTTGTATGGGGCAACGTAGACGTTCTGTGGGCCCTTCATCAGAAAATTCTAACACACAGAATTTGCCTGAAGCTACTATAGTATCTGAAAACTCTGAAGCTCTTGTGACTGACATCCAGACAAAAGAATCGCTGCAGATCAAACTCGAGGGTAGTTCAAGCTGTGATTCAGGTCATGATGATGCCGGGGAAGATGAGCCATTTTTATCTGGTGATAGGGTCATGACTTCATCAGTCATAGAAGAGGTTACTGAAGGTCAATTGTGGTATGAACTGGAGAGGGAGCTACATAGGCAGGAGATCGAAGAAGTTGATATCCAAGCGCAGGAGGAAGAAGCCGCAGCAGCAGATGAAATTTTTGAAGAAGAGAATGCTCTTGCTACTGCAACTGAAGCAAAAACTCCCGTCACTTCAGAGGATCTGTCAGAGAGCCAACTGTTCTATCCTGCTGGCAGGATCATGCATGTCATTTCCATTCCTTCATCGGACACTGCTGACTTAGAGCTTGGTGAACCCACGGGGGAACACGTAGGTTTATTCGAGACTCCCAGAGAACTGTATAGTAAGATCCGACTGTCAAGAACGATGATCAACGATCATTACATGCCTATGTATAAGAAGATGATGGAATTATTAATCCAGGAACTGGAAAATGATGAAGATTGTAGCCATGTTATGTTATAAGATTAAATATATATAATAGAAAACACGTTTCACATTAATCACCGACATTTCATATTTTTGAGAAATGTTACACGTCGGAATACGTTTCCAATTTCCAGTGTCACATCTTATCATTTGTTATAAAACCTGAGAATCAACCTCGTGACTCAGGATGGAGTTCGACAAGTGTCATTTTGGTGCCGTTAAGTAACCTACATGAGTGGAATTTCCAACCCTAGTTAAGGTATGAAGATCGTAAGCAATCCAACACTTGGATATATCCTTGTTATAAAAGTAACCCAGACACTTGCAATCACCGGAGCATTTCCTCCGACAATCATCCTCTCACCGGTCCAGTCCCACTTGTATGCTCACTCATGTAATGATCAACCCCTTCCAACCTGTAGTAGTGGAATTTCTTGGACCCACATGAAGGTGACTTAACAGGTTGACAATCCTTGCTCCAACCCAGCAGTCCATTTGGCAGTGGGCAAGCAACACATTGGTTATCCTCACAAAGTCCAAAGTAACCACATCTCTCTGGCAATTGACACTCGCTCTCCCAACCCGAATCTCTAGAGAAAAGGGTGAAGGTCACTTGTAAACCATCATTTGTACTCGCTTTATCATAGAAAGTGTGGACCCTATCTATCCCAAGTCGAAGAAACGACAGCGTCGTATTGTAGCTGGCTGTAGCGAGCATGGCATCTTGGAAAGGAGTTGAAAGAGCTACATCATAACAAAATTGGGCTTTGAATCATGATGCACCATGTCACCGTTAGGAAGGAGTTGCAAGCCAACAACTCCTTTTCGGGCAGTGGAGGTTAGACAAGCAATGCTTCCATCACCATCGGCCAAGACAAGGTTTCCATCTTCACCAAAAGTGAGTGTGGCATTTACACGTACTGGTTTGCCTTGGCTGGCTTTCCCAAACAAAATACATTTTTGGGGATGCAAGTGGATTTCCCATACGGAGAGCAAGAGTGAAAGCATTAGGGGTGGAGTTGTAAAATCCAAGGTGGAAAGGGTAGTTATCAAAGCCTATGAGACGATAACTTGCACCATACTCGACTGGGTACTCCTCGAAATATCAATGAGACTTAAGAGGAGGAGAAGATATTTTCTTTGGGTGTGATGTAAAACAAGGATCTCTTTGAGTTTGAACTTTCGACACCGTTTGTTTATTGGTTTAAGGAACTTCAAATGGTTTTTTTATTTTAATATGTTAATATAAAATTTAAAATTTAAAAAAATATTTTAATACATTTCCAAGTACAAAGAAATTTGTCAAACACTAACATGAATATGTTCGAGTGTTTACAAGCTACAGCTTTCTTTTGCTCAATCTATACCTAAACGGAGGTGAAATCTTAAGATGATTTCCATTTTAAAAAATCAATACCTTTCATAGACCGCAGATATTTTGCGCAGCAATTTATTGACATTAGCCACCGTAACGTGTCTTGAGGGACTCTGGGGGCTGTTCTTCCATTATGCCCGCTCCTGTTGTAGCTAGGTACTCACGAATGGTTGTTTGGCGGTCTCCAAGGAAAGTGTGATCCAAAAAACTATCGTAAGCTGCATCGCTGAGATTCTTCGCTGCCAACACACTGCACAAACGTATCATCACCCTCAATTTATATGAACAAGACTTGTGGTGGTAAAACAGAGTGTAATGGAAAGATTTGGCTTCCAGGATTTAAGCCAAATGAATTGCTTCAACTTTACTTGCTTTGCCAGCCCCAAATTAACTTGTTTTGGTGAACAATTCAAAGCAATCATCTCATCTCCAGCTAAAAACCATTCAAATTTCTTTATTGACATGTAAAGGGTCAGGCATTTGATCACCAAATTTTCATATCTGATTGAAGGTAGTCAATCAATGCTTACTACTTGAAAGCACACAATGCAGGCTTGTCAAAAATAGCACTTACCAGTGACGAAGATAAGCACGGCAAGGTAAGATATCATCTCTCCAGATCTTATCAATGTTATATCTTCCATAATGCTGAAAATAAATCTCCTTGCTTCCTGCATGAAATTAGCTAGCAGGTATAACGATCCCATCCGTTACAGCAAACAATAACGAACAAGAGAGAACCGTGAAAATTGATTATCGCTTATTCATATTCGTGGTGAATGGCGAACCTTTTCATTATATGGTCAAAATTATTTCTAATTCTCTTTGATTAAATAGAGGTAGCTCTCAGAAGTTAAAATGTTAGAAATTCCAGATTTTTGAGGTGCTGCAACCTTTGCACACAATCAATCAACATCATCCTTGGATGAAAAGAAGAAATAGTTCTCATTTATAAAAAAAACACAGGAAGCTGGCCATACAAATATAATCATGAAATGCAGAACTGCTAATCATGGCCATTCCATTCTCAGTAAGTGAAATCCTGTACAAACCTTGGCATCTGACTTGGAAAAACTCACCATCACTATATCGCGCGCAAAGCACCTGCATCAATTCCCAAACCATCAAGCAAATCTGTTAACACCAACTTGCCATGCAAACAAAATCAAATAATAACATTTTTAACAGTTTCAAACCCACATACCGCCGGAAAATCAAATGGCTTGCCATCCAGGGTTTCAGGCACAACCTGCCACAGATCAACAATGCAAGATAGATACTAGAAATCAGAACAAAGTCTATCAATCACAGCCAGTCATTCAGCAACTTACAGCAAGAAATCAGAACAAAGTCTATCAATAACAGCCAGTCATCCAACAACTTACAGCTAGAAATCGAAACTCGAGCTCCCTCTCCATAAAAGCTGGAATCTAACTTCACGAAGCAACAAATTCAATTAAGCTTCATTGATATAACAAATATAATCACATATTTCTTTCTCCATTATCCAAATATAACAATTCTTTTATTTTTTATAAATAAAAAAAGTACCTCTGATTTTTCAATCTCAAAAACTGTAACTACTAGACTTTCACCTTCACACGGCTCCACACTCAAGCTCGAAATCTCCTGCAAAAAATTAAAATTAAAAACCCTACCAAAAAATCGAATTAAGAAAAGCAAACCTAAATGAATTTTTTTTTATTATTATTATATGTACTGTGGTGAAGAGTTAAGAAAGACCTTGGTTTCAGGCTTGGCGATACCACGCTCAAAGAAAATAGGAGCTACGTGAGCAAAGACGCGTCTAAATCCATTCAATCTTGCAACTCTAAAGTTTAGTAGATCTGGAAATGTACTTCTTGCACTTCTCTCGGAGAGGAGAGAACCGAAGCCGCAGACGGAGATGAGATTGGAGTCGGGCGAAGAGAGAAATTTGCGGAAATCAGAATCTTCTCTGAGTTCGATCGGTTCCGGAAGGGAGATCGCAGAGGACATGATCGGATACAGTCGCCGGAGAGCAACCCCGCTGCCGGAATAGTGAGGGAGACTGAGAGAGGGGAATGCGGCAAGGTTGTATGTGAGAGGCGAGGAAGATGAGAAGATTGGAGAGCAAATTGTTTGCACGAGAGAAGCACGTGAGCAAGGAGTGTGAAGGAATGGAAGGGGGAGAGAAGTGATCATGGCATGGCAGGTGTTAATTTTGGTGGCGATGGAGGAGGCCAGGATCAGGATGGAGCGTCTAGCTCCAGTGGTTTAATTGGGGTTTTTCTTACTTAATATGCATCGCACGTGAGCTTGTTTAATATATATTTTTTATTCGCATATTTGCAGAATGTAAACTGGCCTTGACATTGGACCGTCATGATTAAGAATGTTTGCATAATTTAAATTTTTGAATTATTATTTAAATAACTTATTAATTTTCTCTTAATACATATGCTTAATTTAAGAGATTATGATTTTTTATATATAAATTAAAATCATTGTTTTAAAAAAATAAAAATAAAAATAGCCAGTAAATTATAATCATGTATTTAACCGGTTAACCTGATAACATAATTAACTCAAGTTAGTTATTAGCTGGATGATCTAAATTTTTATTTCTTATATATATATTTTAAGCTTATTTTTGTTACCGTTCTAAATAGATAAAATCTCAAGTCAAATCGGATTGGATTTTAGAGACAAAAAGAGGCAATAAAAGATAGGTAGAGCGATTGAACGAGTAATGCTTTTTTATTCAATTCTCAGACTCGTAAAAATCTCGCTCTTCATAATTCGAGACACAACAACTACTAGAGTGGTTGAGGGCTGCTGCTTTGTTTTAGAAAGCGTTCATCGTGGGAGGAGATGATGAGTGGAGGGTCGATTTGTGGAGACGGTGAAGGGTGGAAGAAGAGACATATGGCTGAGATATCATCCATGGCAATCCCTTTTTTCTTGCACTTCCAAGCACGGCCAGCGCATTCAACCAGTCTTTCAGCCGATTTCTCCCTATCTGATGTCAGAGAAACAACCTGCACTGCTTCCAGGTTCGAAATCACATCCCATACCTGCGCAGAACAGCAAGAATTTGTCAGATTTGATCTCTGTAGCATGTTTCTATCATTTCAATCATGGGATCCGAAAGAATTTCACTGAGAAAATGCCTACCCCGTCAGTCGCCAAGATGACAAACTGGTCTCTGCTCGATATGTTTCTCCGAGTCACATCCGGTTCCGAAACGAGCCCGAAATCTTTTACGCAGTGGTCTCCGAAGGCTCTTGATAATGATAGTCCTGGAGTCTTACCGTCTGGCATCCAGACCCTGTAAACCCCCGGCTCGTCACGCAGGCAAAACACTCGACCCTTCGACCGTGTTATTCGCTCAGCCTCCTCTGCAACCAGCATGAGCAGACATGTTTTGAATTACAAACTATCTCACTTATATGTGTTCATATATATATAGAGAGAGCGAGTTGAGGAAGAAACTGACCAGGTAAACTAGGCTTGAAATCGATGGTAAGCTGAAGTGGAACCAGGCTGCCATCATCGATAGAAATGGTTGCCAGCACAGCCCGAGAATCACCAACATTTGCTATGACAAGATTTTCACCCTGAAGAAATTAACCATGTTGGACACAAAAGAGAGGGGCTCCTGATGATTATTGAAAGCTAAGAAAATCTCGAGTATTTAGTCTACAAGAACCCTACAAACTAGTTTTATTTATCATCACAATCTGCATTTCGAAACTCCAATTCTGCTTGAGTTACACACTTGGACAGCAGTTTGTCGGCCAGGGACAGCAGTTTAAGAAGACATGAACAGCTTTGAAAAACACCAGAAAGCAGCAGTTTAAGAAGACATGAACAGCTTTGAAAAACACCAGAAAGACATGATTAATCAGTATATATATCTACTGTAATGAACTAAGAGACACGTTCACTGATAAGCACCACACCTGTTTAATGATTGTTACGGCCGTTGTCCCACTAAAAAAGGAGTCAATCTTGCGATGCTGCTTAAGTTCCTGATCAATGGCAGCGTAAGTTTTGAGGTAGGACTGCTTCCATATATCAAATTGGTGAAGGTTTCTATCCAAATCCACTTCGAAGTCCATGCCAAGCGATGTCAGTGCAAGATTTTCTTGCCAGTTACACAGCAACAAAGAGGGTACAGATTCTCTTACTTTTTTTGAAACAAAATGGCCCCATGGTCCATGTCCATCAAAAATCCCACAAAAGATCATATCATCTTGGCTCCCGAACCCCTATATGACAAGGAACGAGCCAGAATTAAGATGAATCATGATAAAACTAACTAGCTGCATTTTGAATCCATTGCCAAGTATTTCTTACCTCCCACACAACAGAAGAATCCTGATTGGTTCCTTTTTGCCCTCTCCTAGAGCAGACCGATGTAAAGTTATCTGACTTGCTAGACTTAACAATGCCGGAGGAGCTCAACATCAACTCCTTCTTCCTCGCATCCTTTGCCAATGCTTCTGCAGCTTCCTTTCCAGCATCTTTCTGAGAGTTTCTGCCTTTGATTGTTGATATTACTCTGGACAATCCATCAAGAAAAGATGCGAAAAGCACCATTGATTCTACAGCCTAATCTCACAGAAAAAAGAAGTTATTTGTAACTTATCTTTGAACAAACAATATTCAAGCTCTTCACGCACACTTCAAAAAACACAGAACATAAAAAACATATTGTTAATTAATATTTGGGATTCCAAACTTCAATCATCAAACTTGAAATCTACATGCAATAAAGTAAGGGACTCCTTCTCTTTTCCCATTTGAAGAAACAAGCAAAATCTCCTCAACGTCCCGAATGGTGAAATGAAAAACTTCCTACAATATATACCTAAAGTTAAGTCTTCGTTTCTTCAACATTTTCCAGGCAACCAAACAGAACCCATTAATATATATAACATTCAAAATAGGATATATAGTCGAATAACAAAAGGCCAATAAATAAGAGAAGAAGAAAAGCTAACAAAAAACCTTGTTATATCATTTCGATCCCTACAGGATCACAAGGATAAGTTCTAGCTATTAACCTGAAATTAAGGTGGGACTTCAGCCTGATACCTCCTCCGATCACCGGCCGGTATCTGATGTGATCACTCAAGCGGTCCCAAATTAGTAGTTGGATATTGAAGGGCTACTTGTTTCTTATACTCCAATATATATAGTGCACTTTTGTCTTTCTCCTTCAACTCGCGATCAACTTGATAAACGCGGACGTTGGCAAGCACTGTAGAAGTGTAGATAGCTTTACAGAAAGTCAGCAACAGTAGGATATAAACATGAACATCTCAGCTCACGGTCGGTTTGGACCATTCACAAGGATTTTTTTCCTAAGGATTACAGGTGTTTCTCACGTTTTAAAAATATTTATGAAATAAATACAATTTTTTTTATTTTTATTTGTTTAGGAATTTTGATGTTTTTAGATTTTTTTATGTACTATATATCAAAAATAATTTTTTTTTTTAAAAATAATATTATTTTAATATATTTTTAAATAAAAATCAATTAAAAAAACAACCTAAATCATTCTTCCATTCAGTCACATAATCTCATCGATGGTTTGTGCGGTGAAGAGTTTCAGGCTTCAAAGAGTTGCATCATAGCCGCCGATTTGGATTTTTCTAAGGAGCCTAATAGTTCATTAGATCAACATGAATATGTTATAACTAGTACAAGGCCGGTGCCTTAAATTTGTAAATCCTATTTAAATATTTTAATTAATTTCAAAAAATAAAATGAATTAATATTAATTGTATTTTTTTATATAACTAATATGGGTTTTGTGGTATTTAATATTGTAGGTGTATTTTATGTTTGAGTTTAAATGTAGCAAGTGGACATATTTGATTTTGAATAATATAAAAACTTCTCAATTAGTAATTTAAAAGACTCGAAAATCAACACTAAAAAGGTGCTAAATCAACTTAAAAGCTAAAACTACATTTAGTTTTAGTTAACAAGTACATAACAATATCACAGCACAAACATTAATTATTGAAAATATAACAACAAAAAGAAAAGGAGTGCGGTTTAATATTTTTTGAAGTGTTTTGTATTTGAAAATACATTAAAATAATTTTTTTTTAATTTAATTTTTGATATTAGCATATCAAAATAATATTAAAATACAATTTTTTTTAATTTAAAGCAGGAATTTTATTTTTATTTTTATTTTTTTATCAAAAATATTTTTAAAATCCAAAAATAAACCTATTTTAAAACAGGAAGACTTGCATGTTGGTTTTTTCAAATTTGACCATGGCTTTTTTAAGAAATAAAAAGAGAGGTGACTGTGACAGGCATAACAATGTTCATAAAGAGCAATTTAGCTAAGGGCCCGATTGTGACAGGAATCAGAATGCTTATGGTTTATAAATATTCCGTGCCCCCACTTTGATATGGCGTGGACATTTTTTTTATTTTTTTAAAAATAATTATTGGCAATGTTTTTTATACCATCATAAGAAATTATAACCGGGAAATAAAAATGATATATGATAATTATATATATTTAGGTAAGGCACTAAAAATTTGTATTAATTATGCAGTCGCAGATCAATGTAATGATACACGCAGTATCCAAGAATGGACCATATCTTTTTTTATCCGGTTTATGTTATGTAGTTGTTAATATAATAATAATTAAAATTTTATATGATCGTTAATTTTAAAACTTGTAAAATTAGTCAAGATATAAACACATGTTATTTTTGTTTTAAAAAGTCTTGATCATGTCAGCTTGGTTTGAGATCGTCAAAGGGGCAACTTTTTGAGTTGGTGGGGTGAAGGAAGAGACAGATGGCTGAGATATCATCCATGGCAATGCCTCTTTTCTTGCACTTCCAGGCACGAACTGCGCATTCCACCAGTCTTTTAGCTGATTTTTCCCTATCAGGAGTTGAAAAAACAATCTCCACTGCTTCCTGGTTAGAGATTACATCCCATACCTATGAAAAACAATGGGAAAAACACTTCAAAATTGGACAACAGATTCTTATTTCTTCACAGACACTACAAATGTTGTAGAGTTGCCATGAGAATCGACTGCAGTTCTCTCTGCTATTTCTCTCATAGTCTCCATTACTCTACACTAACATGAAGTGATACTTTTGTGATCATAAGAAAGATTGGAATCAAGGAAATACATACCCCATCAGTGGCTAAAATGACAAACTGATCTCTGCTTGTGATGCTCCTTCTCGTCACTTCAGGTTCAGAAATGAGCCCAAAATCTTTTACACAGTGGTCACCAAAGGCTCTTGACAACGATAGTCCTGGAGTTTTACCATCTGGCATCCAGACCCTGAACACGCCGGGTTCGTCCCGCAAACAAAACACTCTACCATTGGACTGTGTTATTCGTTCAGCCTCCTCTGCAATCAGTATAAGCAGGGGCATAAATAATCGATGCTCATATCGCTATGTATCTGTGCAGGAATATATAAATTGCGAGAGGAAAGGCCCGCTGACCTGGTAAATTAGGCTTATAATCGATGGTAAGCTGAAGGGGCACCAAACAGCCACCATCATCATCATTAGTTGCCAATACAGCCCGAGAATCACCAACATTTGCTATAACTAGATGCTCACCCTGAACACACCATCGCAGCAAAAGTATTAGGCTCCGTGAAAACATGAAAAACATTAAGGGGAAAAAAGGGATTTTTACTTGTGATTAACAGGTTTTTGATACCATGTTAAAGAATGAATTCAATATAAAAGCTCAGGCTGCTGTGTCAGTACTAAGAAGCACCATACCTGTTTAATGATTGTTAAAGCTGTTGAGCCACTATAAAAGGAATCGATCTCGGGATGCTGCTTAAGTTCTTGATCAATGGCAGCATAAGTTTTCAAGTAGGACTGCTTCCAAATATCAAATTGATGGAGGTTTCTATCTAAATCCGTATCGAAGTCCATGCCAAGCGATGTCAACGAAAGAGTTTCTTGCCAGTTGCATAGCAATGAAGAGGGTATAGATTCTCTAACCCTTTTAGAAATAAAATGGCCCCATGGTCCATGCCCATCAAAAATCCCACAAAATATCATATCTTCTTGGCATCCAAATTCCTGTTTGAAAAGGAAAACCAAAACCATGTTGGGCAATTAATATTCGGTATCAAGAATCAGCAACAAAAACAACCCAAAAAAGCTCCAATTTTGCTGGAATCTTTTATGATGGTTTATGTTAAAATTAGATGTGCATTCATACCTCCCACACAACTAAGGAATCCTGATTAGTTACTTTCTGCCCTCTCTTGGAGCAGACCGAGGCAAGATTATCTGACTTGTTGGACTTAACAACGCCCGAGGAACTCAGCATCAACTCATTCTTCCTCGCATCCTTTGCCAAAGCTTCTGCAGCTTCCTTTCCTGCATCTTTTTGAGATTTTCTTCCTTTCTTGATCGATACTGTTCTAGTCAATCCATCGAGCAGATATGGAAAAAGCACCATTGATTCGGCAACCTAATCATGCAACATATCTCTTTATTTAACCTCACTGTAACTAGATAATTTCTAAAAGCACCTAATTAATGATATGTTCTTATCAGCCAAGAGCACCTAATGATGTGTTCTTATGCACGTCTTTTAGACACAAACTATCTCAAGAAAGGTGAAGCAGAAGAAGATGAAATTCTCTATGAGCATCCAAAAGAAAATATGAAAGAGAAGTGATCGAGAGGAAATTAAACCTCGTAAAGTATGCTGGTTCACAAACGGAACGATCAACTACTAGCCTGAATGATATCTCGCATCACCGGCCGGAATCTGATGTCACTCCGGCAACCGGAACGTGTATTACTTGGATATTCAAAGGCTGCTTGACGCTTATACTCCATTTAAATTTGTATATTCCTTCAACTTGGCAGTTCATACGCAAGTAATTTATAGCTTTACAGCAGCTGTAAGCTACCAATTAGGAAATGTCCGTCATGCCATTGTCCTTTGCTCCATGTTGAGTTCAAGCAATGGGCTCTTAGGACATTTCATGGGAGGATTTTTCTCGCGACAACTCCTTGAGGTGAAGAGTGAAGACTTACGTCATGGCCAGTTTGGACATTCTTTTAGTTCAAGGATGTCTACTGCTTGAATAGTTTTTAAATGAAGAAATATTATATTTGAACAAAAACTTGTATTTTCTCTTTTTTTAACTCGTTTTTTTTTAAGATTTATATATTTTGAAGTTGAATCCAAAACAATAAAGTGAAAAGGATACTCATTTATTAACTATATGCGTCAAACTTTAATATATTTTTTTTATACTATTAATTTAAATCACAATCAAACACATCTTCAAATCAACAAAGCTAAATTCTGTTGAGCAGTCTATTTCAATAAACAATATAAATAAATTAGCCAAACCATTCATATATTCATATATATAACGAGGGCATGCTCCCATCGTCAATTTGATTTGATGTCATGACTGATCGTGATTTGATGGTTATATATATAAACTAGTAGTTTAAAAGTATATTTTATATGAAGTCGGTCGCAAAAATATAAAGTAATGAACGATCAGCTCTCAGCACTGTAATTAAAGTAAGATTAACATATGGCTGGCTAGCTAGGAGAGCAATGGGATTTATAAAAGTATATTATCTTCAAGAGTGCTGTAAGTAGAAAGGCACTGGAATTTAGCGACGCAGCCGATGTGGTGACCCCTACGATTGTGATGTATGATGTATGCATACGAATACATGTACGTCAGCCAATCAGGGACCATAACCCATCTACCAGCTAGCTAGGTTCTTGTTTCAGAATTACGAAAAGGGAGCCAAGATCTTACTTCCTCAGGAAGATAATTTGGGAGACGATTATAGAGTTGGAGCATGAGATGATCGTCTGGGTTGCCAGAAGATTCGATGTGATTTTGACAGGATTGTATTAGGGAGGAAGGGGAAACTCAGACCCATCAAATATGAAGATCATATTTTAGAATCTATTTAAACAGTTGTGGTGTTGTTTTAAAGAATCTATTTAGAAATCTTATCTATTCCTCTATAGTATTTAGAGTTGTAACCTGAAAGAGGTAGCAAACAACACTTCATCATCATTTTTTCAGAGACGAATGAAATAATGAGATGAATAAGGATAATATTTAAAAAAATAAAATGAATTGGAATGTATATCTTTCAAACATGTGAATTCAACTTATCTATTAATTGAGTTCAAATTGAACTGAATCCAATTACAATAGAAAAATTAGTTTCAAACAACTTGTTAATTTTTCTAATTTTACTTTCATCATGTTTTAGTCCTCGGGTTACGAGAGAGAGAGAAATGACAACGGGCAATAAAAAAAGCTTGGCGCATATCACTATAGGTGGTTTTGTATCTTTAATTAATACTAAAAAAAAATCATGACTCATAAACGTTTTCTTAGTTGAAATTGATTATCAAAGTCTTGAGTAATTAAAACATGTTTTTCAGTTGAAAATAAGATTTATAAGGTTACTATAATGTTTTGGTGGTGTTAGAAGAAAAATAAAATGTTATCTAAAGAGTTTTAAAAAATTCTATCTTGGATTCCAATGAATTTGTATTTAAATTGCACTAAGATTTGTGGTGAGAAAAAGATGTTGATAAAAAAAAACAAAACTGAATGAATAACAAAAACAGTGAAGTCTAAGGAGATATATTTAAAAAAAAAAAAAAAAACTAAATCATTTCAATTCCAGCGAATTTCTATTTTAATTGCTTTAAATTTGTATTGAAGAAATCATGTTGTAATTTTTTCTATATAAAATGACAAGAATATAAGTTATTACATGCACATTTTACTCACAAATCTAAATCAGGACTCAAAAAAGTTTTCTATTTTTCTTTAACTATACTGAAAAATTATTGCAATATTAAATAAAAATATATTTTGATTGCATCACTAAAAAATGTATATAAACTATTAACATTAAAAACTCAAGTTGATCGACTAATCCAAGCCTAACCCAATCAAGATTCAACCATTATTTAAAAAAAAAAAATCAATATTAATCTGGACCTTGGCCATGCTAAACTATGATTCAACTACTAGTTTTTAGCTACAATCTAAAATATACGCTATTATTTTACCATTGGAATGCCCACAGCTGTCGTCACCAGACTTTTAAACAGAAAATTATCACGTCCGACTAAAACCAACCCAAGTTGATAAGTTTAAAAATGCTCGAGGAGCAATGCTGCTTACGCACGTATATATTTTGTATTTGGTGAGTACAATAGGCCTATTACAATAGAGCTCCCCCTGTCCCTATCTCTATCTCGTATTTATATGCAACCTACCAGGACTGGAAAAAAAAGAAAGGGGGGGGGGGGGGGGGGGGGGGGGGGATTTTTTAATGAAATGATTTGAATGCTATAAAACAATGGCCAGCAACATCATCAGGAACCGTCGCCACCGTGTTACCCAGCAAAGAAAACACTGGGACTTATGACAAACCTCTACTCTTAAAACCTAATAAAAAACTTGGGATGCATAATACTCACTCTCGTTAAACACAGGTCTCAAGTCTTCCTTGCTCATGAAGCCCAAAGGGAAAGAAACGAGGTGCCCCCGCACGGACTGTAATCTCTCCAGTGGATCGGTGTTTTTGATGTCTCCATATTGGTAAGATTCAAGCTTTTGAGGGGCAATCCCTAAATCGATGGTGGTATGGCCAAGCCTATCCTTCCAGAGCACCGTACTCTGTCTGAGTGCAGCTCTGCAAGTGATTAGGAGCATAAGACAATTGGTTAAGATCATTAGGCCTGGAAAGACTGGTGAAGAGAAAGTATCATACCTGGTGTGTATAAGATCATTGGGCACACAAGAAAAGACATCCTGATAGATCATGGTATTTGTCTGTCAAATGAGAATCACCAATGCATGATTGTTAGTTTGTAGGCCAGATTCAAGGCGGGAACACAAAAGTGCCATCAGGAGAAAATTCATGCAAAAGATGCAATGTTTGAGCATTTACTATATATAGAATATCTATACCCCTTGTATCTGGTTGATAAAAAAGCACAGGCAGATTATTTTGGAGCAGATTAAAGTTTTTTATGCAGTAGAATATGTGCTATAACTTCATAAATATGCTCTAGTATTTGCCTCAAACCTTTCAGGATGACACCCATGCCAAAAACATACCACTCTCTTCTACCGATGTTTAAAAATCGACCAAGAAAAGAGAGGCCCAGGGTAAGAGGTCATGGCTTAGCAACAATTGTACTATATTGGAAACGGCAAATTGTACAACAATTCCAATGAGCATATAATAAGATTAAAGGAACAAACACGAGAGCAACAAGTTGTAAGCAAAAAGTGATAGTCATTTAGCCATTCAAAGCGCTCCTTCTATATCAGCAGATGTAGGGAACAATTTTTAATGCGAACACGGTCTCTTAACATGTTGATATGTCAGCTGAAAAAAACTTCTTTGTAGATATATAATTTTCCTTTACTAGCTTTTGTTTAAGATATTAGTAACTTCATATGACAATGCCTAGTAACTTGCACCCTATTAACACAAGTTTTTGAACTCTGGCATCAAAGCATATGGGAAGTCCTCCAGATTCATCATTTAACATAAACAAACGATATACATTGGATATTTGAATGCAGGCAGAAATTCCAAATTGTTCTTCACATTGAATCAAAGCTTTGAAAAAGAAAGGTGCTGTATGAAGTAGTCTTCTAAAATAAAATCATTTCTGTTCTCACCTTTGCAGTTGACATCCATCTGTCTTTGTAAGTTGAATCAATTACTGGGTCCATCACTTTAGGGATCTGATATTAAAAGAAAAGGAATGTGCTGTGTCAGATGGAAAGCAACAGTAATCTATCAGTGATGTGACTTCATAATTGCGGAGCAGTCAATATGTACACTAACCTCTTTGGCATGAAGACCAAGGTGTTCAGACCACAACGAAAGGCGGAGACTAAGAGTAAATTTTCCAGCCTTCCAGGGCTTCCCTCCCATTAATGAATCCACATATTCCTTGTCTTCGATAAGTACCCCAATCTATTACAAAATTGTACCACAGAAACAATTTAATAACATTCTTTAATCATTAAAAGTTTTAACCGCCATATGCTATAGTTTCAATTCTTATTCCCTTTCACTTGTAATCACAACTCATCATAGATCCAATTTTATCTTTGTGATTTTCCATGTCACAGACAACTGTATAAAGGCCTGGTTAGAGTTTACTTTGACAGATCATCATTTCCTAACTGTATCAGGCATGCATTAACTTTGAGAATCAAAGTTTCAAACAGAAAATCTTATAGGAAAACCTGGAATAAAGTGATACCTCAGAATCTCGTGACCCAAGCAAACTCCTGTCATTAATATTAGCTGATCCAATCAAGGTTGCACGGTCATCAACTATCATTATTTTACTATGGACATACACCTGCAGACACAACAAGGATAGATAAGCATTTTGTTCAGTGCAAAGAAACTCTGTAGATAAAATCAATACAGATTGAGGTGAAGGGCTACAAACAGCATTTGTCAAAGGCTGGGGAGAAAAATAATAGACGAAGCAATGAACTGCATGATCTATGCATACCTGACTGGTGACCACAGGACCACCATTAATAAGTTGGCCATGAGCTCTAAGGCCATAGAAAGAAATGTAATCATGAGTTTCTGGACCAAGAAGTTCATAGAGGTTGTGCAATAATGAACTCTGTCCTCTGCAAATAGTTCGATACTGCCAGTGCATTATGGCTCTGACAGATGCTGCGCCACCATCATCTACACCACCCTGTGAGACTAAAACATGAGCCAGCAACAACGAGGAAAAAAAAAAAGGAACATCCAAATTTCAAATTTCAAGTAATGAACAAAGAATTAGAACCTGGAATCCTGGAAGCAATGGTATGACAATAATAACCCTGAAACACTTCTTATCGTTAAATGCTCGTATAATACGCCGATACAATGCTTCTAGCACACGATTCTGTATAATGTCATCTCCTGAAAGACCTGATATGAAAAATTGATTCTGGGAAACCCAGCAATGAAGAAAAAGCCAGGCAAAATGAATAGCTTCAGACTTCCACAGTCAGTCTTAACATCAAAATATAAAACTTCCATGCTGATTAGAAAGAGAGCAAATATAAGGAACAATTACAGTTGATGAAATAAAATCTTTTACTCATTCACAAAACCATATTTTAACCAAATTATTAAAAGCTTGAAGTAAATCATTCTTGATGCCTTTGAGAAAATTTAAAACTCTTTGCAATCATTTGAAAACTACATCCTTGATTGCCCCTCCAAATTCATCATAGATGAAAACTATTATTCTGTACAGAGATTCTTTCATTTTCTCCCTAACAGCAATCACTTCATAGCTTCCAAAATACATTAAACTGTCCCTGTCAACCTATAAAACTGAATGCATTCACTTCCTCTAGCCTAAACCACTCATACTATGCCACAGTATACAGTCTCTACTTTAGCCTTCCCAGGGCCCAGGCTGATATTAGTATTATCTTTCAGGATGCACTCTTGGTAAACGTGAATGAGCAAGTTCATAGAGTAAGATCAGAGTATCTAAAATCAACTCCTGACTCTGACATAAACAAATAAAACTGGAATAGGGCCATAGCTTAGATGGTGAAGGGTGCTACACTCAGCTGGGTAGTTCAATGATGGGATAGTCCCTGTGCAGCCAACAACCCTCTACACTCCTGGATAAAGCCTGAACACATATTTATGTTTGATAAAAGTTTCTTCTTGCAATTTTGCCTTTCTGCAAAAACCATTTCTTTAAATACTTGCTGCCTCTAATAGTGTGGTGTAACGCCTCCTTTGTCATTTCATGTCTTGAATCAAATTCATGCTGCTCTTCCTTGCCAGCGATTCAAGGGAGAGGCTGATCCATATATATCAAGATGGTAATTACAAGCAGCTGTTCAATATGACTTAGGGTGTGTTTGTTTGTGAGGTGTGCTGTGTGGCACACCTCATATAAATCAAGTATTTCATGCTTTTCATGAGGTGCGACACGGCACACCTCACAAACAAACACATTCTTAAGAAACTCACTAGGAGTCAATACAATTGTGAGAGGAAAAATAACTGCTTAAAAACTTGTACTGTGTTTAAAAATATATCAAGGAATGTTTTTGAATTGAGGTGGACGAGCTTTCCCTTAAGTTGTTCAAAAGACAGTGGTTCCAATCACAGAAAGATACAAAAAATAATGGGTAACAGTTTATACCTCGATGTAGACAAAGTTCTCCGCTTTCTCGATAAGAGAACAATAAGCACAGTGAATGCTCTCTTCAATTTGGCTTGTTCCAGCAGACCACTGACTCACACTCCTTATGACCTGGAAAATGAAAGAAATCAAGGCTGACACCAGTTTAGATTTTTGCGATTCTTCCCCTTTTTTTTCAATAAATGGACACACCTTTCAGTTCCTCCAAAATTGTTTTGCATTAAGTAGATTAAAATTAGAACAAGACACTCTCAAGGGCTAACCATAAGACGTGCAATGCTTAATCTTCACATAGATCATGAAAAGGTAAGAAATCTGGGCAAACCATGTTAAATATGATCCCCTAATGGCATGGAGGACTGAGATCATCAGATGACTCAAGGTGGGTTTCTTAAACTTGATTACAAATATAAGAATTGCATGAAACATCAAGAGCAGTAACCCACCTGACAATGACAAGAAACACGAGGACCAACTTGCCCACTTTCATCCACAGAACCATTCTGATCAACCCTTTCTTGTGTTTCCCACCACTCCAAGTCATAAGTTTTGGTGCCAGGCTGTGCTGCTAAATTTGGAGACACTTTCACATGAAGATTCAAGGAGTCGTGGTCATCTACAAAGCTTGTCATTGGCATGTCTGGAACAACTGGTTCACTTTTGGATTTCCGGAAAGCATGTGGGTGGCTTCTGCCAGGGGTAGAATCCAGCCTACTTATTTTTGGCCCTAAACCAGAGCCATCAGGCCCATCAGCTTCCTGAGGAAAAAGAAGAGGGATGTCTTGTAAAGATGAACTAGAGGAAAACGAATCCTGCCTTTCAATGCCTTTTACATTATCTTCAACATCTTTTCTTTCAACTTCCTTCTCTTTGTTTTGCCCCATATAGTGCGGAATAACCATATGCTGCTGGGGCATAAGTAAAGGAATTGCTTCCTCATATGGAGCTTTATTTCTCTGGAAAAAAAAAGAAAAAAAAACATATTCATGTTAGAATTAAAAGCTTTCCCCAACCTGCAGCACAAACACCATACTAATTGGTGCTAAACTTTTGACCTTGGCAAAGTTCCAACGCTGGACAAAGTGCCTAGCCACATCACGACAAGGCGGTCCCCAAAGAGCACAATGGACATCATGCCAGGGCATTCGAGGATATTTGCTACGATCTAGTTCATCTTTCATCATATCTTCCCATGAATTTGGTTCAGATTCCCTGGAAGACGAGGTGAAAAATAATTTCATAAATCCAGAAAATGCAAATTCTGCCTCAAATCAAACTACTATGCCAATTTGCACATCGCACCATTCTATCGTTTTTCAGATGACTCATTGAGAAGTCTTTTATGCCTGACTTCTACGTTTTGTAATGCGTTTAAAAGTGATAAAGGGCATTACAAATGAAAAGGGCACAAAATTTACATATTTTTAGTGCTTTTGGATGGTTTTGACATCTTCAAAACCATTAAAGAGCATCTACACACTTTTGCAAAAGCACCTACACCGCATTACCAAACAAGCACTTAACATTGCAAAAACAGGTTATTGCAGATTGTTGCATTGTTGTAAGATTCCCTCTACTTCAAGAACATAGCATGAACACTTTAGGTGATTATCTATAATTGAGCATACATTTGTATATTAAATTCCAGGAATTGTCTTTGATTGAGCATATGTTTGTGTGTGTTAAATTCCACTGACTTCATTGTGTCAACTTGAAAAATCTTGTAAAAAAAGTTTAAGGAATATAATCAGTTACGCAGAAACCACTGAAACAGCGACATTAGGATACAAGATGAGATAAATAAAATGACCACAGTAATGAATCATTTACGTATTTTTCAATCTCTCAGAATATGTTCATTTAACATTCAAATAAATCACATTTGAGTAGAGAAAAAAAAATTAATTACCTTGGGTTATAATAATCCTTTCCTGGCCATTCTTGGGGAGGGCAGTCGCCCACTCTGTGTTCACATGTGTCATAACGGCCAAAGCACAGGTCAAGTCCTCCAATGAAGCAAACCTGGTGATCCACAATGACAAGCTTTTCATGGTGGGACCTAAACATAACCAAAATATATATCAGAAATTGAAAGGTCCATTCTGGTTAAATAACTCAAAATTTAGTTCTGCACAACACTCTTAAAGCTTGTCCAATAATGCATACCAAAGGTAAACACCTGTTGAAAAGTGGTCAGGAGACCGCAGTACCCTCACATTCTCATGAATACTAAGAAGCTTTCTCTTGCTATACACACTATTGATTTTCAGAGCAAGAGCCACCTCTTTATAGAGAAGAATATATATCTGCAGTGAAAAATTAAGATTACACCACCGGTCATGCATACAAAACCAAAGCCGGTTAGAAGAAATCCTGCAAGGAAATCTTGATAAAATTATATGTCACATACCACTTAAGGGCTTTCCCAAAGATTTTTATAACTTTATTTTGACTTGAAAATATAGTTCAAGGTTCCTCAATGCCTAAATTATATTGGGTAATTGCACCATTTAACCAGAAAACACATATGCATGTGGAAAAGAAATGTAGTGGAATGCAATGCTTGCAGAAGCTTTCTATTTATACTACAAAAGTTCATGCCCTTGTTTTTCCATAAAAGATAAGGCATCTAGAGAACATCTGTGCCTATAAAAAAGACTCATGACACATCCTCAATTTATCACCTTTAGTCATGCTTTAGAAAGAAAAAAAAAACAGCTTCAAAAGTTTAGTGAATATTATTTTATAATTATAAATAAAACAAAATATCAAGTCAAATGTTACAAGTAAGAAAGCATAAAAGCAGGAAAGAACAATAAACAAGCAATTTGCACCTGAATCCCTTGTTTAGCTTTGATTTCCAGCAAAGAATCAAGTCTAGAAGAGGCATTATCACTAAAAGGACGCCGTAGATAAAGTTCTGGGCACAGCCACCACCCACAAATAAATATCTGCAGAGAATTTCCATCAATCCAAGAGATAATGTAGAAATTAAATCACAGAAGAAATAACAATGAGGAGAGCTGACTCTACGCACTGGAGCTGACCTCAGATTTAGCATCCTCAATTGATGAAGCAATAGCATCAAAAGCTGCCCTGCCATCTACAAACCATTGAGCCTGACTACCATCTTCAGACAAACCCCTAGGAGGAGCAAAAGAGCCAAAACGATGAGGATGACACCAACCCTCAGGAGGCCTAAGTCCAGCATCATTAACTGCAGCAACCCAATCTTTAACTCTGGCACCACTTTTAGATCTCAAGTCTATGCTTCTGTTTCCACATGTGACCTTTGAAGTTTCCAATCATCTGTTAGTGAGTGAAATTATCTGATACAATTTCCTCATCACTGGATCATTAATAAACTTAACAGTAATGAATAGGAATATCCATCACAAATTGAATATATACCACCGAAGAACCTGTTGTATCTAAAGGCATCTAGCATGAATTCCCTCTATATTTCTTTGTTTGGTTGTTTAATACACATTTCCCTAAAAATACAACCCATGTTATCAGTCAGACTGTGACATACAAGGGAAGGATCATATCACTTTTGAAAATGTAATGGCTATCATCTAGTTTGCCTTGCCATCAACAACCAGCAATATGATAATAGCTTTTCAGATAAAAATGTGCTTGTGCTTGTGTTTGTGTGTGCAACTTATCCTTAATCAAGAAAAGCAGTTGACACCAAATCCAGTATATACCATCACCAGCAAAGTATTGGGATAGGGCTAGTACAACATAACATCAAAATTTTAAGATGAAACTCAAGGTCAAATTGATTCCCTGTACAAAAGAACAATAAAGAAATCCCACAGAAGAAATAATATGCACACTGTTTACCTTAAAACTGTGCCGTAAGGGATTCCTCTCCTTTATTTCTGATGCTAATGACACTCGGCCTTCACCACTTCCATCTGAAGTAGGTAATACATCAAAAACAATTATATCCAAAGGTTTGGTAGCAAAAGGATCAGCCAGAAGGGCCAAAAATCCTGGTTTCAAAACAGCCCACACCTGCAGAAAATCATAAAACATGGATAATGTTGTGTGATTCCTCTTGTTGTGAAACCTACTGAAAGTTAGCAGTCTATTATTGCTGTACTATCAAGAAGACACCAGCTAAACCACAAAAGATGACATGCATCTCCATGATAAATCATTGCTGAACTAATATTTTCCCTTGCCACTACTCGTAATCTCCCTCTTTCAGCTTTATATATGTTATATCTATACTTTTGCTACAATTATCGAGTCTGAGCTACTGCAGCAATATCCAATAAAAGAATTGTAATTTTGTGAATTCAAGATCTTAAGGGAATAAGCTTCATAAAGTATAAAGCATGTTAGACTTAATGCATAATGCTCAATGTGGCAGTCAAGGTTATCACTTATCAAGATTTTTTATAACTAAGCAGAATGATGTAGAAGGACCAGTGTTTACCCTGTCTTATTCAGCAAAGTATTACGACATGATTTTATTAGTCACTTCTGCATATATTAACTGGCATATGTGGCACCCATATTACATTTGAGCTCCATGATGCATGTCCATGCATAAAGAAAGTGCTTTTATACCAGACTTCATATTTACCCAACAAACTTGACTTTCTTTTGAATAATTTCCTGATCAGGATATAGACCAAAAGTAATTCCAAACTGTCCAAATCAAGAAAAGAGAAAACAAGGAACTGCACAAATGCATCTGCTTGTGCAAACATTCATTTGTAGTGATAGGTCTCATTTATGTGTTTTCAGAAGAAGATTCAGTGTTAAAATACTCGAAATATCATTCAACAATGTCTCAATAAAACCAAAAGCAATGATGAGCCATACACAGAAACCTATCATTGTTGCACAAAGGTGCACACACAAAAAATATGACAAACATATCTTCAGATCAAATCCAGGTACAAACCTAGTCTTGGGACTAGATTGCATTACCTTCTGCCAGTTGTCATTACAGCAACTAAACCAACAGCAAACACATTTCCTGGAATCGTCATTCTTCACTATTTGTGGTAGATGCTTCACCATAACATATTCTTCTTTCAGCTTAGGGCCATATTCAGGTAAAAAGGACAACTTTGAGACCTCCAGGAACTTGCAAACCTACAGCAGAAATTGTCTATTGTAAAATGCATCCCAATTAGCAATCAAGAAGCAATAAAAAATGTAAAGAAAAAGAGTATTTAAAATTTCAAAACATTAGGTGTTAAGAACCCAAGACTATGGAATTATGGGTTGAACTGGAACTGCAAGCAACTGTAGTTCAAATTCTCTATGATAGGTTCACACAGCTCATCATCACACCACACAAACAGAGCAAGTTCCTGACTGCATAGATATCAGTTGATTTGAGTGTAATAGTGTTTCTAAAGGTTGTACAGATGAATGGCAGCCCAACAATTCAATTGATGAATCACATAGAAATGAACTACAGGCTTGCTTATGATGAGTGCAAAGGCAAATAAATCAGTTAAACCCAACCAAAGGCAGCACAAGAATAGGGGACATGTATTACCGATTAGGGTATACATTGAGCAAGTGTGAAAATTGATGCTTCGATGAGATGCCTGGTGCATTGTTTCTGGCTCAAACTAATTGTAACCAATTTAAAAACAGTGTGGAACTTAATTTATCATTGTCAGATGATAGAATATTAAAAAAATAACTCAAGTGACATGCAAGAGGAAAAAAGAAAGTTGTCTTCAATGTTATTTACTGAAGTTTCCACATCTGATATAAGTACACACACACAAACACGTGCACTTATATGAGCACTAGAGACAAATAAGAGGGCATGTAGGAACTAAGGTGAATGCCAAGCATGTCCTTGCTTTGGAGTTCAGAGTAATGGGAGCTAGTAGTGATGCTGGATCATTAATCTAAAGTTTACATTCTGGATTTGATCTCTTTGTTAATTTGAAACAAAAGCTTTCACTGTCCACAAACAAATCATGGATATGTATTCCAATTAACACCAGCAAAAATATAAGAGGTGCCACAAACTTTGAAAAAAAAAAACTCAAGTCCAAACATACCTCTCGGGAGTTAACAATATCCATGTTCCCTAAAAAGTGATTTAAATATTGTTGCATTGCAACCTTTGCATCGTCCGACATTGAATGCTGCTTTCCCAATGCTGGACGAATAACTGGTAAAGCAGCGCTTGATGGAACATCTCTGAATAGAAAAATCACCTGTAAGGACTATGAGAATTACTGTAGACAAGGCCATAATTCATGTTTAACAATTATAAAAATGTGTAGATCGTAACCTGTTTTTGGCATTTTCATCTTGATGCAAAGGAACGGTCTCATCATCATCATCATCATGCACCATCGGTGTATGTTCTCCTATTCCTAGATTTTGAAGCCATTCTTTAACCTTTAATATAATGTTTCAATGAAAACCGCATCAAAACCACACACCTTCGCATATAAAATCATAATAACAACATAGCAACCTCAAAGCACTCAGTTGTACAAAAACTAAACCAGTGTGATCCACCACACACAGAGACACACCTGCTCTTGCTTCTCCTGAATTTCCTCGATAAACAATCGTTTCTTCAAAGCAAAATGTAAATAAAACACTTGTGCCGCTTTCTTCACCAGCGTCCACTTGAACTACATTCACCAAAATAAAATTGCACGTTAAAATTTTTACATTATACGCCCCTGCTAATTGCAAAAGAAGAAAAACAACTCTACTTAAATAATTCTCCACAAATTAGAGGATTCAATGATTATTAAATATTCTCCGCAAATTAGAGGATTCAATAACATATTTAAATACGTAATATATCTTAGGTTAACAGAATCTAAGCTTCCAGTTTTATTTTTGAACTAGCTTTTCTACATCATCCAAACACGGCCTAACATTCAAATTCAAATTCCAGAAAACTAAAAACAAATTCGAGTCAAAATTTAGTTAACCGATCGCGTATCTGTACCTGTTTGTATTGAACTTCGATAGTGTAAGATAATTGAACAGGACTAATATCGCTGAGGTCGGGTCTAGAAACGGAGACAATAGTGCCTTTCGGTAATTCATCGAAAATCCGACAGGATTCCGGTGTCGAACCTTGACGGAAAGAGAAGAAGGACGATATGATTGATGATGATTGCGGCTGTAACGGCGTTGATGGCTCTGATTGCATTTTTACGTATCGGGGACCACCACCACCACCTCCGACACTTCCACCTCCCACTAATTGCTCTGATGATGCCATTGATTTTGATTTAATTTAAATCAGTAATTAAAAAGAGAGAGAACTGGTGATTTTTTCTTATTTAGATCTGAGTTGAACTTTCTGGTTGGGAGAAAGGAGAGACGGAAGAATTTTTGGAATGGTTGGTTTGGGGTTTAAATAAGTGAGAGAGGGCCATCGAGATTCGAGAGCCTACGTGGCCAGATCTGTGAGCGTTCAAAAGGTGGGCTCTTTTGGGAAAAGTAAGGCTAGCAGATTGTCCGAACAAGAACGGACGGCTCTTCTTGCACTTTACGAAGGGGTGTGTCGAAATGTGGGCTGTGTCGAAATGTGTTTAAATGTGTTTGTAAGGTGTTTTTAATAAAAAATTAAATTTTTTATTTTAAATTAAAAAAATAAGTTATTTTTAAATTATTTTTATGTACTATGTCATAAATGATTTTAAAAAAATATAAAAAAATATTATTTTAATATATTTTTAAACAAAAAATATTTTAAAAAATAACATTAATTACACTCACAAAACACGAAAAAGGCATTTAGATCGACAAGGTACAATTGCTTGAATTTATAAGTAAGCTCTGCTCTGTATTTTTATTTGATGTTTGTGTTCGTGTCATTGTTCATTTCCTCTTTTTCGTTTGAAAATATCAACTAGTTTTAAGTACTATTGAATCATACTTTTCATATAAATATATAATATTAAAAAAAAGGGTAAAAATATAGATTAATGTGGATTGTAATAATATAATTATTATTTTATTTTTCAATGTATAAAAATTTAATTATTGGATTTGAGGACATTTTAACTTTTACATGGAACCAGTTGATATTTTCTAATTATTTGCAGCACTTGAGTTTTTTCTAGGTTTTTTCTACATGAAAATTTTGTTTTTATCCTTGTTATCAAACAACAAACAGTTAACTACCTTGAAGTATTTTTTTTATTTTTTATACTATTATAAATAGTAAAATATTCATATTATCCTTAAATAAAACAAAACAAAAAAATAAGAGTTACATCATGATGATACCGTATGTTTTTTTAAAAAAATATTTTGAATCTTGAATATTTTTTCTTAACAATCTAACTTTAATTGATTTTGATTTCCTGAAAATATATGAAATATAAAAGAAAGGATTTAAAAAACAAATTTTAAACATACCAGAAAATATTTAAAAAATATATTTGGATCCTTGATTTTTTTTTAAATGCCACGATTTATAAGAAAGTTTAATGGTGTGTGTATATAAGGAATAGTTGAAAAATAATAATAAAAATAAAGATTTTCTTAAATTGTGTTATTTTTAAGGATATAAGTATATTTTAAAAAAATATTTTTTGAATAATAAAATGGTTGAGAAATATTAATAAAAAAACACGATAACTATTTGACACACACACCATTAAACTTTCAACTATTTGACACACATACACCTAATGTTTCTCTCACTTCTTTTGTTGTCGTTTCATTCTCACTGCATTTCTGCCCGTCTACCAAAGAAAAGAAAATCGAAGTTGTGGCTGCTTTTCACTGGTGGATAAGAATATAATTTCACTGGTGGACAAGAATATATGGATGATTAAAGTTATTTTTAAAAATATTTTTTATTAAGAGATATATTAAAATGATATTTTTTATTTTTTAAAATTATTTTTGATATTAGTATATAAAATTAATTTAAAAACATCAAATTTTTTTAATTTAAAGTAAAAAAAAAAAAAAACTTTTTTTTTTTAAAAACACTTTTGAAACGTATTATCAAATACCGAGCTATGTTAACTTCAAGGCTATATTTGGCCATGCACGGGGAAAAACTATGGATCGGGCAATTAAGACAAATAATTTTACCTTAAATTAATTTTTTTTATGTTCTTAGATCATTTTCATGTGTTGATATTAAAAATAATTTTTTAAGAAAAAAACATTATTTTGATATATTTTTGAACAAAAAATATTTTTAAAAACAATTTTAACCACAATACCAAATAGTTTGTTAATGAGTGAAGCCTACCTACTAATTTAAGTAAGTATGTTGATTCCAATGAAGCCTACAAATAATATGTTTTAAAGTTGTAAATTAAGAGTTTGATATAAATATTTAATTAATAAACAGAGAGTTAATTCAAGAAGTAGACACTAACAAAATAAAAACTATTTCAAAATATCACGATACATGATTACACAACAAAAGTTATAGATATGATTGAGTTTAATATTTTTTATTTAATTAGTGAATAAAAATATAAAAACACACCGAAAAACAATTGAATAAAATTTATAAAAAAAAATATTATGTAGGGTTGAACGAAAATTGTCCACTAATATTCAGGGAAATAACATTACTAATCTTATTTGAAAACCAAGTAAAAAATAAAATATATTTAATTGTAAAAGCACATGATTTTCTTACTTAAATTAACCTCAATTAAAAATAAATACCTGATACATTTGCTAAATTAGACAGCCCCTCTTATATCAAATCACTCTATTTAAATTAATTTAAATAAAAGTAAAAAGGCCAGCCCCAAACAAGCATTTAATCACTCCATTTTAATGAATGGGCCAGACATATAAGCCTAGCATGCTTGGACACCTTGCCCTTTATTTTTTTATCCTGCTAAAAGGGCTTTTTAAAAACAACCAACTACAACCGAACTAATACATTTACAGCTTATCATGTCTTTATTATTGGAGAAGTAGTGTTTTTTTAATTCAAATTTTATTTTTTTAATATATATTTATTTAAAAAAATATAATAAATATTATTATAATGCTTATAAACTAACCCAAATTGATAAAAAGAAAAAACATAAAAATACAAGGATCATTAGTGAGAAGGCTAATGATTAATTTCGGTCATCAAGTTTTATTTTTTGTAATTTTATCATTCCAAGTTATATTCGCTTAATTGTATTTGTTGAGATTTTTGTTCTTTGCCAGCTCTCATGTATACAAGGTGCGAAAGAAAATTCTGACATCGTTAGTTTAATTGTCAACGTTACAGAATTGAATTCTAGGCCATAGTTAAGAAAATAAAAATACAGGGATCAAAATAAAAAACAAAATAGAGCTCACTATTCAAAAGGCACAGAAAGCCTTAGTTTAGTCCTTGAAGTTTCAGTTGAAGCAATATTTTTGGTCTTTGAAGTTTTAGGATTTTTTGTTTTGATCCTATATTTTTTAATTCCATGTTTCAGTCTCTAAGTGTTAAAAGAAGAGAGAGAAAATCAAAATATATTGTTAAAATCAATTTTAAAAGATGATTTTAGGTTCTGATTTAACATATTTTTACTTTATCATTTTATCACATTTATTTTTATGATATAAACAAACAAACTTTTGTTTTGAATAAAAATGACAAGATAGTTTTTTTTTAAGAAAAAGGTATGGAACTTTCATATAAAGAATGCTGTTTTTCTTTTTAAATATGCCTATAAATAAATTATACAAAAAATTTAAAGCTTTATATATATATATATATATATATATATATATATATATAATTTCTTAATATATTAAAGAATTATTATCGAATCAATTAATGAAAAGTTAGTAAGAATATCGAATAATATACAAGTGAAACACGTGTCAAGAAAACATAAAAGAGAGCACGTTCAATTTCGCAACCACACATGCGAGTCTATTTCGATATTTCTCATGTGGATTCCGTTTTTTGACCCAAGACCCGCCAAGCCAGCACCCAACAACAGTCAACACGTCACGCAATCAACGCATACGTTTCAATTTCATCGCTCCATTTTCCCGGAAATCAAATTCCCGAAACTTAACCACCCAAATTCTTAATTCTTTCAATTTTCAATAATAAAGGAATCCCGATGGACGTCTCTCTAATCGCCGATACAGTGTCAATAGGTACACAGCAAACCCTAGGGTCTACAAATTTGCTTCTTCTCCACCGCCAAAATTGCATCAACCTCGCAGATCAATCCTCCCAAATCTGCGCCGTCATCGTTGATGCCTTGGCCCCGCCGCCTGTCAAGTCGAAAACCTCCCGCCGCACTCTCCTCCGAAAGCGGAGGCGGACCAGGCGGAGATCGCAAACTGACGGGGATTCCGGTGGTTTCGGAGAGGAGTATGGGTTTTTCTGCGGTGGTGATGGTGGTGGTCTGTTTGGTGGCGGAGGGGGCGGTTATGGTGGGGGCGGGAGAGGGTGGAATTTCGATAAATTCGAAGGGCACAACTGGGATGATCCTTCGTGGTGGTTTTCTTCGCGGTCTTCGGGTTTCGCTTATGGGTTTGTTTATGAGGTGATATATTGGATTGCGTTGTCGAATTGCGTGCATTTTGCGTTTAAGAAGGTTGTTAGGATCGTGGCTGATGGAATCGGTGATACTGAGAGAGGGAAAGCGGTGCCTTTGAGATTGACTACCATGTGCTAATTCGGTAACTGGTATTTCTGAATTCATGAATTGAAGGGTATTATAGAACTTGATGGCTCATGTTCTTTTCTACAATGCAATGTACATAAATTGTATATAATTGTTCTCATTGTTTATATGAATCAGTATATGATTTGGTTATAGGCGTATGGCCTACCCTTGATGATTTGATAATAAGTGATAACATGCTGCATGATTTATTTGAGGAATGTTATGAAGTATTAGTTAGAGAATTGTGAGTGTTCATGATTGTGTAGTGGGTATTCATAGAACTCTCTATGGTTATATTTTTCATATTTTCTGGTTCTGGATAGCCTTTGTGACTATTTTCTTTTCTACAGTGCAATGTACATGTATTGTATATAACTGTTCTCATTGTTTATATGAATTAGTTTATGTTTTGATAATCATTCTCATTGTTTATATGAATTAGTGTATGATTTGGTTCCATGCGTATGACCTGCCATTGATTATTTGATTGATTGATAACATGCTACATGATTTATCTGAGTAACGTGATGGAGTGCTAGTTAGCGATTAGAGAAAATTGGAAATTCAGGATTGTGCACGTAAAAGCGGGTGGTGGAGAATTCTTCATGGTTATATTTTTCATATCCTCTGGTTATTGATAGCCTTTTAGATGAAATAGTGATGGAAATAATGTAGTCGTGTATTTTTATAGTTATTTGTTGCATCATCCTTGGCTATACCATCTGCAATTACGGTTTGTTCCTTTGGGAAGGGTAGGAGCTCTTTTTTTAATTTGAGACTAGCTGTTTGATGTTGCTTGTGGTGAAGGGTAGGAACCGGAATGCATATGGGCATGAATTATGCTTGATATTGGCTATCCCTTTTTGTTTGGAATACGCCAATACCAAGTTTTATAATTTGATACAAATGTTGTCACCATGAAAATTTTCTTGAGTTAATATTCAAGGAGTATGTGAAACCCTGTATACCAGGAAAAGTTAGACAGTGGTGGCATTCGAAGTTGTTCTGAAAACTTTTGTTCCGCTGATGCAAATTCATCTGAAATCTAATTTTATAGGCTCTAGAATTAGCATTTCCATCAGAATCTTACTGTTTGATGCTACAAGAGGTTCTTGCTGCAGATAGTCGATGCAAGACTAGTGAAAATTATATTCAGAGGTAGAAAGGGTAATATTGTAATGTTGTGTGCCATGACATCAAGTAAACAATCCTCGTGTTCAGGTTCAGAGGTTGAAGGTTTATATAATCTCAAATAATTACTTATTTGAACTCTTCATAGAAGAAAGAAATTATAACTAGTAACTTAATCCTAATTGAAGGCTATTCGCAAATCAATGGGAGTGTTCATTATTCTAATAAATCTTAATACAAACTAAATTCATACTGATTCTGCAAATATTAGATCCAGATCCAAATAAGACAAGACTAAATCTTCTGATAGAATATGCAAAATCTTGTTGTTATGGTCGATCTAGACTCATATTATCTTGCTGAATTTAGACTTTTAGCATGATAAATCTTTCTATTCATGTTTAACTTAACCTTTCTTTCTCTTTCTTGGTTTGGTAATGAAAAGCTATTATTCTTATTTAATTTATACATGGATATTTGTTTTTTTAGAAATGACATGGCAAGAAGCAAGAGTTACAAAAAAGGCTAATTACATCATTTGAAAAACCAAGTGTGCTCTAGCTTTTAGGCATGCTCCTTAGATTTCCATAATCCATAATTAATTCATCAATCCTATGATTAATACCTAGCTTGTTCATCTCTTTTATTTATAAAACCTTCAGCAAAACCATAGATTCTTAGAAAGAAATAATCTAATAACCTGAAGCTCTCTTTCTCCTTTCAACTTCAGTGATGACATCTTTCCTTTTGAGTGCAGAAGATCCTACCTTTGTGACTTGTTTTCAAATTAGTTAGCTTGATTGAAAATAATACAATAACACTACGGTGATGAATAATAATGCTAGAAGATTCTTGATGAGATTCAACTACTTAGAATCCTAAAGGAATGTTTGAATGTCATTTTTTTTCACGTTCATGTGTTAGGACATGTATTTTGCTAGTTTTTGTTTAGCAGAGAAATAAAGAATATCACAAACATTTGAACATCCCGGAAAATCTATATATATATATATATATATATTTTATCACAATTACCACCACCACCTATGTAAAGATCTTTCTTCAATTGAAATTTCACAGTTGCCCTGATTTTATTATCTGTAGATACCAATGAACCAACAAAGAGGAACTTGTCATGGAATATCTAAAATAGAACCTTTACAAACCAGATGGAGATAAAGCTTGATGGAGAGAATTAAGATTAATTTTAAAAAGAAATTTTTCCTAAGCTTGTTTGCTATTGTATAAACAATCTTTATTGTTTTATACTTTTGACAATTCCTTAAACGCAATTTGTATCTCTTAAATTGATTAAATGTATATGAAAATTCAACTTATTTCTTTATTATTTTTCGATCCATCGAACTATAACTGTTATGGAACAGGTTCAATCATTACAAGTCAGCCAATGCCTTGTTTCTGCCTGGTGTGAACTACTCATCCTCACTCCTTTGTTCTTTTGCCTATTTTCTTCTTCCAATATAACGATTACAACAACATTATCGAAGACTAAATAGTTTATGAGGATGTTATTGGTCAAGTTGATAATGAGTTGATCGTATAAGACATGACAATTTAAGTAATAGTTCTACACATTCATTTTCCTCTATTTGCTGAGTCAACATAGTGAGTTGTGAAAATAGAGTTCTTATAGTGTTGATGTGATTCGTTAGTGGGATGGTTTCATGTAAAGTTTTCTTTTTTTAAAAAGATCTTATTCGTATAACTTTGTCGGTATGTGTTTGTGAGTGTGGTTGCAGTTGTTTTTTTAAAAAAAAATTGTTCAGAAATGCATTGAAATGATGTTTTTTTTATTATTTAAAAATAATATTTTGATATAAACACATCAAAATGATCTAAAAACACCAAAAAATTTTAATTTAAAAAAAGAAATCATTTTTTTTCAAAAATATTTTCTAAAAACCTCTCAAACACATTCATAATCTCAATTCTCCTTTGCAGTTGCTGTCTTCGTCAGCTAATGCTAGCTTTGTCATCCTTCTCAATTCAGTGAACATTATTAATGATCTATATGGGCCTTTCTCCAATCACTACCATACAATTATCTTTCCATAAAATTGTCTTTATTTATTTTTCCACAAATAGAAATTGTTCCCTCTTGTACATTTTAATCTCATACTTTGTTGCCATTATATTCACCATAAATTGTTCAACTATCACTGTTTTGCCTATGAATTGGTAATGTATATGAATAATATTTTTACTAAGTAAATTCTTTGAGGGGTCATAAACGGTGTCGCTTAAAACACCATCTTCTTAGACAACTTCTTATACCGTATTTATTTACTGCACTGACTATCTATACATGTGAACAATAGCGTATGTCTGAATAGTATCGGGGAGCAATGCTATATGTGAACAATTTTAGAATCTTAATACAAATATATATTGGAAATATGTATTGGTGAGGCTTTACGTGGGCAAAATAGCTATTGAAGCATGATAGCGTTCTTCAACATATGTAAGACTGCGACTAAATTAATAAACAACACACACATATCCAACTTCATTTTCCTATGTTTTACCGATTGATCATTGTGTGGTATAAATATACGATTTCAAAGGCTTTATTGGTCTGGGTGAAACTAACTTTAAAGTTGACTGGATAGAAAACAACCAGTCTACTATTCATCTATCTTAATAGAATACTTGTGTTGCCTGTTATTAAAAAATTAAATAGAGCGGTCGCTCCTAAAAAAAATGAAAAAAAAAATAGTTTTTTTTATGATTAATATGAGTGTTCGATCATTTTACGTCTAATTTAACTATTCCATGGACTACAGAATTAAGAATTTTTATTCGTTTTGCTCGCGGAGTATTTCCCCCACAAGCAGATGATGGTCCATGCACTTACTGGCTTTCCTCTACCCTTTGTGCCGACCAAATAGGTTGCTGGATACTGCTTCACAAGTTTAGAAATTCTGCATAGGAAATGAGCGGTCTGATTTAATCTGACTGAAAATACTTGGTAGTTGGTTCTATTGTTTGTTTAATCGATTAAAAAATAAAGTAAATAAAAAAAAAAGTTAAAGCACATAATAAATCAAAATTATAGCATGGAAACACACTAAAACAAAATCAATATAATATAAGATAATAGGGAATGACAACGCCATCCATTCAATGGCAGGTTCATTGAAATTAACCAGGAAAGCAATATAGGGTTAATATTAAAAAATGAAGAGCTCTGGAGGATCATGCTTATTTATATATACAATTCAATGGTGGGAATGATTGAGCTAAATATATAGATTTCTTTTTCCTAGCATTGATATTAAAATATAAATATAAAAAAGAAATAAAGTTTTTAAAAAAAATATTAGAACAATTATTATTGACTGTGAAATGGAACACTAGCGATGAATTTAGAATTAACTGAGTGGGCTGACAGGATGGTAGTAATAATTTAAATATTATATCCTGAGCAAGTAGCCTAATAATTATAATCAAGAGAAAATAAATAAATAAATAAATAAAATAAAAGCCTTTTTTTTTTCCAGAAAATGTCATCAAGACGTATCCCATTGAAGGGGTCCCACTAGAAATCTAGAGCGATTGCATTCGGTTTGGTTCATGCACCTTTCCCTTCAATCACTTGTCTTTCATTCTCAAAGATTAACTCACGGGTTATTTGGACACGTGTTGGTCAGTAATGGGCCACACGCGCTTTCGCGTATAAACTCTTTTTCTTCACCAAGTCTGTCGGTTCAATCATCTGATTCCTCGCCAACCTCGTCGACTTTCAAAGTGAAGTGTGAGCAAGACGACATGACGGGTGCATCTACAATTTTGTCTACCACCTTAAGGCCAGGCTTAACTTAATGTTGATTTGCAAATTACGTACATAATCATTTAAATAAAAACTATCAACATTCCCATAAGAAAAACTATAATATAATTTAAAAACCATGAAAAATTTAAATATCATGTCAAGCTTTTTTGTAACATTGCATTTCAAACAAAATTAAAAAAAAAAAAAGTGTTTTTAAAAAATATCAAACATGAGGCCCGCGCCCCACCACCACCAACAAAATCCTGACGCCCCTCTTTTCTCCCCCTCTTTTTTTTTTTTTTTTTGAACATTCATGCTTTCTTGCTTAGATTTGTTTTTTTTTTAATTTGGATATCTGATTAATTTATATATTTTTTGATTAATTATACGAGTTCTAAAGTTAATAATCATATAAAATTTTAGTGGCTATTATATTAACAATTACATAATTCAAATCTAAAATCATAGGCAACAAATCTTTTAATTTCAAATTCTTACTATTGGACCACCTACCCTATAATTTTATTTTGGTTGCTGAAGAAGTGAATGGAGAATGAGTGTTTTGTGCTCAACAAAAGCTATTTGCAATTTATTCTCACCATAAAATAATTTTTAAACCTGAATTTACTAATTTTCTAACTCAAAACACTCCTGAATTCGTTTAAAAACACAAAACCAAATTGAAAAACCTTTCTCATTCTTCATCCCAGGGCACTCTTATCTTCATGTGGAATACATTTTTACATCAATCTTCGTTTTTGGTTTGTAGGCTTGTAAGGCCACTTGCCTTTTGCTTTGTTTCTTTTTTCTTTCTGCTTAGGCTCAAGCCCGTCTGTGGTGTCTTAGCCTTGCAATTCTCTGTACATTCTCCCCTCTTCTTTTAATTTACCAAATCGTTCCAAAAAAAAAAAAAAACTAAATTTATTGCTGGGTTTTTTTCGACTGCGATAACAATAAATAAAACAAATTATAATAAAAACAGTGAATAGATTTTCAAAGGAAGAAGAGAGAGTATAGCTATAACCTGTTTCCCCTCATCACAATCTGCGATAGAAAAACTAATCCCTCTTTTCTATTATTCTTTTTTATAGACAACGAGTCGTTTAATTTCTTGGTGATTAGGTAATTGATCTTGATATCTGAACACTTGGAATTTTTTTGGTCACTGGCCCAGACACTGGATTGGCCATAAATGTTTGATATAAGAGAGCAGGACTGTTCTTCTTTTCGTCATGATCTCGAGCTTTGTAGATGGAGGCCATGAATATAGGTGGTGAAAATCCATGATAGACGACAAGTCTCTCTAATGATGATGCTTTTTGATCATGAACACTCTGAAGTCAAAGCTCATTAGCGTTTCCAAATTGGCTTGCTGCCTGCGTTTGCCAAGGCACCCAATTTTCCTTTTTTTCAACAGAAAGTTAAAGCCGATGGAATCGCATTTTCTTGATTAGTGGACCGTTTTTTCCTGACCATTAACAAGCTAGGATTAATCTAATTGGTAAAACTTGGGTGATGAAGAAATGGGAAGCGAGTAGACATTTTTGGCCTCGTTTTTATTATTTTTTTAGATTATTCTTATAAGTTAATGTCAGAAATAATTTATGGAAAATATATATTATTTTAATATATTTTCAAAAAATAATAATAATAATAATAATAATAATAACAACAACAATAACAACGGTAACAGCAGCGTCATTGCTTAGGAAATTTGTTTGATTTATTTATGCTGAATTATTTGATGCATGTACTCGGACATTAATTTGGTTGTCGGAGACTTCATTGTGCTTGAAATTTATAGATACAAATTAGCCTTTGGCTAAGACTTTCTTGTTGCTAGAAAGGAATCAAACCATTTTCTGGCCGTCTCTTGAAAAGATTTAAATATATATATCCAAATAATGTTTTTTTATTCATCAATAATCATTTCTAACACCCTATAACAACCTAAATAGACACAAAATAAAATAATATATAAGCAAAAAAAATAAAATTATATATATATATAATTTTATTTATAATTTTATTTTTTTTGCTTACAAAAACTATATTTTGTCGGAAACTTATTTTACCACAAAAACAAAGTGCGACGACCATGTCAATAATAATAATAATAAAAAAATCCAATCCCACGACCACAATTTGCCAAGCTCTTACCTGGTTATTGTAATTCCATTATCGAATCAGAATATTCCAGTCCAAGGTGATGATAATTAGAATCCCAAGTAAGAGAAACTTTCATCTTGCTTAGATTTCCTGCCCAAAGTAAGAGTTTTGACCTGTGACGTTAATGGAAGTTTCAATTCAAGATTTACACGATATTATTATGGCACCCGGTTCCACGCTCAGGTCAGCAGCATGGGCCAGGAACTGGGCCCTCGTCGCATCAGAAGCTGCTGCTGCTGGTGGTGGTGGTGGTGGTGGTGGTATGCATTTCTCAACCACTCGCCAAATAAATGCATGTCCAGGCCATGCATGATATCTGTAATCCAGTATAACCCAATGGCATTAAGACAGGAGGATACGGTGGGGGCGTTTTTATTATATTTATTTGTTCTATGTGGCGCTGCAATCATATATATAATATATAATATAGTTTTATTTAGACCCCACTTATATTTTTCTTAAAATAATTTCTCAGGCTTCCAATACAACTATATATTATAATAACAAATATATTCAGTGCTTGTTTAAAACTCAAACGTAAAACACCACCGTATTACTTACTTGTAAGAAGCTGCCTTTTTATCCTGCTGTTCAGTCAATCTTCATTAGTTATTAAGGGACCTCCAAAAAACTTATCCTCTCATTTAATTTATTATTTTTTTGTCATTACTGATACTATGTATGATCATACCATTTATCTTTCCACTAATAAGGGACCTCCAAAAAACTTATCCTTTCATTTAATTTATTATTTTTTGTCATTACTGATACTATGTATAATCATACCATTTATCTTTCCACTAATAATGGACCTCCAAAAAACCTATCCTTTTTGAAATGTGTCATTTTTAATTATACCATGTATTTTTCCACTAATAATAACCTACCGTTCAATCCATTGCCACACCGAACATTCTTAAACCAAACCCCACCTAATTGTTACTCATTAAAACTGGTTATTTAATGATGTTTACGAAATTTCATTAGCTTAGTGAACAAAATCCACCTTATTATTTCCAAAAATAATAAAATGCTTTTATTATCGAAACATTTAAAGAACATTTTTTAATGTTTTAAGAAATATATGCTAGACTGAAAAAGGAACTATTTAATTAATCAAATGATTTGCTGGAAGAGGTAGACTTAATTATATATAAAACCCAGAATAAAAAAATATTTAATTAACTAAATATTTAATTAATACCTGGAATAACTAAAAATAGTTTTTCTAACACCGCCAATCAGACCGACACCAGGAAACACGCACAATCCAAGGTTTTTTTTTAATTTTATTTCAACCAAAGACAGGGAAGACAAGAAAGATGACGCAATTAAGTGCATGCAACAAAGCTTTCTTATCCTAGTCTATTACACAAGTATGTTCGGCAACCAAACACCAGAAAACTTAATTAAAGCATTAAATACGAACATTTAATAAAACAGTCTTAGTACATGAAGCAGTGAACATGCATGCATCCCTGCCCGAATTAGGAGTTAATTATTTTACTAATAATTAAGCTCTCGTTGATACTGATGATGTGTCACAAGATCATCGAGCATCCAAAGGTCCACAGGGTCACAACGACAATCACCACTTCCACCTCCGTTACAGCTCAGCTGGTCCGCCATCTGCTTCGGCTCCAGGCCTAGAAACGACTCCAAGTTCAAGATTTTCTCGGTCAGATCATAGTCTTCGTTTTGATACCCATAATATGACTCTCGAGGTGGGGGGGTGTCACAACTAGCCACAGAAGCCGTTTCAGGTCCCGAGATGCAACGTTTCTTGGTGGGTGGCGCCGCCGCCTCTGAATATGGTGGTGGCTGGGCGGGGAAGTTGAGTTTGGCTTTGTCACCACGGATGCGCTTCGCGGCTTCATCATAAGCTTTAGCGGCTTCCTCGGCTGTGTTGTAAGTGCCCAGCCAAACTCGAACACCTTTGTGTGGGTCTCTTATTTCAGCTGCCCATTTCCCCCATGGCCTTTGCCTTATTCCTCTGTACACGTTCTTTCTGGTTCTCTGAGCCTTCTTGTTACCAGCTTCTTGCTCTGCTGCTTGGCTTGGCTTCTCAACTTTCTCTGTTATCACTACATATCAAATCACATAAAAATAATTTTTTTTTCCTTTCAAGAACAAAAAATACTAATACAAGCCAAGAATTCAAGTTAAAAACCAGCCCATCTTCATAAGATCTCTTGATATTACACCAAACAAATTTGCTAAAACCATGTACAAAAACTGTCCCTGGGAAACTAAATAGTAGTAAAAGTTAAAAAAAAAAAAAAAAAAACTCATACAGCCATTGATAAAACCATCCTCACAGGAAATTCCATTGATATTGCACCAAAGACATGAATCAAAGTATTGCACTAACACTACCTCCATCAATGTCAGGCCAAGGTTCTAAAACTAAATACAAAACCAGGATTAATAATTTACCAAAGGCATTAACTTTCATGCAACAAAGGCTAAAGGGCATACTTTTATTTTTCTTTTTTAAGATTCTACATAATATTTTAAACATATCCAGGATTTATTTTTATTTAAAAAAAAAAAAAAAACCACAACCCAGAAAAACTAAACAGCCATTCTTTAGAAGAGACCCCGAAAAAAGAGAGAAGAAAGTAGCGTTCATTACCTTGGTTGAGCTGGCTTGGCTTTTGAGGGAGCTTGAGATTTGATAGGTTTTCCTTTTTGCTACCATTATTAATGCTGTTTATAGAACCATGATCAAATCCAAAAAAATCAGATATGGTGTCAAGTTCAAGCCAGAGATCGTCAGTGGTCGATATCCGGCCACGTTTAACGGCAACGATATCGGAAATGATGGCACCTCCACACATGATTTTGTCTGTCTAATTCTCTGAAGAAAGAGAGAGAAGAAATGGTGTCATAGATTAGTAGTACGGGGCCTGATTTTTATAGACTGACGGTTACAAGCTACTATTAGCTAACAGACAAAGAGAAAACCACCCTTTTGTAGGTGGGTCACGTTTGTTTTCTTCGAGCGCATGATGATGATCAAACGGCAGAGGGAGAATCAGGTGAAATCTGGAAAGTTGTGATTACAGTTATCGAGCATGGATTATGGTGTGGGGGGTACTCAAGTGACTCGTAGGTTATGAAAGTGCGTGACGTGGAGGTCCCGATTGGAATAGTGAACTGAGCGAGTTTTTCTTATTGCAACTCCAGCGCGTGTAACGCGGATGTAAGTGAAGTATGCTCGATAATAAAATACATTTATAGCTAAATTTATCTAATTTTAATCTGTTATAAAACTGGTTGAATAACATTAAGTTTTTTACAAGAAAAAAAATCTTCCTTTTATGGATTTATTTTTTATAATTATAGATTTGTATTTTGATGATAAATAAAAAACACTTACAAGTCAAAGTGATGAATTTAATATAAAAAATTATATGAAGTTATAGAGGAAATATATTATTTATTTATGATTATAAATTAATCAGAAGATCCAGGATTTAAATTGGCATAGTGATTAGAGATTACCATGGTAAATTGGAAAGTATTCATAGAATCATGATGGCCTATTTTTTTTAAAAAATAAAATACCTTGTATGCTTTTTATTTTTTATTTATTTAAAACACCTCTCATAGATTCAGTTTTACTATTTTTTAAATTCAATTCTGTTTTTTTTTTAATCACTCAGGTTATTTTTAAGCCAACCAAATCAATTGGATTTTATTAGAAATTATTTTACATAAATAAAAAATGGATTTTTTTTATCAATAAACAGTTGGCACAATAAATGTGCTCCTCACGACCACGCTTGTAAATTTTATTTTGTTTCGTTCAAAATGAACGGAACGTTTCATATTAGTTAAAATAACGAGATAAAATGATTTTATTTTTATCTAGGTTTAATTCCGGCTCATTCTAGATTTTTCAGCCAAATATCGGCCGAAACGTCTTGGAATCGTTTCGGTCGTTCCGTTCTGGCCAAATAGTGTTTTTTTAAATAATAAATAATTTTACAATAACAGTTATATCTTTTAATCTGATCGTTAGATTGAGATGAAATTTTACGAGTAGTCCCTTAATATATTTAGATATATTATGTTAAAATTTCAGATCAATCATAGAATATAATAAGCTTGTGAGGTTGATGATGACATTCTCATAATATTATATATGCTCATAATTTTGTTCAAAAAATCATTTTATTGTGTTTTTTTAATTTAGTTTCACAATTCTAAATAATTTTATTTTTAGATTTGAATTATTATTTTTTAATTAATATATTTAATTATATATATATATATATATATATTATATACATAAATAATACAACCCTAAATAACACATTAAAATGTTTGAAAACCAAAAACTTTTATTCTAATTGAAAAAAATAAAACATCAACAAAACAAAATTGACAACATTACTCATGACTATATTTTCTTGTTAGGCATGCTACTCAACTTACGCTATTTGAGCTAGGCTAGGGCTAAGAAGATGAAAACATTTGCCTTTTTTTTTATATTCCTTTTTAAAGTCAAGTGTTAGACCAATTAATAAAAATAAACATGTTATCCCACCTCTTCCCGGTTCACCTCCCTCGGAGTCCTAACAACTTCTTTTTTTTTTCAATCGGTCTAAAGTGTTAAACTTTGACTTTGAAAAGAACAAATGTTTTTTTTTTTCATATTAATAATAATAATAGAGTATTCACCTGGTACATCACGTGAAAATATAATTTATATTATTATATATTTAATTTTATTAACTAAATTAAAAATAATAATATTGAAATTCGTGAGATTGAATTAAAAAACCATCTTTAATATACTCTTTCAAATTTAAAGCGAGACGAGAGGGAACTCGGACAATATCAGCAACTAGCTGGGCGTGCAGAAAATCTGGGAAATTGCCCATCGATTAGTAGAAGGCTTACCATGAGGAGGGAGGGCTTATCCAGCCAGAAAAACCCACGTGGAGACGCCATGCTGGCTGGAGAAAATAAATGTCTGAATTCACGAGGATAATATTGCTTGCATCACTCGCATTAACCGATTTGCAGCAGACTTTCATGAAACAGCTGATAACAAGTTCATGCAAGTTGAAAAGAAACAGTTTCTGTTTCCGCTTCCCGGCTTGTCGATCGTACGATTGCTTCCCGGCTTGTCGATCGTACGATTGCTTCCCAGTGGACAGACCAACTTGCCTCACACTTGTGTGCTTCTTTTGTCTGTGGCGTTGCCATGGATTATCCTTGTCGTCTGCCGAGCTCGTATATTCCAGTTCATAGCTTAATTAATATTGAGAAGAAAAAAAAAACATTATCTGTATCTGGACCACACAGCTTAACGAGGTCAAGGATCAGACACCAGAAGATAGATATTGGTGCTGTCTGTCTGATCCTTGGAAAATCATCAACTTGCTATTGTTTCACTGTTTTTATAGTGGTTGTCTTGGGATTTAAACCATCAGGTGTTACTGCCCGAAGTCCTAGATAATCAAAAAATTAAACTCAAACTCCTCAAGAAAATCATAATCTAACTAGGAATATAACATTATAGTTAAATAATAATTCTAATAAACGAGCACATTACAAATCACTATTCATCAAGATTCCTGCATGCATTAACTAGGATTCCAGCTTTTCTTTTTAAAAAATATACCAAGGTATCTCTACAATAATTATCAATAAAAAATAAAAAAATATAGATTTTTACGAAACAAACATGGTTCGATAGGACCACAAACATTGATTTGTATTTCTTGTTGGGGTTAATTTACTCTTAATATAGACTCCTTCAAAAAACTCTTATGAGATTACTTACCTACTAAACATTCTTCACACAATTGATTTGAATTTATAATGTGATGTAGACTTTTCAACAATTTTTTTTATGCCATCATCTTGAAGCTCAAAGTTTACATGCCCAAGTCTGGTATGCTAAAGCCCAGTTTCATCTTTAACACATGTATTTTAACATTTAGATACATCTATTTCTATGTTTAGCATGGACATTATATTCTTTGTGTCTTTGCAATTATATCCTCTTTAGTTTCAATTAAATGTCATGTTTTCATTCATAATAAGTTTTTTTCAATCATAATAAGTTTATATTTCAAAAAAACAATGTTTCTAAAAATAAAAAATCATGTTTTCATAAAAAAAACAGAAGAATTACCTGAACAGAAAAAATAGAGTTTTTAATTAAAATATACATTTTTTCCTTATTAATTTGTAGTCGTTAATTAGAAGTCGTATAAATAACAACTGTTTTATCTATACTTATTTAATATTTTTCTTATGCACAATAAAAATGAACAATAAAAAAACTATAACCAAGTTAAAAGTTAAATAGAGTTTTGAATAATTTTTTTTATTCATATCACTCCTTATTATTTGTTTTATGCAAAAACAATATTTGAATAGAATAAGTTTTTTCAAAAAATAATTCATAAATATTGTGGTATAATTTAGAATTTAGTGTAAAGTGATATTTAATTTTGGATAATATATATAAATAAATTATAGATATTATTAAAATCAAATCAAAATATGATTTAACATATTTTTACCTTTACATTTTACCATATTTATTTTTATGATATAAGCAAACAAACTTTGTTTTTGAGTAAAAATGTCAAGATTTGTTTTTTGTTACTTTCATACAACAACATGATATTAGAATGCTGTTTGCTTTTTAAATGTTTTTAAATATTATACAAAAAATTAAATCTTTTTTTATATATATAGTTTCTTAATATATTAAAGAATAATTATCGAATCAATTAATGAAAAGTTAGTAAGAATATCGAATAATATACAAGTAAACACGTGTCAAGAAAACATAAAAGAGAGCACGTTCAATTTCGCAACCACACATGCGAGTCCGTTTCGATATTTCTCATGTGGATTTCGTTTATTGACCCAAGACCCGCCACGCCAGCACGCAACAACATCAACACGTCACGCAATCCACGCATCCGTTTCAATTTCATCACTCCATTTCCCGGAAATCAAATTCCCAAAACTTAACCAACCAATTCCTTAATTCTTTCAATTTTCAATAATAAAGGAATCCCGATGGACGTTTTCTAATCGCCGATACAGTGTCAATAGGTACACAGCAAACCCTAGGGTCTACAAATTTGCTTCTTCGCCACCGCCAAAATTGCATCAACCTCGCAGATCAATCCTCCCAAATCTGCGCCGTCATCGTTGATGCCTTGGCCCCGCCGCCTGTCAAGTCGAAAACCTCCCGACGCACTCTCCTCCGAAAGCGGAGGCGGACCAGGCGGAGATCGCAAACTGACGGGGATTCCGGTGGTTTCGGACAGGAGTATGGGTTTTTCTGCGGTGGTGATTGTGGTGGTCTGTTTAATGCCGGAGGGGACGGTTATGATGGCGGCAGGAGAGCGAGGAATTTCGAAGGGCACAATTGGGATGAAACTTCGTGGTGGTTTTCTTCGCGGTCTTCGGGTTTCTCTTATGGGTTTGTTTATGAGGTGATATATTGGATTGCGTTGTCGAAATGCGTGCATTTTGCGTTTAAGAAGGTTTTTAGGATCGTGGCTGATGGAATCGGTGATACTGAGAGAGGGAAAGCGGTGCCTTTGAGATTGACTACCATTTGCTAATTCGGTAACTGGCATCTCTGAATTCATGAATTGAAGGGTATTATAGAACTTGGTGGCTCCTGTTCTTTTCTACAATGCAATGTACATAAATTGCATATAATTGCTCTCCTTGTTTATATGAATCAGTATATGATTTGGTTATATGCGTATGACCTGCCTTTGATGATTTGATAATGAGTGATAACATGCTGCATGATTTATTTGAGGAATGTTATGGAGTATTAGTTAGAGAATTGTGAACTCGTGATTGTGTAGTGGGTATTCATAGAACTCTCTATGGTTATATTTTTCATATTTTCTGGTTCTGGATAGCCTACGTGACTATTTTCTTCTCTACAGTGCAATGTACATGTATTGTATACAACTGTTCTCATTGTTTATATGAATTAGTTTATGTTTTGATAATTATTCTCATTGTTTATATGAATTAGTGTATGATTTGGTTCCATGCGTATGACCTGCCATTGACTATTTGATCTTGATTGATAACATGCTACATGATTTATCTGAGTAACGCGATGGAGTGCTAGTTAGCAATTAGAGAAAATTGGAAGTTCAGATTGTGCACGTAAAAGTGGGTGGTGGAGAATTCTTCATGGTTATATTTTTCATATCCTCTGGTTATTGATAGCCCTTTAGATGAAATAGTGATGGAAATAATGTAGTCGTGTATTTTTATAGTTATTTGTCGCATCATCCTTGGCTATACCATCTGCAATTAGAGCTTGTTCCTTTGAGGGAAGGGTAGGACCTCTTTTTTTTTAATTTGAGACTAGCTGTTTGATGTTGCTTGTGGTGAAGGGTAGGAACCGGAATGCATATGGGCATGAATTATGCTTGATATTGGCTATCCCTTTTTGTTTGGAATACGCCAATACCAAGTTTTATAATTTGATACACATGTTGTCACCATGAAAATTTTCTTGAGTTGATATCTTTAATCTGATTGAAAATACTTGGTAGTTGGTTCTATTGTTTGTCTAATCGATTAAAAAATAATAATATTAATAAATCAAAACTATAGCATAGAAACACACTAAAACAAAATTGATGTAATATAAGATAATTCAGTCATTTAGAAAAGGGAATGACAATGCCATCCATTGATTTCCACAATAATTACAACTGTTGATGGAAGGAGATTTAAAGGGGCAGGTTCAATGAAATTACTCAGTGAAGCAATACAGGATTAATATTAAAAAAATTGGATGTCTTAAAATAAAGAGCTCTGGAGGATTATGTTTATTTATATATATAATTCAATGGTGGGAATGATTGAGCTAAAGAATGAATGAAATGTAATCTATACATTTCTTTTTCCAAGCATTAATATTAAAAAATAAATATAAGAAAGAAATAAAGTTTTCAAAAAAAATATTAGAATAATTATTGACTGTGAAATGGAAAACTAGCGATGAAGGGGTAGATATTCTTTTTTTCAGAAAATGTCATCAGGACGTATCCCATTGAAGGGGTCCCACTAGAATTGAGAGCGATTGCAAATTTGCAATCGGTTTGGTTCATGCACCTTTCCCTTCAATCACTTGTCTCTCATCCTCACAGATATTAACTTTAAGAACTCACGGGTTATTTGGACACGTGTTGATCAGTAATGGCCCACACATGCTTCGAATATAAACTCTCTTTTCTTTTATTAAACTTCACCAAGTCTGTCGGTTCAATCATCTGATTCCTCACCAACCTCGTCGACTTTCAAAGTGAAGTGTGAGCAAGACGGCATGACGGGTGCATCTACAATTTTGTCTCCCACATTAAGCCAGGCTTAACTTAATGTTTTTGATTTGCAAATTACGTACATAATAATTTAAAAAGAAAACTATTAACATTCCCATAAAAAAACTATAATATAATTTAAGAGCCATGAAAAATTTAAATATCATGTTAAGACCTTTTTGTTACATTGCATTTCAAACAAAATTAAAAAAATATATATATTTTGTTGTTTTATAGCGATTCTTATTTTTTCTTTCAAACTCAGTGATTAAAATATAAACAAGGCGAGATTTATATTAAAATATAAAAGATCCAATATGAAGGACGAAAAATGAAATAAAAAAAAACTATAAAGCCAAAAACTTCTAAAAATACATGGGATGAACAATTAAAAAAACCTTCATTTTTTTCTCACCGTCAATCTTGGTCCTCCTATTTTTATTTCTTATAAACATTTTTTGCAAGATTGAGTATCAATCTACAAAACAAAATATAATAAAAACATTGAATAGAATAGAAGATTTTCAAAGGAAAAAGAGAGAGTATTACCATAACTTGTTTCCCCTCACAATCTGCGATAGAAAAACTGATCGACAACGAGTCGTTTAATTTCTAGGTGATTAGGTAATTGATCTTGATATCTGAACACTAGAATTTTCTTGGTCACTGGCCACGTGTCTTGCAGCACAAGCTCTCTGGATTGGCCTAAAACGTTTGATATAAGAGAACAAGACTGTTCTTCTTTTTGTCATGATCTCGAGCTTCGTAGACAGAGGCCATGAATATTGGTGGTGAAAATCCATGCATGGTAGACGACAAGTCTCTCTAATGATGATGCTTTTTGACCATGAACACTCCCAGGTCAGAGCTCATTAGCGTTCCCAAATTGGCTTGCTGCCTGTGCTTGCCACGGCACCCCCATTTTCCTTTTCTCAACGGAAAGTTGAAGGGCATTTTCTTTACCTATCAGCCATTGACAAGCTAGGATTAATTTCATCGGTAAAACCTAGGTGATGTTGAAAACCCCGTTGGGGAGTGTTGGCGTTTTGATATTTTTAGATCATTTTAATGTATTGATATCAAAAATAATTTTTAAAAAATAAAATAATATTATTTTGATGTATTTCAGCACAAAAAATATTTTAAAAAGCTACCACAATCGCATTCCCAAACAGGTTAGAACTAATGTATTATTTGAAATGGGAAGCAAATGGACATGTATGGGTTGTCGCGCACCCTCGTTTTTATTAAATTTATATATTTTTAATTTATTTTAATGTATTATTGTCAAAAATAATTTATGAATAATATATTTTCAAGGCGTCATTGCTTAGGAAACTTGTTTGATTTACTTACGCTGATTTATTTGATGCATGTATTATTGCTTAGAATTCATTGTGCTAGAAATTTATAGATACAAATTAGCCTTTGGCCAAGACTTTCTTGTTGCAAGAAAGGAATCAAACCATTTTCTATAATATTTTAGCTACGTTGGTTGGCCGTCTCTTGTAATTAATTTGTATCTATTCAAGTATTGTGATAGTTTTTTTTTTAAATTAATTTTTACCACAATTTAAAATAAAAATTAAATTTAAACGATGAAAAGAACAATTATTTAAAGTATAAGAGCTCGTCCAATATTGTAATAGCTGTTGATTTTTAAATATATATTAAAATAATATTTTTTAAGATTTATTTTTTATACCAAGAACCATCTAAAAAGACACACACACACACACACACACACACAGATATATATATAATTTTATTTTTTTTGCTTACAAAAACTATATTTTGTCGGAAAATTATTTAGCCACAAAAACAAACTGCGACGACCATGTCAATCCCACGACCACAATTTGCCAAGCTTTTACCTGGTTATTGTAATTCCATTATTGAATCAGAATATTCCAGTCCAAGCTGGTGATAATTAGAATCCCAACCAAGTAAGAGAAACTTTCATCTTGCTTAGATTTCCTGCCCAAAGTAAGAGTTTTGACTTGTGACGTTAATGGAAGTTTCAATTCAAGATTTACACGATATTACTATGGCACCCTGGTTCCACACTCAGGTCAGCAGCATGGGTACCTGAAACTGGGCCCTTGTTGTATAATAAGCTGCCTGTGGTGGTGATGGTGGTGGCGGTGGCCGCGGCGAGCTGCATTTCTCAACCATTTGCCAAATAAATGCATGTCCAAGCCGTGCATGTATATCTGGAATCCACCCAATGGCATCAATACAAGAGCATACGTTGTAGGCGTTTTTTTTTTATATATATATAAATTTGGTTTATGTTGTGCTGCAATCATATATATAATATAATATAGTTTTATTTAGACCCCACTTATATTTTTCTTAAAATAATTTCTCAGACTTCCGATACAACTATATATTATAATAACAAATATATTTAGTGATTGTTTAAAACTCAAACGTAAATATCATGTTATCGCCTCAGAATATAAATTATTCAAAGCAGAAGCATTTTATTTTTATTTATTTTTTTGACAGAATATCATGTTACCGCCTCAGAATATGTCTATCTATTAGCTAGAAATTAACATGTTAATCGACAAAATATCATATAAGTGGGACTTGCACACCGAGAGTAAAATAATTATTTAATCTATTTTACACTATTAATTATTTCATACGTTGGTGAACAAAATCCACCTCATTATTTCAGAAAAAAAAAACTTCATTTGGATCTTTCAATGACGAGGGGATTTTAAATATAAAATCCTCGGAATTGTAGAAAGCGTGAATTAACATCAAAAAACAGTTAGATAGGAAGCGATTATTTAAAAAAAGATGTTAAATAATAATACCCAGGTACGACATATCTGAAATTATCCTCCCTTCTCCTAAGAAAACATAAAATCTACTATAAATGCCACCGCACACGTACAAACACAATTTTTTATGTTTATATGAGTGAAAAAAAAAACTATTTAATTAATCAAATAACTTGCTGGAAGAGATGAATTTAATTACATATAAAACCCAGAATAAATAAAAAATGTTTAATTAACTTAATATTTTATTTATACCTGGAGCAACTAAAAATAATATTTCTAACACCGCCAATCAAACCGACATCAGGGAACACGCACAATCCAAGGTTTTTTAGAACCATGATCAAAGCCATAAAATTCAGATATGGTGTCCGGTTCAGACCTGAGATCGTTAGTGGTCGATTCCGGCCGGCCACGTTTAACGGCAACGAATTCGGAAATGATGGCACCTCCACACATGATTTTGTCTGTTTAATTCTCTAAGGAAAGAGAGAGAAGAAATGGTGTCATAGATTAGTAGTACGGGGCCTGATTTTTATAGACTGACGGTTACAAGTTACCATTAGCTAACAGACAGAGAAAACCACCCTTTTGTAGGTGGGTCACGTTTGTTTTCTTCGAGCGCATGATGATGATCAAACGGCAGAGCGAGAATCAGGTAAAATCTGGAAAGTTGTGATTCCAGTTATCGAGCATGGATTATGGTGTGGGGGGTACTCAAGTGACTCGTAGGTTATGAAAGTGCGTGACGTGGAGGTCCCGATTGGGATAGTGAGCTGAGCGAGTTTTTCTTAACTCAACTCGAACGCGTGTAACGCGGATGTGAGTGAAGCATGCTCGATAATAAAATCGTGCCTGTAATAAATTTATAGCTAAATTCAATTATATACACTCATCCCCTTATATTTAATATGCTAAACTAGATATTTTTTGAATATATAAATAATAAGATCATGTACTGAGCAATAAATATTTGTTTTTTATTCCATTTTGTGGTCCAGGCCCAAACAACCAGGATTTTCTTTTTAATTCATGTATTATCGAATCCAAATTTATCAAGATAATTGTCACAATGTTCATATTCACCCTGAACATCTAATGCTCTCTAGTTGATGGATTCCACGAAGCCATGCCAAACTTTATACTGAACAGTGCAAGCAAACCACCGCTACAATCAACTAGTAGTGGTGAAGCGATCACTTGTACAATGTTCAAGTTGGTTGCATAAGAAATAAAAAGTCGATTGAGTCCCTCAGAGAACCTATCTATGAGTCCAACTCGAGCGCATACATTAAACCATATAGCTTAACATCATCAGTGATTGGTTCTTGTTTTAATGGAGTGATGGAGAAGGAGCTTGATGAAATATGGGTTGTCAATTAGAAAACATGGTTTCGACTAACATATAAATCGCATGAGACTCTTGAGGGTAGAAAGCAGAGTATTCCTATACTTTAACTTTTTTTATATTCCTAAATCATTTTGACAAGTTGAAATCAAAAATAATTTTAAAAAATTAAAAATAATATATTTTAATATATTTCAACAACCCGAAGTATCCAAACCCAAGAGCTTAGTTAAATAATAATAACGCTTGTTTTCTTGTCTTATTGACGTGAAATATACAGAGACTCTAAAGAGAGGGTTTAATTTTCTAGTCCACACAAATTGTCTTGAAGATATTCATTACCGTATAAGCATTTCTGGCAGCACCCATAGGGCAGGACATCCAATTTGCTACCCGAGTCCAACCGTGGCATTCAATCTGCAAGTCACTAATCCCAGATTATTTTTTAATCACTGAATTTCCAAGAAACCACCAGAACAGGACTTTAAAAGCCAAATTATCTTATGCTAACACCCCATCAGTGACCAATCAATATGAAGAGAGCCAACTTTCTTAAATTCCAAACAACGGACCAGCTTAATTGTAAGAGTTCATCTCCTAAATCATGAAATTATAGCAAGAGATCAGGAGGAACGTTCTAATTTTAAATGGTCAATTCTTGGGGGATTAAGAAGTTTAGTCATGGAAGTCAAATGTTGAAAAGTGTACAGCTAGCAACACCACACTACAGCTTGACCCTCTTTTCTCCTGACTAATTAGAAGCACCGCTTCCAATGCTTTGCTAAACACTCAGTGAACATGATATGATCAAGGAGAATCATCGGCCACGAATATGTAACTGAACATACAGAATTACAGTGGCGTATATCTCGAACCAACATTTAAATCAGAAGACAACAAAATCTTGGAATTTAAAAGGATACACAGGATAGAAATGAGGCGCTGCATGTCTTTCCCAAACAAATGCAAAATTCAAAACCTTTTTGAAGTAAAGTAAGGATATCCCAGTCACACACACACAAAAATATTAATTCAACACATCATAAATGCAAGCCACAATTATCAACTGAAATATGTATTCAAGCAAAATGCCATCATTCCCCACAAATTTAGCATAGGGGAAAGGTAACCTGTATGAAGAAGGAAAAATACTAAGTGAAATTTTCAGAACCTCTCTACTCTGCCATTTTAGTCAAACGGTGAATGGTACTCCTTGCAACCCTGTTAGCAGGATCAATCTTCAGAACAACCCGCATATCTTCTGCTCCAAGCCTGTACTTTTCCATGCTCTCATACAGGAGCGCACGCTGTACAAGAACAGCTACATTCGCATCATCGTGTAGAAGCACCTGCACAGCAGAGAGAAAAATATGAAGCACCTAACCTTGTAATGTTAGTAGATCAGGAAGAAAAACCAATGTGAATATCATAGGAAGGCAGGAAAAGCATCCTCAAGCACAGAAGAGAAGAAATGCATTGCCTACATTTTGTGGAATGCAAGATCTGCTTGCATCACTGAGCAAGTTGCTCTAGTCTTCAAATATGCAATGGCTCGGTTGCTTGAAGGTCAGATTTATTTATATACTTCTAATTATTTACATGGGACATGATTATGGTTATCCAGAGCACTAAGCAAATGCTGTCAAGGCCAAAACAAAAAGGGCTCAAGGCAGGCAATTGACTAAGAGGTGGCACCCCAGGGACCAAAAACTCAGTGTGTCAATGCTCCACTTTTCTGACATTGATTCTCTCTTGGGGATCTAACCATATAGCCGATTCTTCAGTTCCCAAGTTAGTCTCATAGCCATGGCATCCTATGCTCAGAAGCCAACGCCATCAGAAGTACTATCCTAAAACTCAAATTTTTTCGATCATAACGAAGATAGTTTACACTAAAGAAACACACAACTCTCATCAAACAATCACCAGAAGGGATGTACAAAAAGGCCACGACTCAAATCAATGAGCAAAAGAAAGAAATGATTATACCTTTGAACAATCGGCCACTGCCTTCTTATACTCTCCAACTTCTTTATAACATGAAGCTCTGGATGACAAAACCTCCATGGTGGAAGCCTTATCACCTGTTTTCTCAAGAAGTACCACAGCCCACGACAGCCACTTGATGGCATCTGCATATTGCCCCTGTTTTTGATTTTCAATTCCCTTATTCTTTGCTGCAGAAGCTGTTACCCCAGCAGGTGGAGCTGGAAGCCCATCAAGCTCAGTGGTGGCTCCATGAGAATCATCCACGCCTCCCCCTCCAAGCCCAGAATCCAATCCCCAATCATCAACTTCCGACAATGGCTGCCCTCCCAATCCTCCAGATACTGTTGCAGCATCTCCGGAGGATGGTGTGAAGAACATGTCAAGCGGATCACCAACTGAAGGTTGAACCGGAGCCTGCTGCTTCTGAGTAGGAAAGCTATTGACGAACACTCCAAAGTCATCAATATTGGACTTGGAACTCGTATTTGATCCCATGAAATCATTACTGCTAGCACCAACACCACCTGATGGAACCGATTTTGCACTTGGGGCATTTTGAAAAGCACCAAATGCATCACCAGTAGCATTGCCAGACGGCTTATTAACTTTACTAGCCGAATTAAGACTACTTTTTTTCTGATTCATTTCAAAATCAACCAAAGAACCAAAAGGGTCCTTACTTCCACTCATTCCACTTCCACTCATTCCACCTCCACTCATACTCTTCATCGACGCCCCCCCAAGATTCGAACTTTTATTAACACCACCAACACTAGCATTGGCATTACCATCATTTCTATTATATCCACTAGAATAACCACCCAAATTACCATTACCACCCCAACCTCCACCACTCTTGGCGGTGGATCCACTCGTTTTCGGCAAAGAATCAGCCAAATTCCCCATCGAATACGCGCTTGTATTCACATTTTTCAAAGGAACATTACTATTACTACTACCCTTAGTATTTCCAATAGCAGAAGTAACAAGATCACCAAACAAATTAGGGTTCTTTTCAACAATCCCAATCCCAATACCAGAACCCGAACCGATACCCGAATTCCAACTCTTCCCTGTTATATCACCCACCATAGAAGTGGGTCCGTTCAAACCACCGGGTCGGACCAATGACTGGGCTGGTGCCGGTTGGTGCGTCCATGATGGCTTATTGGGTTGCCACGTAGGCTTAGTTTGTGTTGTGGAGGATGAATAGGGAGATGGTTTTGGGTTCCTTTGATCGTTTAAAGATTTGGGTCGGTTTGATCCGATTCCGAAATCGAAATTGAAGTTGCTCATTTTCGATCAAATTACGGGAAAAAAAGAAGATTCAAAACGAGATCCTGTAACGTACCTTGTTATATCCTTTAAGCTGTATCTGTACTGTGTAAAATTAAGAGATCGGGGAAGGAGAGCGATGACGGAGGTTCTGCTCACGGTCGACTTGTCTTGTTGTAATTTGGAGGAAATGAAACGAGGTGTCTGATCTGATCTGGAAGGCTGTGTTAATGAGTGGAGAGGCTGTTTTTTTCTTAAGAAAATAATATTTAGATTGCATGGACTTTTAATTATATTTTTACTATTCTTATTAAATTTAAATCAAATTAAATATATACAATTTTGTGGGGCTTAAAATACTTTTTATTTAATAATGTATAAAAATAAACACATTAATGAACTCTAATTAATCCTTCAAATAACTTGGTTTAATAGTTATTTTAAATTTTTTATATTATATTCTTAAATATTTTTAAAATTTTCAAAAATAGACAAAAAAAACTTAAAACATGAGCCATAATGAACATTGAAGGCAAAAACATTTTCTATATATTTTTTATGTGATGATATAAAATAATCTTTGACCAGACACATGCCCATCTTTAATTTTTAAAATATATTTTTTTTCTTATCATCCACTATAACCCAAGTGGTTGAAAAATCATGAATTACTTTTTGGGGTTAAAGACCTTTTTTTTGTCATATTTTCACATTAAATCACATAAATAACATCCTTGAAACATTGAACAACATACAAACTTCTCAATGTAAAAAAACTTTAAAAAATAAAAAGAAAAAGAAAAAAACACAAAATGAAAACAATCAAGAACTCTTTTTTTCTCAACCTTTGACTTGTTTTTATGCAATATCGTGGTTCAAAACAATCAAAATCAAACATTTCTTCTTCAATACAACCCTTGATAGCTAGAATAGATCTTTTTAGTAATTGAAATCCATGTCAACGAATGACTTTCTCTCTCTTTACCAGATTCTTCTCTCATCTATCTAACTTAGAGACTTTAGAGAATAAGAAAATTGAAATTTCAGACCAAAATAAAAATTTGAAAAAGTATATGGATTGTTAGAGGTAAGAAAATCAAAATTGGATGAAGGAAATGATAATTTCCCCTAAAGTTTAGATGGGTCGTAATATTTCTTCACTTTGGTTCCCTATAATTTAATTTTTTCTTTCATTAAACAATTTTGACAAATTGGTCACCAAAGTATGTATGGAAGGATGCAGTAAGAAAACAAATTGGGCACTCATGTATGACTTGTGTTTTTCACGTAAACTACCCGGATGCTGAACTGAATCATGAAGTTTTATCAAACCCCGACTGACATGAGATTTTAATCCCAAGTAGAAAAATATTTCAAGAGACTGATAATTAGATTGAAAGTTATGCATGATAGTGTAAAACTAGTTGATATGAATTTTGTTATATTAAACAAACATGCCCCGCACCCTTAATCAATACCCCTTAAATGAATCTATGAAAATTTAAGCAAAAGTTTTCCATGCTTCCTGGCCTGGATCCTTAAACATTGTTCCAAAATATTAGAGATAGGAAGAAATTAACAGAATTCTTTATATTTTTCTTAACTTTTTATATTCTACAACTCCAGTTCATGGATGAATTCAAAGGGAAGTGAAGGAGAGAATTGACATAATGAATTTGAATAATATAGCAAAAAATAACCCACTAGATTCGCCCAAAAATCAATACTAACAGTTTTTTTCCCCTCTCCCTGTCATGGCTTTGCATCCCTTAACACCAGTAGTGGAACTATTATACTCATTCAAGTCTAATCTTTCAGCTGTCAGCACGTGGGCATTCACCCTACTTGAACAACACAGCCAAGATGCCATAAACTTGAACACCATAAATACTCAAACCAATACCGTGAACATGCTACAAATTAACTACAAACATCCAAACCAATTATATCAATGGAAAGATCATATATAATTGTGTTGAACAATTCAGAGGACGCCTGTTTTAGACCCGCCTTGGAAAAATTAGAGATTACATCATGGAATCTAGGTTAGCAAAATTCAAAATTTGGAGATTATTCAATTGCATTTTGGATGAACATTCACCAATGAATAACATGCTTAACATCCTAATTCTGTAACACCATAATAAATATTTGTGGAGATAGTTTTGAAGTGAATTTCTATCATTTCAAAAGAGATATGTCCTTTCGTCTCCACCATCTCCGTCTCTTCAGTCTCAAGCTACTCAAAACGACCAATGACAACTCTGATTAGGTTAAAAGAACGTAAAAGTAACAAAAAATTCAGCCGTGTCTCTTATTGCAACACTCTGCTCCAACACCAGCAAACATACATGCATTATTCTCAGATTGCAGCACTTTACTTCAACACCAGCAAACTTAAATGCATAGATCATCCATGACAATAGGAAAAGAAAAGATTAGTTCAAAGAGAAGACAGATAAGACAAAGAAGACATGAGTCTGAAACATCTCATAGTCTAGATATTTGAAATGTTCACAAGAAAGCACCCATGAAACATACACTCATTTCCTTTCTCGAAAAAGAAGAGATTCTAGACAAAATGCATGGATTTATCAATTACACATAGTGCAAGACCCAAGTCATTCCACACCAAATACAAAAAAGGGACATCAACCTTGTGTAAAATCCCAAGTTTTGGAACCCCACAGTGAATTCTTGAACTATGCATATTCTAAATTCTTACTGCGTGCTCTGGTTCAACTGCCCTTGATTCATAGAGACCTCTCCTCCACCACCCTGGGTAGAAGTCTGGACATTATCCGATGAGGGTTGCATTACAGGTGGTCTTGTGTATTGGGTCCAATTCTGTCCTTGCACTGTTTCTCTCTTCTCAACCTGCATTGTTTCACGGCGCCTATCATACCTCGGTCGAGGCCTGTTCCTAGTCTGCTGCTGCCTTTCATTGTACCTATATTGGGGCCTATGGATGACCTTCCCGTCCTCGTACAAATCTCCTAATAACACGACACCAAAAAGATCAACAAAAAAACAAAAACCATCATAATTCACAAAAATCATAAAAAAAAAAGAGAAACTAAACTTCCCGTAATTATTAAAAAAACCCACCTCCATAATCTTTGTTAGGAACATCAAGATACGAGTCTGGCAACACCCAAAGTACTCCAGGCAAAGCTATTCAACCAGACAAACAAAATTACCACAGGGCAAATTAGAGCCAATTCCTTCAAAAACCCACAGCTGAACTTTTCTTTTTCTAATAAAAAAGTTTAAACCCTATTAATCAAAAACCCATTTTCATTCATATAAATCAAATTAAAAAAAGAAAAACAATACCTTTAACTTTATAAGAAAGCTCTTCAGATATCAAAGCACCAAACCCAGTATACGTCGTCGTACAAACCGAATAAATACTCTTCTTTGCTTCCTCCTCACTACCAAAAAACACCCATGAACAAAATAAAAGGGGGGGGGGGGGGGGTTCCATTACAAGAAGAAGAAGAAGAAACATTACCTGCCCAAAACAGAAGAAAGGGTTTTGACATAAGCGTTAATCATTTCTTCTTCAGTGGGTTTGGGGTCATTTGGAAACTCCATAACAATAAGCCAATGATTATAATCACAGCCATCGAGAAGAATCGTTTCTTTTGGCGGCCGATTTGTCCAGTTTGGTGAAGGATCGTTTAATGGAGAGTAGCCCGACCCGGTTGTCTTGGCTCGTGTCAGGGTTTTGACTGAGTCCGGGATAAGGGGCGTTTGGATTTTGTTGAAGACAGCAGGAGAAAAGCGAGTGAGTGAAGAAGAAGAGGGAGCACGGGATAGGAGCGTTGCTAAGCTACGCCTGGCGGTGATATACGCCATTGCTGCTTGACAACTCTGTTTTGAAGACGGATTCAATCGATTTTGGAGTTGTGGTGGCAGCCAAACGGCAACGCCCAAATTGCAACCGCTTTTATTTAAACCTTTACGTGAAAAAAAGTGTAATTACCAAAACCACCCTTGTATAAATGCAAATGAAATTAAGGGTGTTTGAGAAGCACTTTAAAAATGTTTTTAAAAAAATGATATTTTTATTTTTATTTTAATATTTTTAATCATTTTGATATATTAATATGAAAATAATTTTTTAAAAATAAAAAAAATAATATTTTAATACATTTTTAAATGAAAATCAACTACTATAACACTCCCAAACACTCTCTTAATGTGATCAAAACATTAAACAATATAGTTGATGTGCACCTTCCTCTTATTCTCTTAAAAATCTAATAATAATAATAATAATAATAATAATGTATAGGTAATCATTCTATAAAAACTGTTTTAATATGATTATTTTTATGTAATAAATCAAATGGATTAGTCACTAGTTTATTTTAAGATATTAAATTTTATTTAAAAATCAATTCTTAATATTCAAAATATTTTGAACTTAAACCAACTTGAAAGTTTTGAATTTTATAAAGGCATTTTAAAATATTTAATATCTTGTTTTTGTGTATGTTGGACATGTGAATAATTGGGCAATATTCATTTTATACTGAGAATCTTTCGTTAAGCATGGTCAATTTTTATTTCATAAAATATAATCGATCAATAGAACTTATTTTTAGTGTTTTTTTTTTTTTTTTGTTAAATGAGCTCTTGGAATATTGTCCAATCAGCTCTAGCTTAAGCCAACGTGGAAGAATCCTATCCATCATGCCTGGTTTTCCTTGAAATGTTTACAGTAGACACACAGTTACAAATTTGAATCGAAAACCCGACTACAATTAAGCACACCTATCGACAGGGTGGTGGGAATTGGTTTCCAACATAGTTGACTTTTGCATTCGTACACGTGGAACTGAAAGGCAGCTTCCTTTGCCCGGAGTACTTCAAATTGATGTTTGAAAAGTAAAGATTTTCACAAGGAACAGCCTTGCTGCACTGGAGATCGACTCCAACCTCTGACGTGGAGGTTCCTCTGATGTTTATGTATCGAACATCACTTATCTTTACCCTTGATGGCTGCCAAAAAACAAAATACCAAGATGAATTAAACTACTCATTGATCTCCAAGAACGTACCCGTGGAGGATGAAATTAAGCAGCCTTGTTAAAATAATTCGGGCCAAGAAAACGAACCGAGGATTTTGATCCATAGGCTTGATCAATGATAATGGGGTTTTTAACGTTGTCCATGATAATATCCTCGAAAAGTATGTTTGAAGCTTGGCTCGGGGCGGATCCTCCCCATGTTTTGATTCTGACTCCATTGTCAGCGTTTCTTAGCGTGCAGTTTGTCACGACGACTCCTCTCACATCCTTTTCATCGGGGTACTTGCCAAGGCTACCAATGCTGTTATATATATATATGCTTGGATATGTAAGTTGTAAACAAGGAAAGATACTTGGTATTCATATAATAAATAAAGAGATGTAGTGTTTGCTGAAACTTTCAACAGAGATCGACGTACTAATTACCTGAAGCCATGTCCAGGGCCACAAGTAACCTTTTTAATGCTGATATCGGTGCTTCCTTGAATCATAGCAATGCAGTCATCACCGGTGCTGATAACACTTCTGGATACTTTCACCAGACTGGACTGGCTTATATGGATTCCATCGGTGTTGGGGCTTGTCGCAGGAGAGGTTATATGAAGATTTTTTGCCCTGATATTCTGGGACAGAACGATGGATATGTGGAAACCCATGGGGTTAACCGAGGTGATCTGTCTTAAGATCCCATTGACTACATGATTGAATTTTATAGACTGCGCCGCAAATAATTAACAAAAGGGAAAGAAGAATCATTATGAAATTGCAATTAATCCCTACAGTATCTAATTACTAATTAGCCAGTGCATGTCTGTGAAGATAATATTGTGTCTTACACTTGGGAGCCTGGCATCACCGCCGCTGTATTTCCAGACAGCGCTGCCTTGGCCATCGACAGTGCCTGTACCAGTAACCAGCAAGCCGTTGATGTTTTCGAACGAGATCCAGAAATCTTCTTCGTACATGCTAGGGTCTGGTACAGCCTTCAGAGTTCCTGCAATTTGAACCTTAATGGGTACTGGACCCAGGCATGGTCCCTGAAAGATGGTTGCCCCTATCAAGAAGGTTCCGCTGGGGATAAGTAGCCTTGCCGGTCCCCTGTAATTGCATGCAGCCCTCCATGCTCGGATGAAAGACTACAAAGGCCGAAACCACAAGTTAATCAATTTCATCAAAATCATTGATGAGAAAATCGAGGGAACGTTCAGATATGTTCGCCAAGTACTATAATATTCTAAACCCCCCCATCAAATGTGAGTTTCTTTTAACAGATGATTAATTGCAGCCATTGTCATGCTTCAATTTCAACGTTCCGTATTCGTCCTGAGAAACTCCCACCTTGTATATATATCATGAACACACACAGTATCCAAAATATCGATCAAAGTCCTTACCAATGCACTATCCTTTTTTCCTCCCGGTTTTGCTCCGTACTGTAGTACGTTGAAGACCTTTTCATTGGGATCTCTTCTTCCAGCAGTCCGGCGAGGTGATATCGTGGCAGGAGCGCGGCTTCCGGGCAGACCCTGTGCCTCACAAGAGGCGGCTAATAAGCACAAGATAAGGAGGACATTTGCCAAATATTTCATTGTAATAGCCGCCCTTGTGTGTTTCTCCTTCTCCACAGATTAAAAGGCCTCGTTAGGAAGCTTGTCCGATGTCATTGCGGCAAGCTCTCTTTCCATTCATCTTTCTTTATACCATGTTTTTAGCAAAACAGACAGGTAGAGACACCAGCTATCTATAGGATTTCTAACTCACATGGATAATTTTGGTTAGCGGTGAGGCCGGCATTCATTTTTTAGTGCTTATTTTCCTTACATTTAGGAGAGATGATCTCTCCCCTTAAAGTTGGTTCCTTCCTCTCCTCGATAAGCTAGCTAGCTCTTCAATAATCTAGCCATATTCACCACCTGTATCGCACCAGGCAGTCACCAGACATTAATTATCTCTGGTTTAGAGAAGTTTATTCTGACCAAATCCCGTAAGCAATGGCAAAATTTCAAGAGCATGATGGTGATCAGTTCATTCTGTCAATGACGGTATAACCTTTTTTATTTCTGATTATCTGAAGCTAACACTGTAAACTCCAAAATATAGATTAAAAAGGACTGTAATATATAGTTTTTGAAAATTATTGGTGATATGGTTATGGTTGTTTTTTAAAATATTTTTATTTATTTTTTAAAAGTTATTTCTAACATCAACATATCAAAATCATATCTTTATTTAGCATAACAAACATGTAAAAAACTATATAGCTGAAAAACACATAGCAATCATCTATTTTCTCTTCTTTTTTCTCATAATTCTAGTATTTTCTTTGCTGTAAATTTGGATGAAATTGATTTAATTAGCACAAAATATATACAAAAAAAAATAAACATCCATATCCATATATTTACTATAAAAAAATACTAATTGTTCACTACCATAAACAGAAAATATAAAATCAATACTGTGAATAGTAAAATCAACAAATCTTAAAAAAAATCTAAATGACCAAACATTTAGAAGTTATAATCGACCAAAGGAAAGCAATGATCACAAGAGCTTGACTAATGATCAAGAGGTTAAATCCTAGTAGGAGCAAAGTCATTGATAGGTTTAACTTAATATGTAATATAACTTAGTTAATTTCAATAAATGATAACTTTATTTGTATTATAATTCCATATACTTCTTTATTTGATAATTACGAATAAAATTGAGAGGAAAAAAATCATGATTGAAGGTAAAAGAATGGACAAAGTTAAAATCATGTTTTTTTTTTTAAAAAAAAAACCAAAAGGATTGTTGTTTTCTATTTGTTTCAATTTTAGTCCTTTCATTTTTAATTTCATGCGAATAAGTAAATCAAATTCTAGTTTTATGAAATTAAGAATCAACTCAATTTCAAGATATTTTTAAGACTGTGTAACCATGCATAAAAGGCAAAACAAACAAATTATCAACTCTAAATTTCAATCAGCATAAGTTTTAAAATAAAATTAATAATTGATAATTGACGGTAAAAAAAGGGACCATGTTTGAAATCATATCTTTTATATAAAAACAAAAACAAACGGGCTACCATTTTTTCCAATACTGGTCCTCTCATTTTGAATTTCTTGCCGACAATAAAATCATTTTTTTTCTTTAAATCAAACACGAGTTAGGATATTTTATGAGAGAGTTTAACCATATAAAAAAACAAATTAAATTATTAATTTTAAATCTTAATTAACACAAGATTAAAAAAACTAAAATTAAAAACAAAGAAAAAATCAATAATAATAATAATAATAATAATAATAATAATAATAATAATAATAATAATAATAATAAATAAAAACCTATGCAATCCATGGTGTTTCTCCTTCAAATGTATTGCTGATTTCTTTTATTTATTTATTTATTTATTTTTAAAACAGAGGATTGTAATTTCACTATTCGATATCATATAGCTTGAATCGGTGGGGTTTTTACCCAATTTAATTGGACGCAAATAATGGACATGAGGGTGCCGGGTCGGATATGAATCTATTAAAAACCCGTCCCACCCCGCCCGACCCTTTGTACCTGGATATATATATTTATCGCCGCCTCGGCCGGAACCATATTTTTTTATATCTATAACAGTTTTTATTTATTTATTTGGGTGAAACCGACATGTCGGGTTTAGAGAGTTACTTTTTGACGCCTTCTTCCCTTTCATTTCCTTTCGCCAACAATAAAAGGTCACGAGTCCAGTGTACTCCTCCAGGACGATCGCCGTTTGACATTGCTACGATAAAGAGAAGACCGATCGTGATCGTAATGGCATCACCTTCAGCGGGCATACAAAAGCTACTTCAAGTAGGAACCAAGATCGTTGCCGTTGGCCGTAACTACGCTGCTCACGCCAAAGAACTAGGCAACGCCGTCCCCAAGGTTTTTCGCTAATCATCAAATTAACCACTCAATAATCAATATTTGAAATTTTAAATATTTGCGGTGGATAGGAACCGGTGTTGTTTATGAAACCGACGTCGTCTTATTTGGAAAACGGAGGTACGATCGAGATTCCACAACCGTTGGAGTCGTTGCATCATGAAGTGGAGCTTGCTGTTGTGATTGGCCAGAAAGCTCGAGATGTGCCTGAATCAACTGCCATGGATTATGTTGGAGGTTGGTGTTTTACTTGTTAATATTATTCTCTTAAGTTGGATTTTTATTGGCTGAAATTAAAATAGAAGAAGTAATTTTCATTTTCAATTTTATTTAAGGGTATGCGCTTGCATTGGATATGACTGCAAGGGAAATACAAGCTACTGCTAAGGTAACTAAATAAATAAAAAGACTGTGTTTTAATCTGTAGGATTGTAACGAGAAAATGTTATTACATACTCTTTTTTTACTATTTTTTCTTGCGTCGTATAATTGTTTGGAGAAATGAGGAGAACGCAATTGTGTTTTATGGGAGGAAGTTGTCGAATGTAGCAAAAGTGAATGTGAATGTGAAGGATGTTTGCATTGGATTATGTGTGTAATGCTGGAGAAGATATGAATGTGAGATTGTTGTTTAGGAAGTGTATGTTTCCAAGTATTGATTCTTTTGCCGTGTACTCTCGTTCTCTGTCGTTTAATGTTGAGTGTGATTATGGGCATTTTAAATTGACTTCATTAATGGTTTTTTCTTTGTGTTGTTTGTCAGTCTGCAGGGCTCCCGTGGACTGTGGCCAAAGGGCAGGACACATTCACACCTATCAGTTCTGTCGTAAGAAATGAATTGGACTTTGTTCTCTTTTATTGCTTCCCTGTTTGATTATAACCATGTTGATTAACATTTTTTTCTCAAATATTGAGATTCAACCTCTCTATAATTGTGAGTTATTAACAACTAACTTGAGAAAGATGGGGTGACAAGTTATGCAAGTTACCTTCAAATAAATGTTACCGTCCCATTTGTAGTTGTTGTGAATCTGGCACTCATTGAAGCTTGGATACGCACAATCATCAAACTTGTCCTTGTAGTCATATATGTTGTAACCAGCAGCCATTTTGTTTTACTTTATTGCTAAAAGGAGGAATACCAAGCTTTTCCATCTATCTAGGGTATTTTCCCCAACTGTTAATATGTTAATCAGTGCGTCATTGATCTTGATCACATGCTCAACTTTCAAAAACTTTGTGCAGCTTTCCAAGTCAAATGTGCCTGATCCTGACAACTTGGAATTATGGTTAAAGGTATCAAAATCATTGTTTTGCATTCTCCATTTTGTAGGTTCCTCTTCAAATGCTGTCATTTTGATTCATCAGAGACCAAATGGATCTGTTTTACTGTAGGTAGACGGAGAAATACGGCAGAAAGGTTCCACCAAGGATATGATCTTTAAAATCCCATTTCTCGTTAGCCACATCAGTTCTATAATGACACTCTTTGAAGGAGATGTTATATTAACAGGTATCACTTTTTTCTGTTTCTGTGGTTTTGTTTTTTGTAAGAGGATTCCTTTTCTCTTGGTCAAATGATAATCAAAGATGCTTGAGATATTTGCCTTGACAAGTTCCTACCTAGATGTGGTTTCTTATTCTCAGTAGTCACACAGTAATTACAGACCCTTGGGATATATGTATCATATACTATTTGTTAAGGCAAATTGTGTCAGTGAGGTTTGAGATCTGGTTTGCTACATTGTATGTTACCAAATTCACTTCTTACTCTATTGTGGCATCAACCCCCCCCCCCCCCCCCCCCCCCAACTCCCTTTTCAGTACTTGAGAGGTTTTAACTTTTATGCATCTTATAATTTATGGGAAAAGTGGTGCTTGATTTATTCTTTTAAGCTTGCAGAATCCATGTGTGAAGGAATCGTTTCATTTTATAATGAGTTCTTTGTTTTGTTGGACTATATGAACACTGGTAGCAGCTTTCTGGCTTAGCGTTTTGTGTTCTGACCTTTATATGAGATCTATTTTGCATATGCAAGTGTGGGAGGAGAGATTTTTGGTACATACATCTGAATATTGGATAATTTCTCACGGCCATCCCCATGAGTGAATTATGAGATGTCTTCCTAGTGTGATCAAATATAGGATATTGTCATTTGAAGTGTTGAATAAATTGCCTTTATATCTTTTTGGTGCAGGCACCCCACAAGGTGTTGGCCCTGTAAAAATAGGTCAAAAGATAACAGCTGGTATAACAGATCTTATTGATGTGCATTTCAATGTTGAGAAACGCAAAAGACCAGGAAGTTGTTGAGCATCCTCGCATCCCACTTTGAGGTGATTTCCCCTAAGGAGGCGTGAAGGAATCTGTTTCCAATTCTTGACACAATGTTGAAGCTGCTTGTTAGTGGGGTTTAGCATCAATTACTGTATTTTGTTGTTGAGGTAGGATCTTCAGGGAGAAGCAAAACGTACTTCCCTCTGTGCTTGATCATAACATCTCTGGTGGAATAATAATAATAATAATAATAATAAGAGTGTTCACGACTTCTTAGAAAAGCATATTCAAGTTCTATTGTCATATGAAACTCTTGCTGGATATTTGTCTTGGGGTTTGCTCGACAATTAGAGATCGGTACTTTTTTCAAGGGCATGTATGGGAGCGTGGAAATCTCAAATGTCCTAGGACGCTGGAAATGTGATTCTCTTCTAAAATAAGGAGTTTGAGATGTCAGCATTCAATTTTTTTAACTTTATATATTTATTAAGTTGCCTAGCATAATTTATTTTTGTTAATCCAATAATAACACAGTTTCGGTAACTAGTTTGTATTAATTTTCTAGGAAATTAATGACACATAACATAGGCTGTGGTCACTCTATTGTAATAACAAAATCAGTAATGTGTTAATAAATATATTATTTTTCTTGATAGTTATAATAATGGGAGTCGATGATGAATACATGAGACAGAAAATGGAAAATAAATCACACCACAGCATGCCTGTGCTTTGAGCAATCAATTACAGGAGGCTAATCAAAGCAGCAGTTCATGATTTATTTTGAGAGTTCATGTCTTGTACAGCAACTCTCCACAAGAACATCCCATTCAAATTATTAAAATACAGGAGGAGCACCACGCAAAGCCTTAAACACACACACACACTTGCGAGCTAGCTAGAACTTCTGAAAGAAGTCGTAGATGTGCTTGCTGATCTCATCAGGTTTCTCTTCATTGATGAAATGACCCACACCTTCCATTACAACTACGTCCTCTAAAAGCGGGACGTCTCTTTTGAAGCCGCCCTTGGCTATATAATCCTTGGCACCCAGCGAATTATAGGTGAGGTCCAGATCACCCACGATGAACTTAACCGGGACTTTTACCTGAGCTCCAGTCCATGGTGCGGTGAGTTCCCAGTTCCTGCAATGTGGACGGCATGAGAGGAATTAGGAGAAAACACATGGATGATGACGGGAAAAATGGAAATAAATCTTGTACACGATCAGGTAAGCAACAAAAGCAAAGACTCCTGGGGATGAATTTCAATTCAACCTCTTAATAAAATGAGGTTAGAATTTCCATCAGAACAAACTTTGAAGTGTGAAATAGCAGGAAATTTTTAATCCGCGGCAGCAGGAATGAGCAGCAAACTGAACAGACATGGAAGGAAGACGTACCGGTCAAAATTCCGATAATAGTTCAATCCTCCAGTAAACCCCTTCTGCTCAAACTTGCTGGTGTAGTACTTGAAATCTTCTTCAGACAACCAAGTGGGCAAGACAACTGGAGTGTCCAGAGACTTTCCATTAAACCCTTGACCTTTAGGTAAAAAGAGAGGAGCTGGAGTACGGTAGCTTAAGAATTCCCTGAGAACTCTCTCTGCACCCATCTCTGCAAACTCAGCTTCAATCTCTCCAGGCTCCTACAAAAGCAGTTCCTCCATTCAAATGGGTTTTGTAAAATCCAATTATGATAAACTATTCAGAATTTTCTCAAGTGCGCCAAAGAACAGTTAGATAATAGAGTTGCCCGGTGCCATAAATGATTGTTTAAGCCTCAGCTACAATTTTACTGTTAAACAATCATATATTCATATCAGCTAGAACAGATGGATTATCAGGTACAAATTCGCAACTACCAGCTAATTACAGCCAAAAAGCCTAATCTGTCCATCCCTATCAAATAATCACTGCAAACAGTAAACAAAATATAAAATAGATGATAATCCAATTCCCAAAACTTGATGATTAAAAAATTCATAAAACAAAATAGGTCAGATCAAACAAACAACTGCAATTAACCACAACTAAAATGTCTGGTCTTTTCACACCCTATTAAACGATCCCTTCAGGTAATAAACATACCTACAAAATCTACTAACCCAAACCATGTAATCCAGAAAAGGTGAAAGATTTGCTAGAGTAACAGTAACAAGCTTACAATTTGACATCATAAAACAGTATGCAGTCAAGAAAGAAACTTTCACCCTGGAAAAAAAATAAAACATCAATAAAACAAACCTGGAATCTGATTATATAATAATCGTCACCATAAACAGCCTTCAAAGTCGAGATAACTTTCCTACTGGGATTCCTTGGATTAAACACAACACTCAAGGTAACCAAAGCTTTCACTCTATCTGGTCTAAACAAAGACAAATGCCAAGCAATCAAAGAGCCCCAATCATGTCCCACAACAAAAACACTCTCTTTTTTCGGAGCTAGAACATCAAGCAACCCGATCAAATCACCAACCACATGGAGAACGGTGTAACTTGTAACCTCAGCTGGCGCGTCTGTGTCACCATACCCTCTCAAGTCCGGTGCCACAGCTCGGTATCCAAGTGAGGATAGAGCCTCAATCTGGTGTCTCCAGGAGTACCATAGTTGAGGGAATCCATGGATGAAGAGAATAACCGGAGCATTCTCTGGACCTTTGATTGCTACATGCATATTGATGCCATTGACATTAATGGTTCTGTGCTCTATGGAGGAGGCCATGTTTCCTGTGCTTGTTTCAGAGTTTTGGGTTGGGTTTTGATGGCTTCGCAAGACAATTGTGTTTAGTAGTTTGGTGAGACGATGCGTAGGAAACATAAAAAAATATATGTATTACTACAAAAAATGTTAGCAATATTATTTGTAAATGTCCAAACTCCAGACTGACTTTCATGGTTGGTGATGTCAATCTGACGTGTTGCATTCACAAGAACTCCAATTAAAAGAAAGAAATTTAGTTGCTCATGATGTGCTCAAAGCTGTATCCAATTGGGTATAGTGATTAACCTTGAGAATGATTTTCTTGTTCGATATTTTGTTTAAATATGTGTTTTTCTATATCTATTATATTTAATAAAGAAACTAAATCACGGATTAATGTGTAAAATCTAAAAATATTAGATTATAGTAAGGATGGAAATTAGACTCAAACATACTTGAATTTGTGGGGGTTTTCTTGGATAGTAATTAAATATAAATATTATTAAATCAGACTCAAAACATAACATATATATATATATATATATATATATATATATATATATATGCATGTGTAATTTTTATATTTTAAAAATAATTTTATTAATTTTATTTTAAGTTAAATACTATATTGTATTTGGATAATAAACACTTTAAACTTGATAGATAAAAATAAATATAAAGATTTATCAATGAATATAATTTAATAAATAACAATGTTCTCATTGAAATTTATTCTTGGAGTATAATCAGTCTCAAGCTTTTTCTTGGTGGAAGATAATAGAAAGAATCGAAGGGAAAGGAAAGAAGCATTGCCTTGGTATCATTGGAATTGAACGTGAGACACGAGGGAGGGCCATGTTTTGGGATCAATTTAGAGACAAGTATGTTAAAGAATAAAAATCATTTGATTTTTATAGGTAAGAACACAATTGTGTAAATATATATAAATATAAGGGTATTTCCTCGACAGAAAGAAAGGGCCAAGTTTGGGATCGTTTCAGAATTTGTCAGGCTTTCCAGAAAAAGCAGCCTTATCTTTATCTTTTCGTTTGGGCCCACTTTCATAAGATCTATGCACTCAACCGGTTAGAGATAGGATTCATTTCTTTTTAAATGCAGATAATATGTTGAAGTGTTTTCTATCACTACAAAAATTAAAATTGTAAATAAAAATTTGATTTGTGTTTATTTTTAAGAAAAAAAATACTCTTTTATCTTATCATCACACCACATTTTCTATAACATCTTATCACAACCATAAAAATATTAAATTAAATTTATAATAACTTCAAATAAATGTGATAAAAAAATATAAGAAAAATAATTTAAAATCAGTCAACCTAGTTAGTCTAAAATTATTTCTAAAATAATAATAATAATAATAATAACAATAATAATAAAGCATCATTTTGACTGTGGATTCCTCGTTGAAACACTAAGTGATTGGCCCAATTTTGGAAATTGAAGGGACCTAATATCTAAAATTTGTAAAGTATTAGAACTACAATGAATGTTTTGACCAATCTTACACCTTTTTAGTTTTATACTTAACTCACTTTATTTATGTTTTTTGCATTTTATTGAATTTTGAATATTCATAAAACAAAAACAAAAACTTTGAAAAAAATTGTAAATTGGATTTTTAATGGCATCGAAAGGAATTTTAATCATAAAACACTACAAAAACAGTTTGGCATTCTCGTAAAAAGTGTATGGTCACCATTCAAAGTTTCAACCAACTGTGAAACCAAACTGCTATAAAAATAATATTTACCTTAAAAAAGGCAGTTCAAAACTTGGTTGACCGATCTAGAAATAACACTAACAGTCCAGGAAAAAATAATCCAAAAATCTAAAATTAAGCTTTTCTTTTTTTGGTGCTGGTGGACAGGTTAGCAAGACAGGAATATTGTGCTGAGCTGATGTTGGTGTGCAAGACTCGTCGTCTTCACCATCGTCGTGATCATCGGTCTGTATCACTTTCAGTCCGAGTTTTGGCAAGTTGTGGAGGAGTTCTTGATCGCCAGACATGGCTGTTTCCGAGAGGGATTGCTGCCTACCTAGAAATGGAGGGAGCTGAACAGTGTGAGAAAAGGAAGAGGAGGTATGCATTATAACAGGGACATTAAGAGGGCAAATTAATAGAGGTTGTTGACTGGGTGTTTTTCTTTTTGGTAACATTCAGTGAAAATACATAGCGCTTTAGGATGATTAAGATGGTATAAATAGAAATTAAATATCTCTAAGTACATAAATCCACTTTAAAATTATCTTAGAAATATATTTATTTTATATTTATATGTTTTTGTGTCTTCTATATCTATTACTTTTGTCCTAGCTAGGATACTAAATGCAATAGAGTAAATATTCGAGTGTATATTAGTTTTTACTTTTAGGTGTGTTTCGCTTGAAAAACAATCAAATTAATATTTATTAAGTGTTTTTAAATGGTATTAGTATTAAAAAAAAATGTATTTTCAGGCGAAAAACAATTAAAAAAAACACAATCCCAAACACATATTTAGAGATTTCGTTGACATGAATTTTGTGTACAAGCTTTCCAATTAGAGCATTTGAGGAGTTGCATAGGTGGCATGGTAGCTTAGATAGCTTAGACAGTGTAAAATGTTTTTTTTTTTGTAACCGACAAGAATATATTTAATATTGTAGTAATTCTTATGATTATACACTCCTAAATAAATAATAGATTATATTTTTTTAATTGAAATCATTTAAGATAAGGTTTTCATTAAACTCTATATAAAATCAAACAATTCGGGATGGGGCGAATTCAAACTGACAAAGGCATGATGCTGAGGGCAAGTTGGAAAGGGACAAGTTGGGGGTGGGGGGGGGGGGGGGGGGGGGAGCACATGGACGATTTTGCCGCCGCTACTTATTTTGGACCATTGTGTGAGTTTAGGTGAACTTTGCGATATGGTCTCGGTTTAACAATGCATTTCAACATTATTTAATAAAAATATATTTATTTTAAATTAAATTAAAAATTTTTATTGTGTGGAGAACATTTTTATATATTAATATTAAAAATGATTTTTTAAAATATTATTTTTAAAGAATTTATAAATTGATTTTAGATGTTAATTCTAAGATTTAAAAAATAAATAAGGTATCCAATCTTCTTAATCACCACATTGATCCTTTAAAATTATATTACGTGTTCATGTGTGCCATAATTACTATAAAACTCATGAATCAAAATCTAATCTTGTTCGGGTTTTAAGCTGAACTAGAAAAGATTTTTGATCAAATTAAGTTTTAATAAACACTAAAAATAAGATTATATTACTCTGTAAAACTTGATCCAAACTTTATCGAATTAACACTAAAAATAATTATACATATATCTATCTATCTATCTATCTATCATTTTAATAAAAACAAAACCATAAATTACTTGATGAAGTAGGCTAAACATGTTTTACTTGATTTGCTTTTAATGGGATATCTTAGTCTCACGTTCAGAGTCGCATATTTGGTAAGTTAATCCTTATTTTTTCTCTCTCTCAATAAGATTATTTTCATCTTGTGACTCGAGATTATTATTTTTTTAGTCTTATCATTCAATATTGGACTAATTGGTAATTGAAATTCATAAAATATTTTAATTTTTTGCTATGAGGTTATCTCGGTTCTATAATCATAGTTGTGAGTTTGATAAATTAACTCAAGTTTTTTTTTTCCATTCTTCGACATAAGGTTGATTATAAATTAAAATTTATGATTTTCTTACGAGTTATTACAGTCTCATAACTCGGGTCATGATTTGATATGTTAACCTAGGTTAACACATGTTGATTTAACATGTTGTTATCTTAATATTAAAAAAAGATGACATCTTGATATTTTTTAATCAAACTATATTCTTACAAGTTATCTAGGTTATTTTTTGATCTATAAATCAACCATTTTACATCAAGTAAACTCTCACATGGTTTCAAGTTTTTTTATACTATAAAAACATTAGTAATATCTAAATACATTAATTATATTCAAGAAAAATTGGACGGAGTTCATATCAATCATCTAATGACAACTATGGCATGTGCTATGAGATTTTTATTTTATTTTATTAAGGAGGGTATATTTATAGTTATTCAAACCATATCTCTAATAGAAAACGTTGGTACGAGATAATACTAGCCGTTTTATCAACTATCTTCTCCACATGTTGGGGTTCTTTCGGTCCACCGCAAGCAAACATGAACTTGTGCCCTCGTTTCTTCTGGGCCGCCATATTTTTTTTTGAATGAAGGAAACTCTATTTATCAAGAAATATATTTTATAAATAAAATTTTAGTTGTTTTAAATTTTTATAAAAAATATATATTTAAATTCAAAAATCTGCTATATAAATTGCAAACTGTTTATCATTGCTTTAAGGAATGGGCAGCCATAATGCAATCGCCTGATTCAAAAATCAAAATCCAAAGTGGAATGGGCATTGTGAGGAAATAGCACAAGTGTCGACAATTCAAAAGGGAAATAATAATAAAAAAAAACTCCACGGAGAAATCACGGTGACTCGGAGGTCGTTCTGTGAACGCATACCACCGCGTTACCACACCAAGCCGCCGTGCCTATTTCCGGTGGCTCAAGCTTCTCAGCCTGCTTTTTAAACAAAAAAGTAGCTTAATTAAGCTTCTGGGTTTCTTCATTAGTTGCAGAAATCAATAAAGGGAAGGGAGCAGCGAACACCCAAGAAAAAGAAAAAGTGATCAAACACCTTTGCAGTTTGCACTCGCTGGAAAGATGGCAAAGAAGAATATAAAACTAAAAGCCTGAACAAGTAATTAGTCACTAAGCAGACCCAGTAGTATAATAATAATAATAATTAAGGAGGTTTTTATTTTAAGTGACCAAATATATTGGATTAGCAGAAGTAGAACTCCTCTGCTGCTGCTGCTGCTCCATGTTCAGATCCATCAGACTCAAATAAGGGATCTCCAAATCACCTTTTCTTGCCGGAGTCAAGGTTCCGGCCAGAGCCCCTGAAGATGGTCTGCTGGTGGACCTGGAAGGAGTGCTTGACCCACTCAAACTATCGATCAAATAAACAGATCCTGAAACTGAAGCTCTGAAACCTCTACCCCTTGCTTCATGCGCATTTTCACGATCAAGATAATGATCTCTGTCATTACTGTGGATACACTTCCACTTGAAGAACAGCACTGCATTTCTCCACCATTTCTTCTTCTTGTTCTTGGCTTTGTGGACCTTTCTACTTGCAGAATCTTCATTTGAAATGGGCTTTCGGAGCTTCAAGTGCAAGGAGTCAACGGGAAGCCTCGCCGTTACAGTCTTTCTCTTGCGATTTCTTGCTCCCTCCAACAGCTTATTTATATGGAGATTAAAAAGAAAATGGGGTCACTTCAAAACATCAGATAATTAAGAGTATATATAAAGGACCGGTAAAGATTGAAACAAACCTGAAAGTAATCAATCTGTGGGTCAAAGCCATAGTCGCTGAAATGTTGAGGATCTGGCATGGGAAAAATTGGGGACTTGTTTGACATTTTTGCTTTCTGGTAGCTGCGAAGTGAAGGACTTTCAAGTTTCAATTGTGGGTTTGATTTATAGCAGAGGTGGGCTCAATTAAGAGGTCGTTTTTTTGGGCCTTGGGGATCGAAGGGTGTAATTGACCGTTGGGGAATGGCAAACCTTGATTAATTACTAGTTACTAATTATCACTACCAAAATTCAAACATATAGGGTTTTGTCACTAATTACAAGTTTTGAAAATAAGGGGATTGAAAAAAATGCTGTTCCTGCAAATATTTCTCTCTTTTTAGAGCACGTTTGACACTGCAGCCAAACTGCCGTTTTGCTGAAATTCAATTTTTTATTTTATTTTAAATGAATATATTTTGGTGTTTTTAGATCATTTTGATGTGCTGATGTCAAAAATGATTTTTAAAAAATAAAAAAAAATATCATTTTGATGCATTTCGACACGAAAACACTTAACACTTAGATTACCAAGTGTGCTACAAAATTAAAATCTCCATACATTAATACGAGATTTCATGGATTTTTTTTTCACATCTACATTTACATTTGTTGTAGTTGAATCATCAACTCATCCCTTTCTTTTATACTTTTGCTAAGCTTTTCTCTACCCCAGAATTCAAACTTATATTATAGGAATCCAGGCGGGCTCAAATCCCTTCTTGCGCAGCTTTCATGGAAGGTGCCATCAGCTACTTGATTTTCTATACTGTGGTATTAATTTGTTTCCCTTTTCCTTGTTTTATCTGCCGTATGGGGGTGGTCCTCTCATCCACTTGTGCAATTCCAAGGGCTAATTCCAACAATATGCTACGTAGGAATCAAAGTATGCATAATAAGTTTCTTAATAGAGCGAGGATTTACTTAGGTGTATGGTTGTCAAAATCGAGAGTTGACTAGTAAAATTATATTCATCAAACCTTGTTAACTCGAATAAAAAATTAAATTACGTTAAACTCAGTCAAGCTCGATTAAAATCATACAGATCATAAAATTAGATCGGATCAGTCTTATTTTACTATACCAGTTATTCTGATTTTTACATTTCCAGTTTTCCACTGATATAATTATCTGACGCAAACTCTCTTGGCACCTAGGCATAGGCATAGGCCTGCCCTGCCCTGTCTCACAAAAAGTTAAAAATACTTTTAAAAAATACTTTCAAATTTTAGATATAAAAAAAATTCAACAAACCAAACAAACAAAAAAACTAAATTAAACAAAACCAAACCACACCAAACCTCACTATAAACTGAAAGTCAATTTATAAATCAAGTAAAGTCAAATTTATCTTATTTATAATTAAATTTATTATTATTATTATTATTATTTACTTTAAATTATATATATTTTAATATTTTTAGATCATTTTTATATGCTAATGTCAAAATAAATTATTGGAGCTAGTACAATCAATATCGGTGTTGGTACCAGTAGTATTACTAATAATATTTTCAATAGTAATACTTTTGATGAATGTATTAAAAATAGCGAGGAAGATGACGGTAATTAGGCTGATTTTAGTTTATATAGCACGCCAACAAAATATTTGTTTTAAATTTGTTAGTTTTTACCTAATGAAATTCTATGTACATAATTGTTTTGTAATTTATTTTTAAGTTATTTTAAATCATGTATCAACCTTAATTAATGAAGTTTTATGACCATAATTATGATGTATTGTATTCGAAAATATTTTACTTATGATTTTACAATTTTTCTACCTATACTATTTTAGCTGCGATTTTATGATTTTTATACGGTAAAATATCATATACGATTTTACGATTCCGATTTTATAATCCGAGTTTAGAAAGGACTTTCGTGTCGTGTCAATACGGTGGGTTCAATTTGTATGGTTCAATTTGTATTTTATTTCAGCCATTTATTTAATTAATTATACACAATAAAGTCTTTTGCAAGTAGTCCATCCAACAACCCTCTTGAAACCTGGATGTACAAAAAGTTATAATGCATAGTTTATATTAGTTTTTTTATTACAATACCAACTATATTTACTTAGTGTATAATGACGTGAATAAGGTGTTTTTTCTTACATATAAATATAATAACATGATATTTTTTAAATTATCTTAAATTAAAACTATCTAAAATATTAAAAACATGAGTTAAGTAAAAACAAACACTCCCGCACAAGAAAACCCCAGTGTCAACCCTGGCGACTGGCTTTCTTCCCCGTTCCCTTTGACCGCGTAAACCTAATGCAAAGATTCCTCGCCTTCTCTCACCAAGAAACTCGTAAGAACCTTCCTCCCGCCCTCCCTGTGTGTGTGTGTGTGTGTGTGTATGCATTATTAAATATCTTCTTCAAATACCAACTCCACAAACGTTATCTTCTCATCATTGACAAGCTAACCCATATTTCTCTTTCGTCTCCTCCTATAATCCCATACACACAGCAACAGCCATAGCCACAATCAAGAAATGGAATCAGAGATGAGAGATCCACAAAAGGATTTTAAAGAAGGCTACGCATTAAGTGGCAAGATAATGTTAAGTGCTATTGTTGTTCTTTTCTTTGTTATCATTTTAATGGTTTGTCTCCACCTTTACGCTCGCTGGTACCTCATCCGTGCACGGCAGCGCCATACCCGCCGTCACCGCAACCGTACCAATCTTGTATTCTACGTCGACTCTGCCCAGAACCCTACCAATGTCACTACTCAAGTCACACGTGGCCTTGAAGAGACCGTGTTAAAATCGCTTCCTGTTTTTGTGTATTCAGGAAAAACCCACCAAGATCCGATGGAGTGTGCGGTTTGTTTATCCGAATTTGAAGAGAACGAAACGGGTCGGACCTTGCCCAAATGTAATCATAGCTTCCACATCGAGTGTATTGATATGTGGTTTCATTCTCACTCTACGTGCCCTCTCTGTCGCTCTCCGGTCGAGCCGGTGACGGAAAAATCGGTTCAAGATGGTTCCATTTTCGGGGCTTCAGTGCCGGGTTCGAGTTCGGGCACCACGTGTCAGCATGAAGAGGATCGTGTGGGTTCGGCTTCTACGTCGTCGCTTAATGACAGAAGGAAACAGGTGGGGCTTATCGGGGTGACCATCGAAGTGCCTGGGAGAAACGGGAATTTTGAGGATGAGTCAAGTACAGGGTCGCCATCAGCGAGTCACTCGTTTCGATCGCCAATGAGTCGGATGCTGTCCTTTAAGAGGATGCTAAGTCGGGAAAGAAGAGGTATGGCGTCTCCTACCGTGGCCAACTCAATGAGTTGCGGTGGCGGGTCGGTGACGGCCGAGATGGATATTGAACGAGGGAAGGATGAGTCGATGCCGCCGCAAACCCGGTGCTAAAATCGACGGTGGCAACTCACAACTCGGTGGATGATTACAACAGGTGGCGATTTTCAGTCGCTCAAGTGGCAGAGTGTGGGCCCTTGTTAGTTGGACGCCGCCTTGGGCTCACATGTTAAACTTTGACTTGTATATAGCGGAATGAATATCTTCTTATTAATTTTATTTCCTTCTTCATATTGTCTACTATGAATTTAATTTACAGATATTTATTGTATTGGAAAATCAATTTTCTGATCGCGGGTTAGATTAAAAAATAAAAAAACATTTTTCGAATAATAATATCATATTAATAGCATTATTGAGACGAAATAGATAAAAAAAAAATAAGGACTTGCTGTCAAGTGGCCCCACCGAAATGTGCAGGGAAGCATCGTTGGAGGGTAGGATGGCATTAAATTTCATAAGAACGATTCTCCTACGACGTTGTTTGCACGACTGAAAATCTTCTCAAGCTTTTAATGGAATCAATTCCTCGAGCCGGCTTATGACAACATGCTTGTTTCGCCCAAATTGAATATATTTTAGATTGGTGCCCGCGCAACGCTAGCATATTTTTTTTTAAAAAAAGAGAAATGTAATAGCTAATGTTAAAGTCCCAATCAACTAAATAAGCTAGCTTTATTTGAATCATATTGGAAAAAAGGCATATATATATATATATATATATATATATATAAATATAAAACAGATAAAAATATATGATAAAAAAATATAAAACAGAGTTAAGGAAAAAAAAGAAACTCAGAAAAATAAGGATCAAATTGAAAACACCAATACATGATAAAAAAATTGAAGATATATAATTTCTCAACATGTTTTTTTTTTTAAATAAAAAATTATAAATGTAAATCGAAACTCTTATTCATGTAATCAAATTAAACTTATTCATATAATTGTAAAAATTAAGAAATTATTATAGACTAAAATATTTAATATCGTAACACATGTTATTTACCGTAAAACATATTATATAATTGTAAATGGTTAGTGTTGTGACCGTGTTATACCGAGTTTCATTGGATCACTAAATCAATTCTAGTTTTTAATTTTTGAATCATTTTTTTTATTAATTTAAATTTATTGAGATTCAGAGTTAGATGAGTCTCAAGTTGATATTAAGTCAATCCTATAGGAGTGGGGTCCATGTTACGGTTTCGTGGTATTATAGAGTAAGTCCCCAATGAGTGTGGCGTGATTATAAAAAATTTGTAATATGCACAAAAGATCTCAAGTTTGAGTCAGGACGTGCACTCTTGTAAGAGCTTGGAACAACCAGAGTTTTATTTGCTCACCTAGATCTATAAAATATGCTTTTGAAGAGGTAATGTTTCCTCGTATAAGAAAAAAATTATAGAGGGAGAAATCGAAACTGTCTTTCAAAGTTGTATTTAATTGTCATTCGATGCTAGGTAAGATAAAAATTCAGTTGCATGAAGAGCACACAATTGACATCTAATCCTTTTCTTCTAATGAAATCATGATTTTACTTACGAAACAAGAAATTAAGATTGCATGCCGACCATCACCTATATATATATAAGTTCACAATGTATAGTGATATTACCTTGATGGATATCAAACCTTTTTTTTTCCCTTTATTATCAAGGAACCATCTCATCTAAAAATTGAAGCTGTTTGGTAAAGTCTCGGAATATGATTTATATTATTCTCTAATATACCCCCTCAAGTGAAAGATTTTGGGGCTTAAAACTTACACAAATCCACAGTATCTTGTTCTTGATTTTTTTTATCAAATAGAATGACGATGATGAGATTTAAACTCGTGACCGCTGGGTCAACAAGGCTCTGATACCATGTCAAGGAACCATCTTATCTAAAAGCTCAAGCTGCTAAGTGAGGTCTCGAAATATGATTTATATTATTCTCTAATATTTATCTCTTAGATTGCGTTTTTTTTTTTTAATATTCTAAGATTAAAAGACAGATATAAATGATGGAATCACACCTATCCAGAGGAACAAAGAAAAATAAACATAATTTTGAAACGAGTCCTTGTAGTTTTTAAAAAAAGAAGAAGAGATATGAAGATGTCTTCGATCTTTAAATAATAATAAAATGCTATCTAAATCGAGTACTCTCTGTGTTCTTTCCTTGCTGGAGACCACTCCCACGACTATTCTCGACACGCCTTCTCACAGTCCCAGACACAATCACAGTATCCTATCTGGAAGTCTCCTCCTCCTTTCCTCGATGTTTCATCTTAGCTGATGTCAATATCCATGAATTACTAGTCTCTTCAAGATATATAATAATATAATTCCACATCGTTAATTAAACCCTACTAAAATGACGTGGATTTTAAGTTCAACTCATTTATTTTAATTTTAATATGAAAATCTAATTGTAATAACCAGTAATTTGCTATGTTCTTGTATGGAAAACACATGTATATGAGCTTGAAAATTAATGGAGGTGTCCACGAATCCGACCCAAATATCATAATTAAATAAAAAACACTTTAAAATATAAAAAAAACACGTCATCTACACGGAGGTCCACACGCTTTCGTAACCTTGCATTCAACGGGATGTCGAGACAAATGAGAAAGTCAGAAAGATTGTGTTGGTTATGCTGAATGCATTTCATGTATGCTCTTAGTAGACGCCCACCACCAAATTCCAGCATCACAATTTCAACTTTTTTTAAAATATTATATAAAGTGATCTGAGTTTTTTTATTTTACTATTTTTTTTTGGCTATGAATAGGAAATTAGGAGGGAGAGTCTATAAGAAATTACCATTATATTCCTATGACACGACACCCATGTTATGACTTATCCCAACCTATTGATAATGAAGATTGATCATGAGAATTAATTATCTGATTTTCTTCATGATGAGGGAAGAAAATTAGCTAATAAAATGTTGAGAAGGGTCTCTGATCTACCTATAAATAATAGCTTGTGTGTTTTATTTACGTAGACATAAATCAGAAGGTTTCTCCTAGATAAAATTTTTGTTAGGATTTTTTCTGAACTTGAGCAAAAATGATTAAAGATATTTATAATTCAAATTTTCGCTGCCATATATATTTATTCTTTAATTATATAAAATATTTAACAGAGGGAGTTTGAAACAACGTTGTTAAGTATTAGCTAATGGGATGGTGGAGAATTAAGGATATTTTATATCATGAAAACTTTGAGGTTCCTTCCTTAGTCATAAAACGAGTGATGTTTGAAAGGACTCTTTTTTTTTTTTCTAGTGATTATCTTTTATTACTATTTAGTTACAATAAAGTCAAGTAATCAATGAGCTCTCTCACTTAATTCTTATCTGAAAAGAAATGGAATAGGTTCGGATGATGATGGCTGCTTGCAAAGAATTACGACAGAATGGTGTTCTTTCCATTAAAAAAAACCCTATGTTTGAAGACTTTTATTTTAAAATTTGAATTTTTTTGTTGGAATAAATTCGTTAAAACAATATTCATTTTATAGGAGCTTTTTGGTATTGTTGCTAATTTTATCGAACTTTAAATCTCTTTATCATATATTTTTTTTATTTGGCCTGAATTTCAAATTAAATGATATGATATTTGTTTTAGTATTATCTAAGTGACTTGATGAGTTTAAAAGTAACTCGGGTGATATATAAAAATATGATATGATTTCTAAAAAATATTTCAAAATGGTTTTTTTTAATATTGAGACGAGAATATATAAGATTAATTTGGGTTTCACAACCGAAAGAAATCTGTTAAATCCATAATCTGATCATATTATTTATTGAGTTTAATAACTCTATTTTAGCTTGTATTTTATAAGGTTTCACATCCTAGTTAAAATACATTTATTTCAAGGGTAGCAAAGGAAATTTACTATGTTTTTTTTATAAATAAAAAGACAAAATCACCTCGCTTAAAGCATTTTTTTTTTATATTTTAAAGCACAGTAATGTAATTACATTGTACAATTAAAAGAGCAAAACATACAAGACTATAATCAAAATGATAATAACTAATTAAGGTCTAATATGTTTTGCTCTTTTATTTTGCAGGTCTTGAGTTCGAGTTAGAACATTTTTATTTCATAAAAACTTGAAATAACAAGATATTTACTCGCTTAACCTGGGCTAAAAGAATATTTAAAGAAAATGAGGTTGTCTCAAATTAAAAAAAAAAATCCAAGTCTCCCAATAATCAATTGTTCTCATTCTGTCAACATTCCTTTAGCTTAATGTCAAACAAAAGATACCGGCAACCGTCCATTCGTGCTTTTCCGTCAATCAATTCATAGCAATTAGTTCAAAAAAACATAATCAACGCGTAGAATAACAGTACTGCTAGCAGTAAGCAGATTGACATTACTACAGTTAAATTAGAAGTGTTATCACAAGGGCCTTTGACCTGCAAGTACGTGATAAATTAAATATATTACACATCCTAGCTTATCATTGTCATCGTCCATACCATGTTTTTGAAACCAGGGCCGGGACACTCGGCTCAAGATCCGGGTCGCAGGTGATCAACCGAGCAGCCAGGCCAGGTCTCCGAACCAATGGTCTATGCTCAGGTAATACAAATAATGCAATCACATTGTCAATGCACCGAGCCAATCAGCACAAGGATTGAATAACTCCAGCAATAAAACTTGCTTATGATGCCTTGGTCACCCTGCCGAATGCAAGTCAACTGGCTCAACAACTCGAGATCTTCTCCTCTTCTTACCTTCAGGTGTGCACCTTGAGTTACCATTCTTCCCGAGCTTCGGACCTCCTTTTCTTATTGGTGATTTAACTCTCTTTTTTGACAGTTGAAATTGTCTTCCTTCCTGTTCCTTTTTATGACCGACGAGCCGAACATGGAAAGGATTGACAGCCGTGTAGCAGAATGACTCGGTATTAGCCTGAATCCCATCCAAATCAACTTCTCCATTGTTGACCTGAAAGTGGAGAAATCATGGTAATTTATTTTAGAAGCTGTTCTACTTTAAGGTACTGAGCACACTTCCTAGATTGAAATGGTGAAAGGGAACTACCAGCTGAAGAAGTGCGGAGAAGGTTCGAGCCACATCGTGTTTTTCCTGGCCCTTCACAACATCTGTAAAGGCCATGACATGTTTTTTACTGTCTGTTTCAAGAGAGAGTTTGCCAACAATCCTTCCACCATAGGCATGAATGTCAAATGGCGGGTGCGAGTCCTATTAGAAACAAAATTCACCTGAAATCAAAAACAGTAAAAAGATTTGAGGAACTAAAGAACAGCAAAAAACAGAGGTGAAAGTTACTTGTTCTTCCAAGTTCTGCTCAATTTTCTGTTTCCATGATGAAATCCGAGCAGCCAGTTCAGTTTGCTTCTCAGTTTCAGCTATATTGGCGAGGAGAGCATCCTACAAAATGAAAGGTGGGTCAGCTACGACATACTCTGGATTGGGCAAAAGATTATATCTGATTGAACACAATCAATTCCAAAATTTTAGGGACCAGGTTGATCTCTGTAATTCAGCTCCTACAATCTCTAAAATCATTGCTTTCAAAAACTATGCTTGCATTTCCTGAGAATTTTAAACCTAAAGAGAAACCAGCAAAGTGCTCAAATATACGTTGATGAAAGCCAAGTTTCAGAAATTGCAACAAGTACAGGCAGGGGACTGAGTACGTGCAAAAGACCTGCAATGAGAGCAGAACTTATTCATCTTGCTTTTCAGGACAAAAATCATGAATTTGTGGAAGTAATACATATGATAAAGCAAACTTTACAGACTGCTTTCTACAAGAGAGTGGATGTTCCACAAATATTTAGTGGTAAGTTGCGGAAGAGTTTTGGACAGGAAGAAATGTCACACCTTTACCCAGCATAGAAATTTCACCCAAGCTACCTCAAACAAACACAAGAAATTTGTGTGCATGTACTATTTGCCATGAACTTGATTAGATTTAATCAAAAAGTGATAGAAATGCAAGCTTACAAGGTGAGAGCGACATAGATCTTCCAGGCTTGATTGAGATCTTTGATCTCCATGTCCAAAATCTTTATAGGTGTCAAAGTGAGTCGTGTCATCATCATGCTGTGATGATAACGTCAGTAAGCAACCAAATAGTTCCTTCTATACTATTGCAAATACAAACTAGAACAAAAACACAAGCCTGCCAACCTCTCCATGTAGAGGGGGGGCTAAATCTTCTTTCATGTATTCTGAAATCTCTTCGTCAGGCTGCCCGAAATCAGGGATCCCAGTGTCATATGCATTGTCTTCATTGTCATTCCCAGAGTTACCAAAAGTATCAGGAATATCATGTCCTTCATTAGTAAGAGATTGCCTCAGCTGCAATTGGAACATCAGGTATGATATGACAATCACAAGAAATAACATAAAGACATTATCTGTAAAACCAATACCTTTTCAAATAATGTAGTATATTGCGTGTTCCCATGTTTTCCAATTTTGTTTTGCCGTGCTTCCCATATTTGGGTAAGATCAGGACAGATAGTTCCATGCATCCTTGCAAGTGGAAACAGGGCAGTTACAGAAGTCTTCTCAGCAGATTTTAGCCCATTCCTTCTGAAAGCTTTTACTGCTTGTTAAGGGAAATCCAATGAGTGTGAAGTAGGCATATAACATACTACAGGGAAAACAGGGGGGGGGGGGGGGGGGGGGAAAGAGAGAAATTCTTCAACCACCTTTCTTAAAAGGTTTCACTTTTAAGTTCCCAGGTTCATGAGGATTCAAAGGCTTCCAGGGATCATCATTGTCATCTGAATCTTCTGCATTCTCAGATTCTGAATATCTGTCTTCCATATCAAATCCAGGATTCTTGTCAAAATTATCATATACAGGAGAGTCAGGCCTGATCTTACAATCATTAACTCCAAAACTGCAACCAGCAACAGGAGATGGAATGGGATTGGCATCCCAATTCTTTCCAAGAGAAGGCTTGTGAGCAGTTCCTCCAGAATGCCTTGTTGGGGACTGAAAGGTCTTGCGAATTGAGCTGCCCCTGTAAGGACCATTTTGTGCCTTTGCAGTACCCTCTGCTTTCAAGAAATCATTTATGGCAAGGGCATCACATGGGTCCAAGAGAATAAAATCTTGGTAAAGATCATTGGTGGCTAACTGCAACCATGAAGGAAAAAAACAAGGGGATTTAGATTGGGTCGGAAGCATAAAGCTCAGTATACTATAAAGTGAAAGTACATGTAATACCAGATATGACTCTAATTCCCCACCATCACCACTGGTATCTAAGCAGTCGCCTTCAAGAACAACAAGATTTGCTGGTGGTTTCACAAATTGATAGAAAGAGGTATCTTTGCTGGTTGAAGAATCTAAGCAATTCCTTGCTTCCACTGAAGCATAATGAATTTTTTTTAACCAAGAGTTCCATCATAACTACATCAAATAGAGGGCAGAGTTAAGCCTACCTGGGACATCATCTGAGACCCAAAATTGATCATTTACTTCATCAGAAACTGCACCGGAACCACTTTGTTTGGTCTGGAAATATGTGCCCTCTGATTGCTCCTGCTGCTGCCTGTTTCAAAAATTCATAAAACCAATCTAAAAATCATTTCCATAGGGTGGTACCACAGATTGTTTGGACTTCAAAATTACTTGTTATAAGCCTTAAATGGCTTTCCTGTGAGTAAATTTTTTATTTGTGGTGTCTCTTTATTCTTCATGACATCCCTAGTTGAATATTAGTGGGTTGTTCTGATGTGAGAAGTTATGGGAAAGAGCATAATGAAGAACCTGTAATTTGTGAGTTTCTAATGATCCGTGTTCCACAACAATTAATACTTTTCCTGAAAAAACTATGGATCAGTGCTTTGTAATTGACTGTTCTATTTATAAAGCTCATAATCAATGAGTTAAACTCCCTATTGACAACTTTAGATTGCATGGCAACTATCAGAATCCACAGTACAGCCTAGAAATTCTTTATCAAAAGATAGCAACATGTAAATGCATTTAAATATCCCAGCTAGACTAAAGGGTGGCAATTGAATACATTTCTTGTCCTCTCTCAACCAGTAGCCATATTCTCCATCTCTAATTCAAGCAGTGGAAAAACTCTCAAAAAAGACAAATTGAATGTCACAACACTCTCAAGATTCTTATGACTTCTTAGAGCAATCAATCATCGCAAAACGCTTGCTTATCCTGATAAATGTATGTTTGAACAATACCGCAACACTTTCCATTTGGACTGTATTTAAATTTGAAATGACAATCATCTTAACTATCAAATAAACCACAAACAAAGAAAGTTACAGATAAAAATTCTAAGAAGAAATACGTTTGGAAAGGAACTTAGTAAACGATCACAACCCAACAAAAGAGGTTTTTTAAAAAAGGCGTACCTTTTCTGAGATAGGAAGTCCAAAGCATGCAAAACCAAGCTGTATAAATACTCAACCTTCCTGCTATAAACTTGAACTGAACCTTGAAGCAATAAAGCAGCTACATTTTTCCACAAAAATCGATTAAAATCCCTCAACAACAGAACCCTAAACCCACAATTAATTCAAATAAAGCCCAAATCCTTGAGCAATAAAGCAACTACATTCTTCAAAAAAAAAAAATCCTACAAAAAAATCAACTTCAATAAAACCCTACCTTCAGCGAAATTGATGTTGCTATCCTCTTCGCTTCCAGCAATTTCACCAGAACAAATCTTTAACAAATAATCTTCAAGCTTTTTTGAAAGATCGACTTCCCAATTGGCTTCTAAATCACGCTCTGCTTGTACTGTGTGGTACTTACTGGCTTCTTCTTTGTTATTAGTCATTTTTTTGAAAAATACTTGCACATTTCATTTGGAGGGCTTGCTGAGAAACCCAGGGTTTTGGGGATTTGGAGAAGGGCACAAGTGGAAAGTTGGGAAATTTGTGGGTGTTTGGTTGCCTGGAAAATTAGAGAGAGAGCGTGAGGGAATCAAAGATCGTGTGAGATATGGCTATCTGAGGGTTCAAAATTTTCGATGACTTGTTTTCCCGCTTTTTTTTGAGTTGTCTTAATTGAAGATTCGGATAGTGGGCTGGTTCAATTATTATTTATTTACCAGCCAATTTCTATTCTATTTTCAAATTGAACCGGTCCACTTTAGTGCTACCAGGTTAGGGTTGGGGTTTATGAAATATTCTACTCTTGTGATCACCTAAAAGAAATTGTTTTTGGGAAAACAAGATTAACTTGGTAAATCTATTAATTATAATTTTTAAAAAAACTTGGTTTTATTTTTGATATTTATATATTAAAATGATTAGAAACATCAAATGACAAATTTAATAAATACGATTTATTTTTCTAATTGAAACGCATTTTAAAAAGAATTTTCAAAGAAAGTAAAAATACATTATCAAACATAGTTAAAAATTAAAAATAAAATAAAGCACTGTAATATTGCACATTAGTTTACAAGGCAAGAAAACCCCCATGAATGCGAAGCAAATTTCCTATATATTTTATTGAGAATCGCATGTAGGGAGGCAGGCACCTCTAAACCGAAATTTCCTGGCAAGGACAATTGGTGTATACGACGGAGTTGGGTGTTTTCTGAAGTAAATTTCATCACATATTATGGCTGCCCGCCCGCCGCCACTTACAAACTTGAGAAGCAAATTAATTTTCTTTATTTTTCAGAATAAACAAGAAGTAAAGGCAACGTATACATGTATTGTAGAGTTGATGAATGCAGGTATTTGAAGGAGCAAATTATAGTCATGAGAGCCTGTTAATTCTCTCACTCTACACATTGATCATGCCAGCAGTGTAAGGCACGCCAGTCTGTGGAATCCATTCATCACCCTGGATGAATTTCGCGGCGGTGTAACCATCAGCGGCCTCTGGTGTAAGCTTCCTGATGCCAGCCCATTTTACTCTGCTGGTCTCCACTGCACCGGGTCCCCTGTTGTCGTACTCGGAATAGAACAGTGTATTCAGGCCAAAACTACCCATCCATGGCAGCCAACCTTCAGGAGCTATCAAATCATCAATATAAGATTCAAGGACGATGGTCCTGGACTGCTCCCTCCACGGCCGCCCAAGATAGGCCTTGTTCATCATCCTGACAGGAAAGTATAGAGGGTCTGCTGTGATCGTGCAGTTTTGGATGACAAAGCCGGTGGGCTCACGCGTCTCGTTCCTTCCCTGAGCTGTGACGATGCACTGCTGGTTGTCCAGTGGCTTCCTGACGACCAGTTTGCAGTTCTGGAAAACAGCAACGGCATCGCCGAAGATGAAGTCGATGGTGCCGGAGATGGTGCAGTCCCGGTAGAACTGGCGCTTGGTGTGGGCGTAGAGGGTGTCTTGGTAGCCATCGATCTGGCAATTGTAGAAGACAGACATATCAGCTTGGACTCGGAGCGCCACGGCTTGGTGCCCTATAGCTCCTGCAGAGTTCTCAAATCCAATGTCCTTGGCCATGAAGTAGTCTCCAGCAATTGCTGTGTGGTTAATTACAAATGAGAAAACATTATCAGAGAGTAAATCAATCTCCAGACATTGAAGCTAGCTCTCAAGGCAGGGATAGTGATACTTACAAACTGTCGCGGTTTTGAATGTCTGGACTCCATCGGCGTAGTTGAGATTTCCGGTGATCTTGGTCTTTGTAGGGCCATCACCGATCATCAGAACATGGGTGTGGCTCCTTGCGAGGCTCACTTTCTCCTTGTAAACTCCTTCCTTGATGTATAGCACAAAGGTTTCGTTTTTTTTCTTAGGGATGTTCTCGATGGCCTCGGCAATTGTTTTATATTGACCGCTTCCATCCTGAGCCACAATCGCATCGGCCTTGATTGTAGCAGGGGTCTCTCCGAGGAGCAGTTTCCTCTTTCCAGCGGTGACCCACGATGGGAGTTCGTCATCAGCTTCCAGGAGCCTGCGCATTCCCGGAATGTTCAGATCCTTGAGGATAGAAGTGATGCCATCAACCATGGCCAGGCCATTGCTGGTGAGCTGACTAGAAGCAACGAGAATTTCCTTCATTTTCTCCCCAGCTGGACCTGTTGTGTTCTCAAACCCGTCCAAACAGGTCCGTTGATACGTGATGGTAGCGCTGAGCCAGACTTTAAGGTTATTCACGTACTCGTCGAACTGGCTAACCTGGAACGACTCTATCTGATTAAAAGAATGCTCGAGCTCAGCAATAGCATCGTCCATCAATTCACGGCAGTTGTCAAGAGCCTGGCTAGCCATCGGGTCCTTGGCCAATTCTTTCAATGTGGCGGATCTATTGATGGCATTTTGGAGAGCTTCAATAGCAACCTTGAAACCAGTCTGGACAAGCTTCGAAGGATCGGTTGTGTTTCCCGCAGCTTTTGAGAGGCTTTCTTCACAGGTTTCTCTATAATCTGTGGGTTGGCAAATAGCTTTGATTGATTTAGATGATGTCGATATCTGCCCCTTGGGAGAGCTTTCTGGCTTCGAATCTCCATGGCTGCCACCGATTCCAACAGCCACAGCAACCACCATGGCTACCAGGATTACAGATGACACGCCGATAATAGCAAACTTCTTCTTCCTGTCATTGGAACCATCATGATCAGTAAATGCCATCTTCTTCGATGAAGTTAATGTCCTGGGCACAGCTAAGACACTGGATATTATAGATCCAAGGCACGCCTATAAATACATATACCTATATTTCACTGCTGCAATCTACCACAAAAACACAGGTTCCACTGCCTCTTAGGCCCTTGAATTGTGAGACACCCCTTTGTATGAGGAGGAGGAGGAGGGCAAAAATAGGAAAGTTCAAAATTCTGTTGCCTTAGGAAACGTGAGGTAGGGGATACACACCCGCCAAAAATGAGGGCCCTCGGATGTTTTTCCAAATTTAAGAAATTCTAGAAATTTTGTTCAATGTAAAAAATGAAGGTCCTCGGATGGTTATTTCTTGCCTGAAGTCTTCAAATATATTTTATTATTTCATGTAGAGATCAAGTCATTCTCATGTAAATATACAATAAAAAAATATCACCATTCTCTTTTATCCTTACATAGATATCATATTCCTTACATAGATATCATATTCATGAGGGTATTTAACAAATTCATTTTCCGGAAAGAAAAAAAGGCATTAAGGTGACTATACCAAGCTCTCGGGGCTTGCTTCAATCCACACAAGACTTTATTCAACTTTAAAATCTTCTCTTCATGTCCCTTTACTTTACAACTCATAGGTTGCTCATTGTAGACATACTCTTCATGAAAACCATTAAGAAATGTTGACTTGAAATTCATTTGATAGATTCTCCATCTATGTTGGAATGGTTAACAATGACAATGATTAATCGAATGGTCTCCACTCTAGCAACTGGAGAAAAATATTTCATCATAGTCAGTTTCATACTTTTGATTATATCTTCTTACCACTAACCTTGTCTTTTACCTCTCCACCTTTCCTTTGGTTTTTTTAGATTCTCTTGACACGTATTGGTTGTTTTCCACTTGGTCTATGAACCAATCTCCATATGTCATTCTTTTCAATTGATGCAATTTTCTCATTCATAACAATTCTTCACTTTTCATCTTTTATTGTTTATTCAAACACTACAGGATCACATGTAACAAGGTGACAATATAATGCTACATCATCATCTATAGGATTAGTTATCTTATATAAGTCATCAAAACTCCTCATTTTTCTTAGTGGACTTGGTATAGTGTCACTGCTTAAACTTCCACTAGAAGAAGAAATAAAATTAAGTTGAGCTCAATGGTGTTTATGAAGGTATGTAACTATAGGTTCTTGATGATCTTCATATCTTTCTTTCTCTTCATTAAGAATTAACAGGAGGTCATATTTTTCATAATTATTTATCTTGCAATCTCTTGCTTTTTCTTTATTAAAATTAACATCTCTATTAATCACTATATTTCTTTCATTAGGGTTGTAAAAAATATATCATTTGAACTTTTGATTATAGCTCACAAAGATTTTTTTTACTCTTAACATCTAGCTTGGTCCTTACTTGATCACCCATATGCACATAACCAATGCTTTTAAAAACTTTCAAGTGAAACACTTGAATTTCTTCCACTTCATACTTCTTATAGAGGTATATCATTTAGCTTTCAGTACGGCACCTATTTAACAAGTAGATAGCACAATCTACAACTTCGACTCAAAACTCTGTAGGTATTTTCTTGGTTTTGAGCATGCTTCTTGCCATGTTGAAGATGTTTCTATTTTTTCTCTCCACCATGTCATTTTGTTGAGGGGATTTAGGCACTGTTAGGAGTCTCTTTATACCATGATCTTCATAAAAACTTATTAAAATCATTAGAACAAAATTCACCCTTTTATTTGTCTTAAATGATTTTATAGAATAATCAATTTCTTTTTCAACTAATGCTTTGAGTTTCTTAAACAACTAAACATATTAGATTTTCTTTAAGAAACAGAATCGAGTGTTTCTATTATAATCATCAATAAAAAGTAGAAAATACAGATTTTAATCAAACAAACATGGTTTGATAAGACCATAAACATCGTCATGTTTTTCTTATAAGGGTTGTTTTGCTCTTGATATAGACTATAGACTTTTTTTTTCAGAAAATTCTTATGAAATTGCTCACACACTAAGCATCCTTCACACAACTAATTTGGATGTATAATGGATAATAGACCCTTTAAAATCTTTTTGTGTCATAATCTTCAAATTGTCAAAGTTTACATGCCCAAGTATATCATATAGCAAAACCAAGTCTCATCTTCCACACATGTATTTAGGCATTTGGACACATACATCTCTATGTTTAGAAAGAATGTTCTATTCATTGTCATGACTACCTTTACAATCATAGCTCCTTTAGTGTCAAGTACTGTCAAAGTATGATTTTTCATCTTAGTCTCATACCCTTCTCCAATAATTGTCATAAGCTCAATATGTTATTTTGCACTTTTAGCATATAATAAATACCACCAAATAAATTGATGATTTCCATATTTTAATTTCATGAAAATCATACATTTTCCTTTGATGACAATATTTAAATCATCTGTAAAGGTGACATTACCTCTAATTGTATCATTAAACTTCATGAACTTGTCTTTATCTCTACACATGTGGTTGTTGGCTCTATTGTCTTGATACCATATGTTCTATTTGCTTGTATTCTATTATGTATTAGTAGTAAGGTGACTTCATTTTCTTCTTTTATCATAAGATTTGCATTTTCCTTAACCTCTTTCTTTGAACTCTAAAAATCCTAAGCATATTGACTTGTCTTTTTGACAATTATAACATTTAACTTTTGATTTATCATATTTTCTGTCAAATCTAGATTTCATATTGTTAATGTTAGTTAAACCAGTCAACTGGTTTTTTTTATTCGGCTTGTGGAGGTTGCCTTGACCTGACCTCCTATTTTAAATATTCCTTTTCCTCCTCATCCTTTACTTTATTCACATCCTCTACCCTTTTAGGAATATCCAAAATCATCTTTCATTGAAATAAGTGTTTGTGCACCTATATCTTTTTGCATCTTCATGACTCTTTCCTTATGAACTTGTAAGTTTCTCATGAGATTTTGTATTGAAGGAACTTTTATATTTTGGGACTCCTCTATAACAACCACCATATAATGAAACTTCTTAGAGCATATGATCTTCTCTACCACGCGTCTTTTTCATCTTCTCCCTCAGAACTCTTCATTTGATTGTGTATGGCCAATAATCTCGCAAATTATTTTAGAAATATTCTTTGATTCAAACATATGTAACTTTTCAAAGTCACCAAGTAGTTTTATAGATGTATCTTTTTCACATTGTTAGCTCCTTGGTTCTTCTCATACCTATTTGGCGGTGATTATGTTGGTTACTATTTCAAAAACGACATCATTCATATATTGGTGGATGATTATGAGTGATTGTTGATCCTTTCTTTATGTCTTTTGCACAATTGTTTTTGGGGATGAAGTCGAAATTGCTCCACTAATGAAAATTTTGATACTATAAATCTTATTTTTTAAATAATTTTTAAAATATAAGTTAAACAATCTTATTTATGTTAATCGTAAGTCTATTAAAGATGAAAAAAATCGCAAGTAATTATAGGGATGCCTAAGCTCAATAAAACAAAAAACATCATCGAGCATAATTTTTTATTTTCAATAATTTCTATATTTTCCTAAAATAAATAAGTTTTCTTGAAAATTCACATCGCAGTATTCAAGTGCGAAGATCAGTGAAAGAAATGAAAGCATACAAATATGATAGACAATAACTGCGAAATAAAATTCCCATAAATATTTATGCAGTTCGTATCGGAATAATCAAAGAACTCATTGTATGGTTACATTATTGTGATGAAATTTCGTCCAAGTCTTCTCATACTACCCACAGAAGTTCTACTTATTGCTCTTTGTTTTCTTTTATTTGTTTTTTAAAGCTTAGCTCTCTGTAATTCTAACTTGGCAATGGTACCCAAGTGAACTTCATCAGGGCCATCTGCAATTCTCAATGTTCTTGCAGTAGCCCAGAGATGGGCCAAAATTGTGTCTGATGATACCCCAGCTGCGCCATGAACTTGCATTGCCTTGTCAAGAACCATGAGTGCCGTATTTGGAGCTGCTACCTGCTCCACATTATGTCAAACCATTTTACTCTATGTTATGGATGTTTGATGTAAGGAGAACAATACGATGATGCGCTTCAAATCGAAGAGCGATAATTACCTTGGCCATAGCAATGGTAGCACGGGCCTTTTTGTTTCCAAGCCGATCAAGCTGATCAGCTGCCTCAAGAACCAATAGCCTGGTCTTCTCAAGCTCTATTCGACACTGCATGAAACAGTGAATCACACGTTAGAATTTCAGACAGAACAGCTAGATGAATAGTTCTGATGAAGAGGGACAGTAAAAGGTACGCTGCATAAGCCATAAACAAATTTCTAACACGGTAACCAGGGTCTATTTAATTCAAAACTGCAAGGGACGGATGGTGGCCCCTTTCTTTAGATTGAACAACCGGTTTCTCATTTTCTTCAAGTGACTAGGAAGATATTGTTTTCCTTGCCAAAATTGATATCTGACAAAATAGTACACGAAATTTTTTAACCTTGGCAATATCTGAACGAAAGGAACCTTGCTCTGCAATTAATTTTCCAAATGCTCTTCTGCTGAGAGCTCTTTGAACCATCATCTGCATGCCACGCTCAGAAGCACCTATCAATCTCATGCAGTGGTGCAATCTTCCAGGGCCTAGTCTACCCTGCAAGAAATTAAGGACATACCATTACTGACAAAGCAAAACGTTGGTGTCTGCAATGTTAACACACTGTTTTCTGAAAATAGAAGGCACAGATCCTGTCCTCGCAAAGATGTCTACACAAGCATGTCTCATAGTTTGTGTCTACTATGGAAGTGATAGTAAAACTAAAAAGTAGAATGTTCTGAGCTTATGTCTGTGAAAGTTGAATATTCAAAGTTTACCTGTGCAATCTCAAATCCACGCCCTTCTCCCAGTAGAATGTTCTTTGCAGGAACACGTACATTGTCGAATACAACTTCAGCATGGCCATGAGGCGCATCGTCGAAGCCAAAGACCGTGAGTGGTCTTTTTATGTGTACACCTGGAGTCTGAATGTCTACCAATATCATAGACTGCTGCTTGTGATTAGCAGCAGTGAAGTCTGTTTTTCCCTGTGCATAATTCCACACATCATCAAGCAAAAAATGAACAAATGATTTAACTATCCCTGAACTGAATTATCAGAACTAACCATGACTATAAGAACTTTACACCTTGGATCCATGGCACCACTCGTCCACCATTTCCTACCATTAATGATGTACGAATCCCCTTCTCTGTTCAGGGAAAGCAAATTCAATTATAGTGATAGATAACTAAAGCTGAAACTCAACATTACCCGCATACATCACATAAATATCACTTCTAATGATTAACCTTGCATCAAACTTTAAACTCTAGTTCCTATCTACTTTGATTTAAATGGGATCCCCTTTTCATAATATGCTACCTTTTAATGGAACACTCAATATTTGTTGCATCAGATGATGCGACTTGTGGCTCTGTCATTGCAAATCCAGAGCGGATCTTTCCCTGAAGCAATGGAACTAGCCATTGGAGTAGCTGTTCTTTATTACCATAGCGCAACAGTACCTGAATAAAGAAGTATGCTTTCTTAAAACAAGCGTGCAGAATTACAGCAAATAATAAATGCAGAAAGCACACATCCTGTTGTTAATAGCTTGAATAGGAGGAAAACAATGGAAACATGAGGAGGAAGCCTTCTTGATAGTTATTCCTGCATACAGTTCCTATTATGTATCTCTCCAAATATATGTTTCTATTGGTTACTATTCTTTGGATTTGGTGCAGGTTTTAAAAGCTTTTCAGATACAAATTCTTTCACTTATTACTAACTTGATGACATTGAAGCCGTGCCACTCAAAATACTACTAACCTCTTCATTTTTATTTTTCATTTTACATAGATCTGATTACATTCCCCACTTTTAGTGTTCGAGAGAATATCTCAGAATTATTCATAGAAGCTGAGAATACATCAAAGATGGAAGGGAAAGCCATGCGGTAGTCACGCTAATAAATTGTTCCCAGACTCAAAAAAATCTGGAATTAAAATTTACCTCCATATTTCCAGTGTCTGGTGCACCACAATTGAACACCTGTGGTGCCCAAACAGAACGACCCATGATCTCACATAGGTATCCATATTCAAGGTTTGAGAGGCCCGCACCAAGGAACTGATCATGCTCACCATTAGTATCCATGCGATTACTTTCATCAAATAGCAATTTTTTAGCTCTTTCAGCACTATCAAACTGCAATAAAAGCACACAAGTTTGCAAGAATTTCATGATTCCAATCAGTCTTTTACACGAGTTAAAAACAGTAACAAGACTAAATAGAGAAACGAGCTCGGAAAGGCAGAAGCACAAATACAGGTATCCATAAGTTCCACAATCCTTCTTTCTTAGCCAGCTCCTTTAAACTCTCTTCCTCTGGGTGCACTGTCCAACGAGAAGAAGACTGAGCAAGTTTATAGAACTCATTTTCCATGGGGTAAATGTGATCTTCCATAAACTTGACCAACCTATTTCTCAATTTTAGGACCTTTTCACTGGGAACAAACCTCCCACTTTCATTTCCTCCACCAAATTGTTTCGTGTAATCTCGTGCAATTGGATCTGGGTAGTTAAGAGAATAGCCACATAAACAATAGTCTTGAGTAAGAGAAATCAAAATGAAGGGAATGCTAATGTCGTGTCTGAAAACCCATGATGGTATTAATAAAACTACCATGCGCATACCCTTAGTCTATTTGGTGGTTAATCAATTATTATGATGGATGAAGGTTGAATTATGCATCCCATAGAAGAAGAATGTTCCTAAAAATAACTGTCATGTGTAAAATAACAAAAATCTCTGGACCAAAGAAGAAAAAACTCGAGTCTACCAGGAGGGTGATTGGGAAGCACAGCTTTTCTTGCAATATATGCCCATGCAGAGTCTACAAGATCATTAGCTTGCTTTCCTGTATTTCGAGCACGCTCACCTCCTGAAGCATTGCCCTGCAATGTCATGAGGACAAAATAAAACATTAGTTTATCTACCTTTCACTGATAGAGTTTTTACCACAAGCTTCACCCTTAAAATATCAAGTTTTAACTTTGAACACTACCATAAGCCAACGACTGTATACCCCTGCATAGATTGCTGCCCCACGAAACATAGCCAAGGAAATATGGAACTTCCACACAGCAGCCGGCCATGGTTTTCCCTAAATTGCAACGTTTTCAGATAAAAATGCATAAAATATCTATCTACCATGAGCATTTACAAAACAAGCAAGAGTGTAAGCACTAAAACTACATCCAGAAAGTCAAGAAGACTTTATTATTTCCTTTTCTTTTCTGTATAGGCCAAGAGGACTTAATTATAATTGCTTATAGCATATGAAATATATTCTGCAAAACCTACAGGTTCGCTGCATTACCAGCTTTCACTACAAGTCACTATATCTATTTCTTAAACATTTACCAATCATCTCTTGGTTACCTAGATTTCTTCCCAAAGGAAATAAATATTCAAAGAATATGTGTATATGACTTATAAATGAGAGCTTCAAATTACATTGCAGGTCAACAATCCTAGGAGACTAGAGACATGCTGGAAAGCCTGGAATCAATCCTGCCTAGGATACATGACTTAAAAAGAAATAGATTCACAGCTGCCTGTCAGTTTCCTTCCGTTTGCAATTGCAATTAGTTAAAGTGCTTTCAGAAAGTTATAAAAAGAAATAACTGAGTTTTTGAAAGAGAATGCATCGTTTGCAAAATCTAATATGTTAAATTTAGTTGCATTACCAACACGTGCATTCATATTTGCTCAATGAAGTACTCATATCTTTCTGAACCAGCTACTAAATTCAATTTTCATGAAACCCACAAAGAATACATGTCCATATAGTTTGATTTCCTTGCAAACAATCACATTTGAGCAGTGCAGAAGGACATCAATATTAAATAAAAGTTTCACAATGGGTCTTACAGATGCAGAGCAATATTCTGCCAGATATTCTGCTTGTGAAGGAATTCCTTCTGGAATTCTGGTAAGTTCAAAGCCTTTACCCACTTGTTGATTTTCATGGTTAATATCCACAATGTAAGCCTGCCAAGGACAATGAATACAATCAACTTGAAAATGTTGCTTAAAAGCTAAATAACAAGTATTTATCCTCTTTTTTCCATACCCAGAGCATAAGAAGGGAAAGACTGGCATCTGCACCATAAGGTAAAAAAAAGGTGGAATACTTTTGCATAAAAAAATAAATGAAATTTGGATCCATACCAAACAGCTGTACGCAACATCAGTCATCTGATTTCCTAATGTGGATAATTCCCAGTCGAGAATACCAATCACTCGATCCTGCACATCAAGAGTCCCATTAGATTCCTGATACTATCTAAAATATTCATATTTCAAAAGGATTTATAACAATGAAATTGCAAGCACAATAGAATCATCTAAAGCACTAATCTCACGGCATTTCAAATCTCTTAATCATGTTAAACTCCCACCAGATACCTTAATCAAACATTCAAGTACCTCACTGTCCTCACATAAAGATGAAATATATACATTTAAATTTAAAAAAGAACAATAAGCATTTACAGCAACTGACCTCAATGGGATGAAATACAACATTATCAATGCGAAAGTCCCCATGAACTATTCCTTCTCCCGATGAATCTTCACTAGGAATATGTTGCTGCAACCAATGAGCCAGCTCCAGCATCTTTGGATTACTGGGATACCTACTATCACCAGTTGATGCAATGTATTGTTTGGTCCATCTCTCTACCTAAATAGGCACAAAAAAATAATTTAGAAATAAAATAAAATCATAAGAACCACCATAGTGTGGAAGGCAATGGTAAAACTGCCCTTCAAACACCCCATTCCCAATCAAAACACCGCTTTGACTCAATCTACGGTACTGGGAACTAATATGTATAGATTATGAGTTAAATATAGGCAAGTTTGCAATTTTGGAGGAAAATCCACCCACCTGTCTTTTACAGTAGTTATTCCGGCGTCCATATTTTCCTAAACCAATGGCATCCACATCAACAGAATGTAAAGCTGCCAATACTCTGGCAGTTTCTCTATAAATTGCCTCCCTCCTCTCCGGCGCCAAACCCTGAATAAAAAAACGGTGAGCACAATTCTTCAATCCCTCAAGCTCATATTCCACAACGCAATCAAAATTATAAATAGAAAAAATACCGGAAGCTTAGGATCTATGAAAATGCGTCCTTCCAAAAACTCCATGATGTAAAAATCAGTTCCAATCACACTCGCATCCCTACACAAGCAAAACACTTTGGGAACTGGAATTTCAGTACGTTCACCCAGCGCCCGAAGAACCTATCACGTCACATAAGAATAAATAAAAAATTACTCCCGAGTAAATTTTCCCTGTCATTTAATAGCAATTGAACAGCCCCTAAAATTTCACTTTTTCCTTCAATTTCTCAGAATCACAGCAATAAGTTTCCAATCAATCAAACCAAAACCCAAATTTTTCTATGCAACCAAACAGAAGTTACCTGATATTCTCTATCCACAGCATGCGCAGACTGAAGCAATTTACCAGGCGGTTTCTTCCTCAAAACGTAGCGTTTCATGGAACCTCCATTTCCCACTTCCAATAAAAACGTCGGGTTCGATTGTCCATGTCCAAACTAAAATACAAACACAAAATCATAAGAAAAAAAATAAAATTGGCAAGAGTTTAGTAATAGGGCACTTACCTGTTTGACAGTGAAGGTTGAAGCTGCAGAGGAAGGGAAGCCAGGGACATGAGCAGAGGCATAGTGGAATAAGGAGTCGTGATCGAATTGGTGAGCTGCTTGAACTTGCCCTAACAAATCAAACGTACTATTCGCCATTTCTTCCCGGAATTTGGAGATAAAAGGAATTGCCGTCCGGGCGTCTGAATTTATTAACGGTTTTCTTCTTCGAAATTCACGCTATCATTTTGTTCGTATTCACATTGAAGATTGATAATGACATTGGCATCCTTGGAGAGAGTCCCAATGAAATCAACCATCTAATAATGGCCCCACAAGAGCCAAGCACCATTCAAATGAGACTTCACCTGCCATTTTTGAACTGCGTGTAAATATAGGATTTGTATGAAAATAATATCATAATATAATGCTGAGCGAGAGACACGCTGCGGTGGATAATTTTTCATGCGATAAAATGATAAATCTTTGAAAGGAGAAGTCATTTTCATCCACAACAGGCAAAAGTTTTTCTTCGCCAAACAAAGAGATCGCGTTCGTTGGGCTCTTTCATTCTATAATAGTCATGGAGTTTTTAGTCTTTTGGATTATGATTATTTTCCAGCCAAGAGAGGATGACGAGGATGAAAGCGCAATGGGAATGGCATTTTTTAAGAATTTTGATACAGTGCAATTATTCCAGATTTTATTGTTAAATAATATTAATCTTTATATTTTTTAGTAATTAAATTAGGATTTTATTTTTCGGTTAAATTAAAGTAATTATCTTTATTATTTTAGTTCCCTATTGAATTAAGATTTATTGTATTCATTTTCGATTTTTTTCCATGTCAAAGAAATAATTATTATTACTAAATAATAATAATAAAATCATTTATACTAAATCAACCTATGTTTAAGATTTTCCCATTTCTAGTTGTTCAAAGATTAATGATAGTATAAAGGTTGAATTATGTATTATTTGAATCCTCATTACTTTTTAATAAATAAAAAATTTAAAATAAAATCACGAAATCACATATAATAGTATTAGTTTTTCAAAAATAAAAAATAATCAAGAATTTGCATTAATTATATATCATATAAAAGATATTGTATTTTTTTTTTTAAAAAAATATTACTACATTACTTCAGTTCCAAGATATAAATCTATATAAATTTGACTCAATCAATACAAACAATATCAACAAGTTGGAAAAAAAGAAGCTATAATGAATATTTTTATAACTCTTTTTTGACCTCCAATTTTTCAAGTAGTCCTAAATAAATCAAATTTCAAAGCATAAACACATAAGTATGGACAAATAATAAAGATTGTCCAAGAAGGATTGAAAAAATTAAAAGAATAAGGGCTGAAATAAAAATAAAATATACAATCGCTTTCAATTTGATGACAAAACTGTAACAAATGAAAAAAAGTAAATGGAATTTAAAAGAAAAAAAAAAATCAAAAGAATAAGGATCGAAATGAAAAATAACATATATGATCAATTTCAATTGGAGGACAAAATTGAAACAAATCAAAACATGCAAACCAAAAAAATTAAAGGAAACAAAAAAAAAATCAAAAGAATAATAACTGAAATGAAAAATAACATATATGATTAGTTTCAATCAAATGATAAAATTGAAAAAAAAAACTTCTATAGAAGCAATGAGGGCAAAAAACAAAACAAAACGATCAGAATTGAATTGTATTTTGAAGCTCTAGGAGATAGAATAGGCACAACAAAAGAAAAACCAACCATTAACGGTCGTCCACCCGTCGTCTGTCGATACACACACCATTGAGTGGTAAAGGGCATGATGGAGCACTCAGAGACACATTGATCATGCATTTTCCTCATCCTTTATACACAAAACACGCCACCTGAAAGACACGTAATGGAGGTAACGACAGATGTGTCTGACACGTAATGGAGGCAACGACAGATGTGTCTGTAGATAAATAAATAAAAATCAATAAACAAACATGAAACTACCTAAGGACCCCTCGAATGAGAGATAATAATGAAAAAACCTGATATCAAAATATCATTATGCCCCCAGTCTCAGTGTTCCATTTTTTTCTTTTCTTAGTAGTTTTATTGTTCATCCAAACATAAAAATCAAATATACCATCATCGTCACAACACTATTTTGTCTTATGTCCCATCTAAGGGTAAAGAAGTGAATTTATTGTTCACGATCAATGCACAAAACTGAAAAATAACCTATTTTGTCGTTTGCTTCTAGAGTAAATTAGTAGTTTTACTGTGAAAAAATACGAAAAATACCCCCCAACAATTAGATAATACCAAACGATTCCTAGGAAAAGTCTAAAATATTTCTGAGACCAGAAGTTAAATTTTAATATACTGAAGGGCAAAACAATAATTATATTATTCCACTCTATAATAATTAGACTCTAATACTATAATGTTTAAGCTACGCTGTTTAGCTTCTTTTTTAATATCACGTTGTTCTTTTTTAATATCACGTTTTGCTTAAACTCACATGCTGCCCCATATTTTTACTTTATTTCTATTTGCCCAATACTTCTGTTTCTTGTGGGCAACTCCTTTGGTTGTTCATCCAGCTATTTATTCGGCCAGGTCACTTGTAAGGTGTCTTTATTTAATTTTATTATTCATTAATATTTTAACATTTGATATGTATCTGAATATTATTTTTTAATTATTATTTTAATTAGAATATTTTATTTTAATATTGCATGTTTTATTTTATTAATATGAGATTTTGGATGCGCTAGTTGTTATTTTATTTTTATGTTGAAAAGTACATTTTTTCCTTTTCTCTTTCTAAACGAGTGGTTTGAGCTGGGGTCAATTCGTCTACTTATAGACTCATTAAATAGGAGTAGTGATCTGGACTTTTTTGTCTTGATAAATTGGGATGGACTTTAGGTCCAATTTAATTTCCCACCATGTATTATATATATATTATACAATCAACCATCTATATTATAATCTTTGGAAGACTAGTTTTACATCCTCTAATTGCCTTTGAAACTAGTTAGGTGACAATTTCTTCATTTTTTTATCATTTTGTTTGGCTAAATATCGCCTATGACTAATTACAATTATAATAATATCTAAATGATAGAGTTATTATATAATATATTAAAAGAATAATAATCATTGTAGAAATAATAATTTTGTAATTTATTATTGTAGTGAGTATTGCAGAAATGATAAATTTGTAATTTTTTATTTTGTTATTGTTGACCTGATATAAAGATGACAAGATTGTAATTTATGGATTTCTTGCTGATTTTCTTTATTTGCTCTCTCTCTCTCTCTCTATTTTTGCTCCCTCATTATTTTTTGTAATTTATTCTTAAAACATTTTTTTTTAAATTATTTATTATTTTTGACATATGAAATGTCTTACCATATATACTTACAAGCCCATATATACTTACAAGCCCACAAATATGAACCCTTATTTTATTTTTCTTTGTTAATAGGGCGATGTCACTCTATTCATATAGGCCCATACACAAGTGAGCTCTTTTTACCTTTATTTTTCTTTGTAAATGGAACACACAACATGTAGACTTGCCTGCAAATTCCAATAGCGCTTGATTTTTTTATTTTTTAAATATTTTTTAATAAGTATTTTTTTTAAATAATATTTTAATCTATATCTAAATTACTACTCATTCTCTTATTTATTTTAAAGAGTGGTTATTGTTTTAATTATTTTGTACTATTTAATGTTTTAAAGAGATTATTCTTATTAACTTATAAATTACTATTTATGTTTTATATAAATAAAATTTATTTTTAAAAATAAAGATTATTATTCTTTGTAAGAAACAATGATATTTAAGATTAAAAAAAACATGTGCATATAAAAAGTAGAGGATATATATTATATTTATCTATCTTTTACTTTTTATAGGGATAATTCTATCTATTGTCTCCACATAAATTAAGCCTCTTATTTACACACAAAATAAAAGCTTGAATAAACAAACTTTTAAATCGCCTTTCTTGATCTCCATAGACTAAGTTTACACCAACAACTTTTCAGATTATGTTTTTGAACAAATACTTGGAAACATATCCAACTTGAAAGGAATGGATTGTTAAAGGCAACAGAACTCAATTCGATCCTATAGAGTTAGGAAGTCCGAGAACTTACGAGTTAGACCGGAATCCAGCCATGCCCTTTAATGATTATCTCTGGTTAAAATGAGCACTCGTTGGTAACTCAGTGAGCAGGTGTATCTCGTAAAATTAAGATCTTATTCTCCCATGATATAGCTTCTCTTCATATCTTTTCTAATCCTCCTTTACAAGAAAGACGCATCAGATATGATATATATTTTTTCTGTTCACCAAGAAAATGGTATCGAGGAATTTGACACATATAAAACGATATATCTTGTACGGAATGTCCATAACCACATGCAAGATCTCAATGGAATATTGCATGCCCCTCACCAGCACAACCTTGAGTAAATAAAGAAGGATAGAATAAAGTGCCTTCCCTGATTACTTAGAACATGTTCTTGATACTTCATGTGCAACACTTCTCTCTCAATTATTCGGTCAATATTTGGATCTAATGCTTCTTTTACTCGGATTCGAGGCCGACCATGTGTAGCTGCTCCACTTTAATTTGTTAGGATCTGATGGAGAGGTCGTGTCACATTAATTCTGTCATGCTCTTTAGGTTAACTAGAATAAATGACAGGTTTTGGAAAGAATAAAGATCAGTTAAAGAAGAAGAAAAAACCAGATTATCAGAAGAAATTATAAAGAAGAAGTTAGTTACAAGGAATCAGATTCAACATGAAACTGAAGAGTCTCATCGATTCTAGGAAACTAGTTGGAAGGATCATTTGTTCAGAATTCAAAGCGATTATATATATATATATATATTACCTTCCCAGTTTTAATTTTCGGCCTAACTTGTTTTAATCCGATGAGGATTTAATGTTTCTAGACGAGAATTTGTCAATTAGAAAGTAATTAAATGGTCTAACATATGCTTTTATGGTCTAGTGGGATAAGATAAGAATCTTGCTAAAACAGAGAAAAAATATTTTGGAATCAATAAAAAAAAAAAAGAGATTAAAAAAAACATTTTGGAAAAGTAAACACAATTTTCATGGCATCTTGCTAGAAAAATACATAATCTCTAGGATAAACCTAAAACTCCTCTGAGTATTGCTTATTGCCATTAAAGAATGTGAATAAAACTGGGGTTAACAAAAACTATAGAGTATAGTGTTAAGTCCACAACCTTAACTTCAAAATTAAGGAAGAGATAATTAAGAAGAGGGCATGTAAAGAGAATACCATTTCCTAATTAGGCTACACATAACCATATATCTCAGATAGGTTTCTAGGCATTGAATTACCTTCTCTAATTCTCCATCAAATTAGGGATGGTACGTAGGCAGAGCTCATGAACTCTTCACCATCTTCATCCTTTCGTTTAACTAAATATAACCCTTTACAATTGTTGTTTCTTCAACTAGCTACCAACTAGAACTAACAGTTTCACGTGGAAATTTTAGGTAGTTAGCTTTCCATTTGAATTTATTACATAAGCTGGAATTGCTTATTCATCACGTTGCAATTTCTGAAACTCTTCCTCTGCTGCTTGTAGGCTGATTGTAACACAGATGGATGAGGTGCATGCCCAGAAACTGCAACATTGTCACATATTTAAACTGAAGTTATATAATCTGATTAGATAAAATACCCTGGATCTTCTTTCATAATTGTCTTTCGAGAAGGTTTAGTGCTATTGCTACCTCTACTTTTGACCTGATCACTTGATACCAGGCAGGCAAAAACAGCATCAGTCCTGCAACTGCAATAAAATGGATGGCATGAATTACAGCAAAACTGCTCTCTACTTCTTTATTGGTTCCACCAGCAAGGAATCACCAAAAGCAGGGAAGCTATTGTCTCTTTAATCACATGATCAGATATTTTATGAGCATTGGTTGACAAAAGTTGTTAATGAGCAGTGTTTGCGGCCCTTATTTTTCAATTTACCAATATTAATAAACTTTTGATGATATATTTCTCTTCATTTTATGATGGTTTAATCGTCAGTGGTGATCAGATGAACAAAAACATCGACTTTTTTCTCTGCAATGGTTATTATTATAATATTTAAATTTGATGATCATAAAGATTAATGCAATACACAGATGCTGGGTGCCTTTATTTACAAAAAGGAGTACTGTCTAACATCATTCATCTGACAGCTGCTGTCAACCAAACCTTCCCTGTCTATATAAAGGGTGGCTTGGCCTCATGCATATTATCCAAAGCAAGAAAACCTATCTACAGCTACTTGTCTTCTGTATTGACTGACTAGTTGCAGCTAACATGAATCGTCAGGCAGACCGTCTTGCTAGGATTGGGCTGGAGGGCTTTGCGGCCATAGATGAGCACTTCGGCCGGGCAAAGAGGCGGCCACCAGCTCCGAAGGTTCCCTATGTTCCCCAGATCAACCCAATTCCTGCAGCAAAAGTTATCGACTGCATCGAGGCAGCTCAACGCTTCAAAGGAAGGTTTATATAAATTATCCCAGGGGGAAACCAGTTCTGTTTTAAAGACCTGGTGATGAATCACTTAGCTTTCTTGCATGCATAATCTTCTCCACTTGTGTTATATTTAGTCCTGTACGATATTCTGCCTCTGCTAAGACCCGAGGCAGCCGCTTCTTCTTCTTCTTCAAATAAAATTTCTGTGATTTACATATCATCATTTTCTATCTGTATGGTCATTTATGTATTGCCGTAAATCTCTCTCTGACTTCCCTGAATGATCCTCATCCACCTCTTACTTAGCATGAAATTGAAAGATTGAAGCTGACGAAAGCAAAACAATACTGTCGCAAGCACAAAAAACCTGAAGATAGACTAAAATAGGGTTGAAACACAAAGAACCTCAAAACCTTATTTAATTTCTGAAATATTAATTTGATTAAGTACGCCTCGCTCCTAGATGTTAGGATCCCATCATGCAAAACAAAATACACAACCTAAAAATTTGAATACTTTCACAAGTATAGAAGGATTTTATTAAATAATATGAGATTTACAACCACTTTCTATTAATAGTAGAGAAAATGGAAATCTCTCTATCGATAGCAATAAACACCTCTCACTCTCGCAAATTACCTCAAAAACATTTTGTGATTCCTATCTTTCACCCTTGTGTTTCTCTCTTGTATATGGTGCATTGAAAGACATGTAAATCACAATAGAGATGACGCTAAAGGAAGAGGAGGATTGGCTGACAACAATTATAATCATATATTATTGGCGATGAAAGTTTTTATTTGATGATGGTTTTGTAATCTAAACATCCAAATCTAACAAATTTTGTGTTTAAATTTGATATTAACGAACATTTAATGATGAATTGTTTATATATTATAGTTTTTTTTTTTATCAATAGTAGTAATCAAACAAAAAACTATTAAATTTTCTCTCATGGATTACAATATTTAAAGTTAATGATAAATGTTGTAACTGAATTTTTTACCTCAATTTTTGTAGATATTTTTAAAAAATAGAAAAATAAAAAATAAGTCTTTTCATTAAATTTATCTATTTATTATTTTTTAAAATTCCAGTGTGTGAAGAAATCTTAATATCATAAAAAAATGTATATGTAGTCGGGGTTGTAATTAGACCAATAAATGAATATCATGAGCAAAAATAAAATCTAGAAATTTTGAAGTCATAATTAAGGTATGAATTAAGGGTAATAAGCATAAATTGGTTTAATTTGGCTAAAACTAAAAGAATTTAAAGTTCAAGGATGAGTTTGGCATACATTGTCAAGTTAAAAAATCAATTAAGCGCTGGATGAAAGAAAAAAATGAAATTAAAAGTCAACTTGGCTTCAAAATAGATAATTGATGGACCCAAGATTGAAATGGATAAAACGAAGGATTTAAAGGACCTTTTCTTTTTTTGTTAAGTGTATAATTGAAGGAAATTAAGGGGAAAAGGTAAAATTGACTGAATTAAGAAAGATTCAAAGACTAAAAAACAAAAAAATATTGAAATAAAGGGACTATACTGAATTTGACTTGAATGAACTGGAAGAAACCTTGATTAAGACTCAAACGATGGCGTTTGACAATAAATGAAATGAAGTATTTTATGTAAAGATGGAAGAATTGACTAATGAATATATGAAGGAAATTGTGTTGTTTAACTCTTTTTTTTTTTTTTTTTGCAGATTTCTAGGTAGAAAGAAGAGAGGTAGAAATAGTGGCTTGTTAGAAAACTTTAGGGTTCATTTACTCTTTATATACACTCTTTGGAGAGAAGAAAAGTGACATCATCTAGATGTTGATGAATGATTATGAGTGCTTTTTAATCCTTTTTTTGTGCCTTTAGGTTGATATCAACGATGTTATTTTCTTATGCTCCTTAAGTAGCTAAACTTTTACTTGAATACACCAAGTTCATATTTGTCTTTAATCAAATAGGGATATTGAAGTGATTAGTTTGGGTTGACCATGTCAAATAATTAGAAGAGATTCTTGGTGTGGTAAGAACTAATCTTAAAAAGTAAAACTAAAGAACAAGAAAAATATTGAAAAAAAATTATATTTTTCATTAAGAGTTTTTTCATAGATATACATTATAAGTTTTTGCTCATGCCTCTCTCATGTTCAGATTACAAGCCTATTTATATGCATAAAATCTTAGATAATCAAGAAATTAAATTAACAAGAGAAAAACCTAAATTGATAACGAAAAATATTATATCGATTGAAATGGTTGGCCATCGGTCTATTAGAGAATAATATAAATTATATTATGGGGCCTCACCTAAAAGCTTAAACTGTTAGGTAAGGCCTCATAATATGATTTATATTATTCTCTAACACCCCCCCTCAAGTGAAAGCTCTTTAGGCTTGAAACTTGCACATAGGCCCACTCTACCTTGTACTTGATATTTTTCAAATAAAATAAAGGTGGTGAAATTCGAACTCATGACCACTGAGTCAATAAGGCTCTGATACCATGTTAGGATTGTGTAATTGATAAAGAATAATTAGGGAGAAAACAGAAGAGAGAGAACAGAGGAGATGGAGAGAAGAGAATTTGAATTTTATTATAATTGTCACACACATTGTGTGTTACAACAACCACTATTTATACACCTTGTATACTCTCTTGTATATTCTTTATTTTATACTCTAACACGGTCAACCACTTCATTTCATTTATCAAGTTGACCAATTTCTCTATTTATTAAAAAAATCTAAATCTAGTTTTGCTTTGAACATGCTATGTATATCTGATTATTACCATGCTCATCAGGCAAACAAAATTCCTGCAACAAAAAATATTGAGAACAACGAAGCAGCTCAGAAAAAGGGAAAATGCTTTGAGTATACACCTTTTCTTGATCTATCCCAACCCTTCATTACAGATGGGACCCGTCAAAAAAGAGATGTGCTTCAACTTCCTCCATATTTCATCTTTGCCAAGAAGGATAAACAGGAATATATAGTATTGCTCTGAAACGAAACGATTGCTGGCATCGCCTTTCGGTGAACTTTCGATGACATGAAACAGCCACGAATTGTGTCTTATTCCAGAGATTTTTCTTCTCTGCGCTGCCATCACGCATGCATCTGAAATCTTCAAGTCCTGTTCAGGGTGCCCCTTCGAGAAAGTGGTCTATCATGGAAAGTTCTGAGGAATCTGAGACATATAATATGTGATATGTATCGTCCCAAGATCATAAAAATGATAAATCTTAACAAGTTTAGCCATTAGGTGGGATCAGAACCTCTTTTCCTATTGTCATTAACTAAGGGAATGCTTCTCTGTACTGTGATTGTCCATTACTACAGAATCTAGCGCATCCTTGATTATCTGATGTTCACAAAATTAATGCCAAATATCTAATCATGAACTCTTGATCAATCCGAATCCAATGTGTCATATTCTTAGTCTAATTTTGAATGAAATATGCTTTCGAATGGACTGGCAAGAAGAATATTCAAGAAGAAAAAAAGAGCATCAAGCAATGTCTCACCTTCCTTGCCACCGCCAGGACCTTAAATCCATGCCTTTGCCTAACCCATTAATTAACAAGAATATTCCAAGCGTTTAAACCTTAATATTCCAACACAACGTTGGGACATTTTTTTCAGACAAAGAAAAATAATCATTGGTTAGCATTGCTTTTAAGATTGGAACCCTAAATGATAATCTAAAATAGGTAGTAATCAGAACCTTATTTTTTCCAGGTCCTGCTCGACTGGTGAAGGGGTCCGATTTGGAGAATCTTGTGTGCTCAGTCCAAAGGTCATTCCCAGTCTTCACACTTCATGCACAAGCAAGTAATATGTTTTATTCTTCATTCGATTCCTTATATTATGAAATTTAATTCCTCATTAGACAAAGAAACTGCATCAAATGTGAATGCTATGACTATTCTCATAGAACTTGACCATATATCCACCTAGCTTTCTTGGAAGGAACAAAGCCTTCTTCCCGATATTTTCAAAGAATGCTATGATTATTGGATGGTGAATCACGCATGCATGTCTGGAATGATTTCATATCTCTTAATTGAATTTTGGAAAAACCATCACTTATGGTACTACTATGGAACTGACTTGACAATTAATATCAGTATCTAACTTATTTAATTCGTATAACAACAATTTAAAATGTACTTTTTTTTCATCATGAAATTAGAAAAGAAAAAAAAAACTTAATTCAAGGACCAGGTTGAGTCATTAATTGGAAGGTTTTGTTATAGAAAAATGAATAGAGGATTTAGAGAGATTACAAATTTCCAGATTACAAGCTTAAACTTTTAGGTGAGATAATTCCTTAACAAAATTTAGCTAGAAGATTCTACATGAAGTCTCTGATGAGGGTTAGGCTGCTCAAAACTCTATTTTTTACTTATTTGGAAATTAAATTAATTAGTAATCCCATCTAATCTAGATTTTTTAAAACAACTATTAGAATTGAACCGGGCAACATAGCAAATTTAAGAGTGTAAGAATAGATAAATATTTGCAATTTGGTTTATAGTAATTAGAATCTTTAAATGGCCTTAAGGGCTTTTAGGTAAGAGTTGATTATATTAAAAAGAAGTGAAAATTATATCTTTCTTTTAAAATTTTGATTTTTGATCATAGTAAACCTATAATATACGGACTAGCTTAGCTAGAGAGGCTTCTATGATCTCTATATATACGGACTATCTTGGCTTCAAACCATGTGTAAAACGCAAGCTCAAACTCAAATTGTTTCTTCTTCTTCTTCTTCTTCTTCTTCTTCTTCTTCTTCTTCTTCTCCTCAATGGCTCGCCAAGCAGATCGCCTTTACAGGATTGGGCTGGAAGGATTTGCACTTATAGATGAGTGGAACGGGTGCCCTAGGAGGCCTTCTCCTGCTCAAGAACACCAACAGCAACGATATGATTATCGTGGAATCCAAGTTCCCATGACGAAAATGGATTTTATCAGCAACAAGGAGGCAGCAAAACGTTATGGTGGGGTGGTGATTATGGATTATCGAAAGAAAAAATCACTCTATTGAGCTCTTTAGTGATAATGTATAAGGCCGTGCTTTGCCTGGTTAAGTTAATTACCAAGCATAATTAAGTCCTTTTTTAACTTTACTATTTTCTTCTACTTTTCTCTATATTTGTGTGTGTATGCAAGCTATGTACAGAGTCAGTTACTTCAAAACATGAAGAAGTATTTGTGCCTTAAAGTTACTTTGTTTAGGCCCATGGAAAGACTCACATAATAGTTGAGTGATCTTAAATGAGCTATTAAAAAGATAATCATTGAGTATAACATGAATGACATGAAGATATTTGAGTAGTGATTAAGAAAGGATTCATCATCTTAGATGAATAAAAAAAATATTCTGTATATTTTGAAATTGTATTGGTTGAGAAATTTTTAGCCAATGTAAAATGAAATTTGAAAAGAGTTTAAAATCTTACTGAAATGATCAATGATTACTATGAAGAGAACAAACATAATTTAATATTGCAGACATATTTCATCTTTTAATGATAAATCAGAATATTATTGATGAAAGAATATTGATTACATTAAGAAACTAATCACTAAAAGGTTAAGTTAATCTAATAATTACTTTTCTAATATTCAGAGGGTCACAACATGTTGCTAGATGATACACTTAATCTTTCAATATAAATTAATCAATTTTTGAATTTATAATAAAATAAATTGTTTAATTTATGTAATTCTATTTAATTAGAAATGTAATTTATATTTGAGACAATATATTAGAAAGTTAATGGGTCACACAATTTAAGAATCATTAGTCACAAAAAAACTGAGATGACTTAATTAACTATGACTTGACTAAAATATATTTTAAAAATTAAGGATTAAAATATAATTAATAGAAGGATTATGTTTGAAGACCTAGAAAAATCAAGTGAGGACTTGATAGAATTAATTTATAAAATTATCTTGAATTAATATATGCATATTATTGAAGGGGCAAGCTGATACATTCTGCCAATCTATAGGATTTTTTAGATTTTTTAATAAATAGTAAGCTATGACTTTTATTATTGTCTTTAAAAAAAAAAGGTAAAGTGATTGTTTTTAGTAAATAGAAAAACTATGTAGGTTACATAATAAAGAACTAGTACGCTAAATATAACAATCTCTCTTTTAAATAGAGATTTAAAAGTTTTTTCACTAGTAATTCATTCATGGAAATTATAATTGGAGGTCAATTATTAGACAATTTATGGTTTGTAACAACGTAATTTTTAAAACATTATTCAATATAAATAAAAAAACAGATCTTCGGTGACAAATTACCTCACCTCTTGTCGGAGGGATGTGTGAGGACTGCTCCAGTAAAATTAAAATTACTCTAATAATTTCCTAACTATCCAACAAATAATAATAAAAAAAGATGGATCTTTTTTCTTAGCTGCCATCACTGCTCTCTACTTTATTGACTTGATTCCTGAAACAGCGTTAGTCTTCCCACCGCAACAGAATGGATGGCATCAATTACAGCAACACTGTTCTCTACTTTACTGGGTTCACCATCAAGGAATCACCTAAAGTTGGGAAGATTTGATTTTCTGTAATTGATTCCCTATTTTTCATTTTTATATTCAAATCTAATCCAATGTTGATAAAAAGGAACTCTTTGTGATGAAAAAAATCTCATGTGATGATGGTTTTGTCATCGATGGTGATCGGATGACAAAACAAAACCGTCAAAAAAGAGATGTGCTTCAACCTCCTCCATATTTCATCTTTGCCAAGAAGGATAAACACGAATATTACTGCTTCTGAAACAAAACAATCGCAGGGATCGCGTTTCGGTGAACTTTCTGATGATATGAAACGGACACAAATTGTGTCTTATCCCGGAGATTTTTCCTCTCTGCTCTGCTATCACACATGCAACTGAAATCTTCAAGTCTTGTTCAAGGTGCCCCTTCGAGAAAATGGTCTATCATGGAAAGTCCTAAGGAATCTGAGACATAATATGAGATATATATCGTCCCAAGATCATAAAAATGATACATCTTAATCTTGAGGATATGGAATCAGCCACAAGTGGAGAACCCCATAAATTGTGAAACCCTCTGGTGATTGTGATGGGCCCAGAAAGCAAGTCACAAGCTGTCTAGGTTAATGAATAGAATTTGTGGCAACATTACTTCTCTCACAAGCATTCCTTCCTTCAATTATTTGGGTGAACCTTGTTTATTCGGAATTGAGACCGGTCATATGTACCTATATTTTTTTGTTAGGATGAGGTGGTCAGGTTGCGTCACGTTGATTATGTCATGTTAACTAGAGTAGAGTAAGAAATAAAGATATATAGTTTAGGAGAGGATCGATATCAGTTGATTATGTCATGTTATGGAAGTTAACTAGAATAAGAAATAGCGATATCAAGTTTTCGATTTGGAAAGAATAAAGACCAGTTAAAGAAAAAAACGGATTGTCAAAAGAAATTGGAAAGGAAAACATAGTTATAAGGAATCAGATTCACCAAGAAATCAAAGTATCAACAAGTTGGAAGGTATCGGTTGCTCAATAATTGAATGCTTTTTTCTTTTATATATATATATATATATATATATATATATAGAGAGAGAGAGAGAGAGAGAGAGAGAGAGAGAGAGAGAGAGAGACAGAGCAGAGGGTTGTATGGACCCGATTGTGCTAATTATGAACAGGATTCTATTCTTTTGTAGGACCAAAAAATATAATGTCCTGAGAAGGTTACCATTGTGATTAGATGTGTTTTTTTTTTGGAATTTATGCTATACATGAACATTCAACGTTGTGTTTACACATCGCGAAGAAAAAATGACATCTTTGATACTGGTTTAGCAGTTTTTCCGATTAAAAGTTCACATTATTTTTTTTAGTATCGATGATACTGGTTTAAGTCCGCAAGTATTCAAAGTTTACGAATTTTATAGGCTCAAAAGGTGTTTAAAGATTTTAAGATCTAGAATTACTATAAACTATTTATTAATTTTCTTTATCTCTTGTTACGGAACCATCTGATCTAAAAGCTCAAACTATTAGGTACGGTTTCAGAATATGATTTATATTATTCTCTAATACCCTTTTCTAGTTAAAGTCATTTGCGCCTGAAACTTGCACAGATCCATATTACCTTGTGTTTGATTTTTATCAAATAGAATGAGGGTAGTGAGATTCGAACTCGTGACTGCTGGGTTAACAATACTTTTATATCAAAATTTTAGGTGAGATAGTTCTTTAACATTCTCATTGTCTTTATAGAACCATGTCAATCATCTTAACGAAATTTTCTTATCAATCAGACAATGTTTCCGAAACTCTTTAGCTAAGCTCAGAGTCGATATAGTTGCATCGGATTATAATATTTAATCGATGATAAAGATTAATGCAACTCACAAAAGTTGGGAGCTTCTGTTTCGAAAACGGAGTGTTGTCTAACACCATTCATTTGACAGCAGCTGTCACCCAGACATTCCCTATCTATATAAAGGCTGGGTTGGCCTCACACATATTATTCAAGCAAGCAAACCACCTCAACCTATATACCGCTACTTGTCTTGTGTACAGCATGGCTGAGAGAGACCGTCTTGCCAGGATTGGGCTGGAGGGCTTTGCAGCCATAGATGAGCACTTCGGCCGGGCCAAGAGGCGGCCACCAGTTCCGAAGGTTATGGACAGCAACGAGGCGGCTCAGCGCTACAAAGGGAAGGTTTTCATCGATTATGGCAACGAGGCGGCTCAGCGCTACAAAGGGAAGGTTTGCATCGATAATCGCAGGGGGAAACCAGTTCCGTTTTAAAGACCTGGCTAGTGATTAATCACTTTATTAGCTTTCATGTATGAATAAACTAGCTCCTCCACTTGTGTTACCCTTAGTCCTGTACGATATTCTCCCTCTGCCAAACGTAGACGAGGAGAGGTTCGAGTGATCAGGAGCTTCTTCTTACATCTTGGAATAAAATTTCTGTTATATTTATATCACGATTTTCTATTTGACTGGTCAACCATGTATTGCCATGAATGTTCTTCCGACTTCCTAATTATCACCTCTTTCATAGCATAGAATTGAAAGATACATGAGTAATTTACTGCTGAAAAGCCAAGGTGTGATTTCACCAAATAACTCAAGGATAAAAATGATGAGCCGTGGGAAGCCTCTCTGATTGCTGCACAGTAAGCAAGAGTGTATGATCACTATTGTTGTTATCTATTTTTTCAACCTCATTTCTGAATAACTTTTTGGAAAAAAAAAAAGAATACCATAAAAAACAAAAAAAATAATAAAAAATGAACGTATTTACATAAGCAAGAGTGTGTACTAAATTTTTCAAAAATATATTTATAATGCAGTGGTAAACAACTCCGTTGTTATTGCCATATGCTTAAATGGATGCTTTTATAAATCGTAGGATCCGCATAGCACAAGTGATGACAAGCTTGTTAATAAGATCCAGACATCAATATTGGATTTAAGGATAAAAAAACCTGTAGGAATTGTGGTTTAGGATGTTGGCTCTCTTCCTTTTTTATTTCGAACTTTAAAAACAATACTCATATAATTTATTTATTTTCTGAATGAAACTTATAGATATATAGTAGAGATGTGATTTTGATGAAAAAGAAAAATCTTATTTTCACCCCATCATATGGAACCACTCCCCACCTAAGAAATTACATGAATGGTTATTTGGTTCTAGAGAATATATTTAATTAAATCATTTATTTTACAGCTTATGATTTATTTATTTTTAATATAGTTGGGCTAAGAGATGAAGGTAAATGGAGTTAACGGTAAAACAATTGTTTAGGAAAAAGAAAAATAGAAATTTACAACAGTGAACAATATATCTAAGAATATCAGCGATCGACCATGTTCATTTGTGAATTCTGTCGGCATTTCTTAGTAAATGATTACGTGTATACCCAGAATTTTCTTCACAGATCTTTAGCTAAGCTCATAGTCAATGAAGAGTTAAGGAAAGACATGATTCCCAATCCGTGCTGTGTGAGCAAGTGTATCTCGTAAAAATATATCTTATCTGCCATGAAAATGAGATTAGGAACCTCGCTTTGATCCTTTTCCTTACACGTATTTACAGAAAAAGGGAAAATGCTTTGCGTATACACCTTTTCTTGATCTATCCCAACCCTTCATTATAGATGGCCGGGACCCGTCAAAAAAGAGATGTGCTTCAACTTCCTCCATATTTCATCTTTGCCAAGAAGGATAAACACGAATATATATTATTGCTTCTGAAACAAAACGATCGCAGGGATCGCCTTTCGGTGAACTTTTGATGACATGAAACTGACACAAATTGTGTCTTATCCCGGAGATTTTTCCTCTCTGCTCTGCTATCACACATGCAACTGAAATCTTCAAGTCTTGTTCAAGGTGCCCCTTCGAGAAAATGGTCTATCATGGAAAGTCCTGAGGAATCTGAGACATAATATGAGATATATATCGTCCCAAGATCATAAAAATGATAAATCTTAATCTTGAGGATATGGAATCAGCCACAAGTGGAGAACCCCATAAATTGTGAAACCCTCTGGTGATTGTGATGGGCCCAGAAAGCAAGTCACAAGCTGTCTAGGTTAATGAATAGAATTTGTGGCAACATTACTTCTCTCACAAGCATTCCTTCCTTCAATTATTTGGGTGAACCTTGTTTATTCGGAATTGAGACCGGTCATATGTACCTATATTTTTTTGTTAGGATGAGGTGGTCAGGTTGCGTCACGTTGATTATGTCATGTTAACTAGAGTAGAGTAAGAAATAAAGATATATAGTTTAGGAGAGGATCGATATCAGTTGATTATGTCATGTTATGGAAGTTAACTAGAATAAGAAATAGCGATATCAAGTTTTCGATTTGGAAAGAATAAAGACCAGTTAAAGAAAAAAACGGATTGTCAAAAGAAATTGGAAAGGAAAACATAGTTATAAGGAATCAGATTCACCAAGAAATCAAAGTATCAACAAGTTGGAAGGTATCGGTTGCTCAATAATTGAATGCTTTTTTCTTTTATATATATATATATAGAGAGAGAGAGAGAGATAGAGAGAGAGAGAGAGACAGAGAGAGAGAGAGAGAGAGAGAGAGAGCAGAGGGCTGTATGGAGTATGGACCCGATTGTGCTAATTATGAACAGGATTCTATTCTTTTGTAGGACCAAAAAATATAATGTCCTGAGAAGGTTACCATTGTGATTAGATGTGTTTTTTGGAGTTTATGCTATACATGAACATTCAACGTTGTGTTTACACATCGCGAAGAAAAAATGACATCTTTGATACTTGTCTAGTAGTTTTTTCCGATAAAAAGTTCACATTATTTTTTTAGTATCTATGATACTGGTTTCAGCTCTTCAGTCCGCAAGTGTTCAAGTTTGCATAGGCTCAAAAGGTGTTTAAAGATTTTAAAATCTAGAATTATTATAAACCATTTATCAATTTTTTTTTTATTTCTTGTTATGGAACCATCTCATCTAAAAACTCAAACTATTAGGTAATGTTCCTGAATATAATTTATATTATTCTCTAATAGCCTTTTCTAGTTAAAGTCATTTGCGCTTGAAACTTGCACAGATTCATATTACCTTGTGTTTGTTTTTTATCAAATAGAATGAGGATAGTGAGATTTAAACTAGTGACTGTTAGGTTAACAAGACTTTAATATCAAAATTTTAGATGAGATAATTCCTTAACATTATCATTATTCTTATAGATGAAATGACATAAAACCATGTCAATCATCTTAACGAAACTTTCTTATCAATCAGACAATGTTTCAGAAACTCTTTAGCTAAGCTCATAGTCGATATAGTTGCATCGGATTATAATAGTAAATCGATGATAAAGATTAATGCAATTCACAAAAGTTGGGAGCTTCTGTTTCGAAAAAGGAGTGTTGTCTAACATCATTCATTTGACAGCAGCTGTCACCCAGACATTCCCTATCTATATAAAGGCTGGCTTGGCCTCACACATATTATTCAAGCAAGCAAACCACCTCAACCTATATACCGCTACTTGTCTTGTGTACAGCATGGCTGAGAGAGACCGTCTTGCCAGGATTGGGCTGGAGGGCTTTGCAGCCATAGATGAGCACTTCGGCCGGGCCAAGAGGCGGCCACCAGCTCCGAAGGTTATGGACAGCAACGAGGCGGCTCAGCGCTACAAAGGGAAGGTTTTCATCGATTATCGCAACAAGGCGGCTGATCAGCGCAACAAAGGGAAGGTTTACATCGATAATCGCACGGGGAAACCAGTTCCGTTTTAAAGACCTGGCTAGTGATTAATCACTTTATTAGATTTCATGTATGCGTAAACTAGCTCCTCCACTTGTGTTACCCTTAGTCCTGTATGATATTCTCCCTCTGCCAAACGTAGACGAGGAGAGGTTCGAGTGGTCAGGAGCTTCTTCTTACATCTTGGAATAAAATTTCTGTCATATTTATATCACGATTTTCTATTTGACTGGTCAACCATGTATTGCCATGAATGTTCTTCCGACTTCCTAATTATCATCTCTTACATAGCATAGAATTGAAAATACATGAGTAATTTACAGCTGAAAAGCCAAGGTGTGATTTCACCAAATAACTCAAGGATAAAAATGATGAGCCGTGGGAAGCCTCTCTGATTGCTGCACAGTAAGCAAGAGTGTAGGATCACTATTGTTGCTATCTATTTTTTCGACCTCATTTCTGAATAAGTTTTTGGAAAAAAAAAGAATACCATAAATAAAAAAAAATAATAAAAAATGAACGTATTTACATAAGCAAGAGTGTGTACTAAATTTTTCAAAAATATATTTAAAATGCAGTGGTAAACAACTCCGTTGTTATTGCCATATGCTTAAATGGATGCTTTTGTAAATTTAAGGATCCGCATAGCACAAGTGATGACAAGCTTGTTAATAAGTTCCATCCAGACATCAATATTGGATTTAAGGATAAAAAAAAACTGTAGGAATTGTGGTTTAGGATCGATGTTGGGTCTCTTCCTTTTTTATTTCGAACTTTAAAAACAATACTCATATAATTTATTTATTTTCTGAACGAAACTTATCCATAAAAGAGATGTGATTTTGATGAAAAAGAAAAATCTTATTTTTACCCGATTATTTGGAACCACTCCCCACCTAAGAAATTACATGCATGGTTATTTGGTTCTAGAGAAATCATTTATTTTACAGCTTATGATTTATTTATTTTTAATATAGTTGGGCTAATTAAGATATGAAGGTAAATGGAGTTAACGGTAAAACAATTGCTTAGGAAAAAGAAAAATAGAAATTTACAACAGTGAACAACATATCTAAGAATATCAGCGATCGACCATGTTCATTTGTGAATTCTGTCGGCATTTCTTAGCAAATGATTACGTGTATACCCAGAATTTTCTTCACAGCTCTTTAGCTAATTAAGCTCATAGTCGATGAAGAGTTAAGGAAAAACATGATTCCCAATCCGTGCTGTGCGAGCAAGTGTATCTCGTAAGAATATATCTTATCTGCCATGAAAATGAGATTAGGAACCTCGCTTTGATCTTTACACATGTATTTACAGAAAAAGGGAAAATGCTTTGCGTATACACCTTTTCTTGATCTATTCCAACCCTCCATTATAGATGGGACCCGTCAAAAAAGAGATGTGCTTCAACTTCCTCCATATTTCATCTTTGCCAAGAAGGATAAACAAGAATATATATTATTGCTTCTGAAACAAAACGATTGCTGGCATCGCCTTTCGGTGAACTTTCGATGACATGAAACAGCCACAAATTGTGTCTTCTTCCAGAGATTTTTCTTCTCTGCTCTGCTATCACACATGCAACTGAAATCTTCCCTTCGAGAAAGTGGTCTATCATGGAAAGTCCTGAGGAATCTGAGACTTATAATATGTGATATATATCGTCCCAAGATCATAAAAATGATAAATCTTAATCTTGAGGATATGGAATCAGCCACAAGTGGAGAACCCCATAAATTGTGAAACCCTCTGGTGATTGTGATGGGCCCAGAAAGCAAGTCACAAGCTGTAGAGGTTAATGAATAGAATTTGTGGCAACATTACTTCTCTCACAAGCATTCCTTCCTTCAATTATTTGGGTGAACTTTGTTTATATGAGATATTTTTTTGTTAGGATGAGGTGGTCAGGTTGCGTCACGTTGATTATGTCATGTTAACTAGAGTAGAGTAAGAAATAAAGATATATAGTTTAGGAGAGGATCGATATCAGTTGATTATGTCAAGTTATGGAAGTTAACTAGAATAAGAAATAGCGATATCAAGTTTTCGATTTGGAAAGAATAAAGATCAGTTAAAGAAAAAAACGGATTGTCAAAAGAAATTGGAAAGGAAAACATAGTTATAAGGAATCAGATTCACCAAGGCTGTGTTTGTTTCCAGGAAACCACTTTCCAAATTTTCTTGTGTTTGTTTGCTTTCCGGAAAGTTGGTCAACGGAAAATACTTTTCAGTCAAAGAAAAATTTGGTTTGGTTTTCAGGAAAGTGTTTTCTGAAAAATTTGGGCGGAAAACACTTTCTGGAAGTTGTGAAAAATTTAGAAATGTCATTATTTGCTAATTTTATCAAATTTGATCCTCAAACTTTTGATTGCTATATATAATTTGTTTTGAATATTTATTTTTCAATTCCATCTCTTAAAATTTAATTTTTATATTAATTTTGGTCCTTATTTTTATAATTGCTATTTGCTTTTTTCTTATCATTTTTTTATTGAAATTTTTTATCTATCAAATTTGGTCCTTATTTTTTTTATTGTTACTTATTTTATTTGAAATAATTTATGAAATGTTAATTATTATTATTTTAATTTATTCACCTTTCATTTTTTTATTTTTTTTTTAGATTTGATCTCTATTATTTTGATTATTATTTATTTTATTTGAGATAATTTATGAAATTATATTTTTTTTCAATTTCATTCTCATTCAACTTTTTAATTTGTAAGATTTGTTCCTCATTATTTTAATAAACTTGAAAAAAAAAATTAATTTATTAATAAATTATTTTCCAGTTCATTTTTCATAACACAAACAAACACTGAAAAGTGTTTTCCAGTTCATTTTCTATAACACTGCTAAACATCGGAATTCATTTCCTAAAAAAAAACCACTTTCCAGCAAACAAACGGGCCAAAGTATCAACAAGTTGGAAGGTATCGATTGCTCAATAATTGAATGCTTTTTTCGTTTATATATATATATATATATATATATATATATATATATATATATAGAGAGAGAGAGAGAGAGAGAGAGAGAGAGAGAGAGGAGGGGAGAGGGAGAGGGAGAGAGAGGGAGAGAGAGAGAGAGAAAGAGAGAGAGAGCATAGGGTTGTATGGACCCGATTGTGCTAATTATGAACAGGATTCTATTCTTTTGTAGGACCAAAAAATATAATGTCCTGAGAAGGTTACCATTGTGATTAGATGTGTTTGTTTTTGGAATTTATGTTATATATGAACATTCAACGTTGTGTTTACACATCGCGAAGTAAAAATGACATCATTGATACTGGTTTAGTAGTTTTTCCGATTAAAAGTTCACATTATTTTTTTTTAGTATCGATGATACTGGTTTAAGTCCGTAAGTATTCAAAGTTTACGAATTTTATAGCTCAAAAAGTGTTTAAAGATTTTAAGATCTAGAATTACTATAAACTACTTATTAATTTTCTTTATCTCTTGTTACGGAACCATCTGATCTAAAAGTTCAAACTATTAAGTATGGTTTCAGAATATGATTTATATTATTCTCTAATACCCTTTTCTAGTTAAAGTCATTTGCGTCTGAAACTTGCACAGATCCATATTACCTTGTGTTTGATTTTTATCAAATAGAATGAGGGTAGTGAGATTCGAACTCGTGACTGCTGGGTTAACAATACTTTTATATCAAAATTTTAGGTGAGATAGTTCTTTAACATTCTCATTGTCTTTATAGAACCATGTCAATCATCTTAACGAAATTTTCTTATCAATCAGACAATGTTTCCGAAACTCTTTAGCTAAGCTCAGAGTCGATATAGTTGCATCGGATTATAATATTTAATCGATGATAAAGATTAATGCAACTCACAAAAGTTGGGAGCTTCTGTTTCGAAAACGGAGTGTTGTCTAACACCATTCATTTGACAGCAGCTGTCAGCCAAACATTCCCTATCTATATAAAGGCTGGGTTGGCCTCACACATATTATTCAAGCAAGCAAACCACCTCAACCTATATACCGCTACTTGTCGATCTTGTGTACAGCATGGCTGAGAGAGACCGTCTTGCCAGGATTGGGCTGGAGGGCTTTGCAGCCATAGATGAGCACTTCGGCCGGGCCAAGAGGCGGCCACCAGTTCCGAAGGTTATGGACAGCAACGAGGCGGCTCAGCGCTACAAAGGGAAGGTTTTCATCGATTATGGCAACGAGGCGGCTCAGCGCTACAAAGGGAAGGTTTGCATCGATAATCGCAGGGGGAAACCAGTTCCGTTTTAAAGACCTGGCTAGTGATTAATCACTTTATTAGCTTTCATGTATGAATAAACTAGCTCCTCCACTTGTGTTACCCTTAGTCCTGTACGATATTCTCCCTCTGCCAAACGTAGACGAGGAGAGGTTCGAGTGATCAGGAGCTTCTTCTTACATCTTGGAATAAAATTTCTGTTATATTTATATCACGATTTTCTATTTGACTGGTCAACCATGTATTGCCATGAATGTTCTTCCGACTTCCTAATTATCACCTCTTTCATAGCATAGAATTGAAAGATACATGAGTAATTTACTGCTGAAAAGCCAAGGTGTGATTTCACCAAATAACTCAAGGATAAAAATGATGAGCCGTGGGAAGCCTCTCTGATTGCTGCACAGTAAGCAAGAGTGTATGATCACTATTGTTGTTATCTATTTTTTCGACCTCATTTCTGAATAACTTTTTGGAAAAAAAAAAAGAATACCATAAAAAACAAAAAACAATAATAAAAAATGAACGTATTTACATAAGCAAGAGTGTGTACTAAATTTTTGCTAATTATTTTACAGCTTATGATTTATTTATTTTTAATATAGTTGGGCTAAGATATGAAGGTAAATGGAGTTAACGGTAAAACAATTGCTTAGGAAAAAGAAAAATAGAAATTTACAACAGTGAACAACATATCTAAGAATATCAGCGATCGACCATGTTCATTTGTGAATTCTGTCGGCATTTCTTAGCAAATGATTACGTGTATACCCAGAATTTTCTTCACAGCTCTTTAGCTAATTAAGCTCATAGTCGATGAAGAGTTAAGGAAAAACATGATTCCCAATCCGTGCTGTGCGAGCAAGTGTATCTCGTAAGAATATATCTTATCTGCCATGAAAATGAGATTAGGAACCTCGCTTTGATCTTTACACATGTATTTACAGAAAAAGGGAAAATGCTTTGCGTATACACCTTTTCTTGATCTATTCCAACCCTCCATTATAGATGGGACCCGTCAAAAAAGAGATGTGCTTCAATTTCCTCCATATTTCATCTTTGCCAAGAAGGATAAACAAAATATATATTATTGCTTCTGAAACAAAACGATCGCAGGGATCGCCTTTCGGTGAACTTTTGATGACATGAAACTGACACAAATTGTGTCTTATCCTGGAGATTTTTCCTCTCTGCTCTGCTATCACACATGCAACTAAAATCTTCAAGTCCTGTTCATAAAATGGTCTATCTGAGAAATCTGAGACTTATAATATGAGATATATATCGTCCCAAGATCATAAAAATGAGAAATCTTAATCTTGTGGATATGGAATCAGCCACAAGTGGAGAACCCCATAAATTTTGAAACCCTCTGGTGATTGTGATGGGCCCAGAAAGCAAGTCACAAGCTGTAGAGGTTAATGAATAGAATTTGTGGCAACATTACTTCTCTCACAAGCATTCCTTCCTTCAATTATTTGGGTGAACTTTGTTTATATGAGATATTTTTTTGTTAGGATGAGGTGGTCAGGTTGCGTCACGTTGATTATGTCATGTTAACTAGAGTAGAGTAAGAAATAAAGTTATATAGTTTAGGAGAGGATCGATATCAGTTCAAGCAAAAATAAAAATAAAAAATATTATGAAAATAAATTGGAAAGGAAAAGTCACATCGATTTTAGGAAACAAGTTGGAAGGAATCAATTGATTAGATGCGATTTTAAAGAGAGAAAAATGGTATTGGGTATTGCAGGAACTTGGCACTAGAAATTAAACCCTTGTGCCACTGAGTATTGATTCTTAATTTATTACTTTATTCAAACTTAATGTTTCACCATTTAAATTTCTAATAAAATTAATTCTACTTATTTAAAGTGTAGTTAAGTTCTTGCATCTAATTAAATTTTTTAATTGAATCTAAACTATTTTTTAAATATAATTAAACTCTTAATTGAGGTCATGTGAGACCAAAACACTCATGAACATGATCAAACCAAGCAATCTAAAAGTGCAATAGGTTTGATTTCATAATTCCCTTTCCTATAAAATAGAAGAGGTTGAATAAAATTGAAGGTTTTTAAGTAGAGGGCATGTGGATGCGGCTTAGAAAATCCATCTCACCCTAGAGGTTAAGATCAAGTTGTGGCTCGAGTGAGCAAAATAGAGAAGCCATTAAGACTAGTTGCACAAATCTAAACTCAAAAAAGATAAGAAAAAAAAAAAGGATTTATATTTCTCAAGTATACTTGCATCATAATGAATTGCATCTTCAAAGTGGGATAGTAAGAATTTTTTAGGATCAATATCTGATTCTTCTATAATTTATTTTAATCATGTTAAAATATTTTATTAGTAAATATTTTTTTTATCCTAAAAATAGGCCAACCTTGTTTTTAATCCTAAATATGTGATTAACTATATTTTTAAAAGCAATCTTTTGTTATTTTTAAAATAGAGGAGCCGGTAAATTAAGTGCTCATCAGAGGGGAAAAAAGAGTTTTCACGATTATTTTATTGGCAGTGGTTCCATGCTAAACTTAGTGTGTTATGGTTTTTATAAAAAATAATAAAGAAAGGTTCCATTATATTAATTAAGATAGTGCAAATTGAGGTTTATAATAAACGTTTGTTAGCTTTAGATATTCAGAAATAGAAAAGGTTTTACTCTCACTGACCGAATATATCTACCAGCATGCTCTTGATATTCTTCCAGGATCTAGCCCGAATATCCTCCTCTAAACCAGAAAGAATTAATGACTTGTAATTGCTTGGTGCAATACTGGTGATTATTAAAGAGCTTATAGAGGAGGAGATTAAGCCAACTATAAGGGAAAATATCATTGCTCCTAAATCTAGGGAAAGACAGCACCAAAAATGAATGCCTACCTCACGGCTACCCAAAATTATCTGGGAGTTAGACAACCTATAAATAGATTGTGTCTTTACCTGTCTGTTTTACTAAAAACATGGTATAAAGAAAGAAGAATGGAAAGATAGTTTGCCACAATTACATCGGACGAGCCTCCTAACGAGGCTTTTTAATCTGTACGTGGAGAAGGAGAAACATACAACGGTTATTGCCATGAAATCTTTGGCAAATGCCCTCCTTATCTTGTGCTTATTAGCCGCCTCTTGTGAGGCACAGGGTCTGGGACGCCGCGCTCCCGCCGCAAGATCACCTCGCCGGACTGCTGGAAGAAGAGATCCCAATGAAAAGGTCTTCAACGTACTACAGTACGGAGCAAAACCGGGAGGAAAAAAGGATAGTGCAGTGGTAAGGACTTTGATCGATATTTTGGATACTGTGTGTGTTCATGATATATATACAAGGTGGGAGTTTCTCAGGACGAATACGGAACGTTGAAATTGAAGCATGACAATGGCTGCAATTAATCATCTGTTAAAAGAAACTCACATTTGATGGGGGGGTTTAGAATATTATAGTACTTGGCGAACATATCTGAACGTTCCCTCGATTTTCTCATCAATGATTTTGATGAAATTGCTTAACTTGTGGTTTCGGCCTTTGTAGTCTTTCATCCGAGCATGGAGGGCTGCATGCAATTACAGGGGACCGGCAAGGCTACTTATCCCCAGCGGAACCTTCTTGATAGGGGCAACCATCTTTCAGGGACCATGCCTGGGTCCAGTACCCATTAAGGTTCAAATTGCAGGAACTCTGAAGGCTGTACCAGACCCTAGCATGTACGAAGAAGATTTCTGGATCTCGTTCGAAAACATCAACGGCTTGCTGGTTACTGGTACAGGCACTGTCGATGGCCAAGGCAATGCTGTCTGGAAATACAGCGGCGGTGATGCCAGGCTCCCAAGTGTAAGACACAAAATTATCTTCACAGACATGCACTGGCTAATTAGTAATTAGATACTGTAGGGATTAATTGCAATTTCATAATGATTCTTCTTTCCCTTTTGTTAATTATTTGCGGCGCAGTCTATAAAATTCAATCATGTAGTCAATGGGATCTTAAGACAGATCACGTCGGTTAACCCCATGGGTTTCCACATATCCATCGTTCTGTCCCAGAATATCAGGGCAAAAAATCTTCATATAACCTCTCCTGCGACGAGCCCCAACACCGATGGAATCCATATAAGCCAGTCCAGTCTGGTGAAAGTATCCAGAAGTGTTATCAGCACCGGTGATGACTGCATTGCTATGATTCAAGGAAGCACCGATATCAGCATTAAAAAGGTTACTTGTGGCCCTGGACATGGCTTCAGGTAATTAGTACGTCGATCTCTGTTGAAAGTTTCAGCAAACACTACATCTCTTTATTTATTATATGAATACCAAGTATATTTCCTTGTTTACAACTTACATATCCATGCATATATATATATATAACAGCATTGGTAGCCTTGGCAAGTACCCCGATGAAAAGGATGTGAGAGGAGTCGTCGTGACAAACTGCACGCTAAGGAACGCTGACAATGGAGTCAGAATCAAAACATGGGGAGGATCAGCCCCGAGCCAAGCTTCAAACATACTTTTCGAGGATATTATCATGGACAATGTTAAAAACCCCATTATCATTGATCAAGCCTATGGATCAAAATCCTCGGTTCGTTTTCTTTGCCCGAATTATTTTAACAAGGCTGCTTAATTTCATCCTCCACAGGTACGTACTTGGAGATCAATGAGTAGTTTAATTCATCTTGGTATTTTGTTTTTTGGCAGCCATCAAGGGTAAAGATAAGTGATGTTCGATACATAAACATCAGAGGAACCTCCACGTCAGAGGTTGGAGTCGATCTCCAGTGCAGCAAGGCTGTTCCTTGTGAAAATCTTTACTTTTCAAACATCAATTTGAAGTACTCTGGGCAAAGGAAGCTGCCTTTCAGCTCTACGTGTACGAATGCAAAAGTCAACTATGTTGGAAACCAATTCCCACCACCTTGTCGATAGGTGCTTAATTGTAATTGAAAAAACTCTCGTTCTTCATTTCATTTCTTTTATACAAGGAGATGGTCCATTTTTGGATTTACAGAAATTAATATCATTATGTTTCACAAACCATGCTGCTTGAATTTGCCTGTCATTGATTCATTGCACGCGCACGCTGCAAATCAACTGTAAACATCTCAAGGAAAACCACAGGCATGATGGGGTTCGTGCAGGGTCTACTGATAACACTGCAATATAATCAGTAACAGCATAATCTGATAACTTACTATGTATAAAATTATGATTAATTTTCATCTGCTTAATTCGATCATGTTGAACTTGAGTTCTAACAATCTTAATCACTAACAGCATAATCTGAAGAGTGTCCATGCTTGTTTCTAAAAATACTACATTCAAACATCAAGCTTTGTAATCATGCTTAGTCTAGAATAATCAAATAAGCCTTTCATCTTACAGCACCCTCTTAATCATGCTAAGTATTACAACGCAATTATAAGTTCACCGCTCTTTCAAGAGGTTTTGTTCCACCCAAAAAACTACATCCATGAGTCATCTGCTCTTAGTATAAGATTCCAACTAGCTAGCTCTCCATTTTTACCATGGGAAAGCCCAAGAAAAGCCAATTTTCACCAGTACTCTTTATACCCTTTTAAAGTGATCATTCCAGTGGTTATCCTTACACACGTACACTTATATCCAACCATAAAAGTAGCTCTGGCCTCTGGGGTGATATAATTCGGCCTCGAATCATGGCCCTCACATCTTCTCACTAAGGTTTCATCGTTTTTATTATAGGACAAGTGCATCAACATTTTTCCGGGATGCCTCAAAATGGTTCTAAGACTCTACCACCTCATGTATTATAAGAGAGATCACTGCCTCTAATCGCATGGAGTTTACACTTCTTTTATCAAAGTGCCTCAACTCCCTCGCTTAATATGCTATAATGACTATTGGGGTGTTTGACACTTCATTTCAAAAACATTTTTAAAACATAAGAAAAAAAAAATTATTTTAAATTAATTATTTTTAGTGTTTTTAGATCATTTTAATGTATTTTTGAGCGAAAAATACTTTAAAACACAACCGCAACTACATTTCAAACAGGCACTATATATATTCACACCTTCAAATCAAAGTGTTTTCACCTTTCATCATATCATATATAGGCGATCATCTTTTATCATAAGTAGTTGGATCTCCTTAGTTAGATGTCTATGTATTATCTTCTATTTTCATCCTTTGCATGCATTGGAAATAAAGGTCTTCACTTCAAAGAGAGCATAAAATACTTCTTGCTGTACACCTTCTTGTGTTAATTAGTCTTTACTCACTTCACTAAGAGCATAATCATCTTTATCTCATTTCACAACACATCTCCGAGTCAAACTAGGATGTTAATCTTCTTCTACTCATTGGATTTTCCACCTTTGACATGGAACTTTTTGGTTAAATCCTTGAGAGATTACAATTATTGAAACTATCATATTTATCTTTTTTATTAAGTTCTTGAGCATGCAAACTTACTTCTTCTTTTTATCAACTTGATATGCTATCATAATATATGAAAATAGTATTGTGCGAATAATATTTTCACTAAAAAATATCATAAAATATATTGAAGGGGTCACACATTGTCTCGCTTAAAACTCAGTCTCTTTAATTATATAAAACTTTGTAGATTGTATCTATCCATCATAATGACTTTTCATATATTTCAACTTGGTAACTGTGTTGCTACTATCTTTTACAAGTGATTTAAATGTCTTTGGTCCTCTTCCATGAAAGCTACTAAAACCACCATGAAAATCTAACATATATATTGGGCTAATATGTGTAACTTCTTCCTTTTTATTACCATCGACTACCACAGTAGCTCTTATATCCTTTTGTATGGCAATTTATCTTTTTATATCATCACCACTAGTCTACATTTGATCACAGCTTTTCTAGGCTGATGAGCGGACCATGTTCAGCAACAAATCTGGTTGCATATATATGGGATGATCAACTACATTGGGCCACTACCTTTGACTTGTGCTTGGTATATGGAGGGTGTTGACTTGACTGATGACGTGGAACATTTGCATCATGATGATGCCATTCTTCTAGTTTTGGGTCAGCATGGTCGGGTGAATTCTTGCAAGTGAAGATGGAGTACTGTACAATAGCGTGACTTGTGTCCATACAGTTGGAGGTGCGTGGAGCCAGCCAGCACGATCGATGCCAGTTTTTCACGATGTTTTCTTCGCTATGTTTTCCTCTCCGCCTCCTTTTCAAATTAACTGCTATGCCTAAAACACGTTTCTGAAAATCAAAACACCTATTGTTCTCTTCAACCATGCACAGAGGTTGATACTCGAGCATTCAAATTTCTTTTAGCAAGTTTCGGACAAATTAATAATTTATCATCAACATGCACTACTTTGTATAGTTGCACCTAAAAAGGTTTTTGGATTAGGATCAGGGAGTAAGTTAATTTACTTTAAAGGCCGACGCAATTGGCTAGCTTTCCATGCTCCTCGATCTAGCTAGCTAGACCTCGATGTTTTCTGTATTGAAATACAGAAAGTCCATGAATGCATGCTGTGTGCTTTAGAAAGATTTGAATAGATCCATATAGAAAGTTAAAATAAAAATAAAAATGCATGCTTCTGTACGTCCATGAATTTAAAACTCTAGCATTAATGATTGAAATTAGCGAGCACGGAAACTCATCGATCAGTGAAAAGAGAGAAGCTGCCTTCATCCAAAGATGGCTGGACAGTTCTAAAGGATGTTACCACCAAGCAAAAAAAACAACAGATATATACCAGATTCTTTTATTGTTTTCCATTAATAGAAAGGTTCTCAAACAAATTAAATTAAAATTTGCTTAATTTGATGAGCTTGTTATTTAAGTCGGTACTATAATTCGGGGAAAAGCTTAAGTATAGCATTTCATTTGCGTCTTGACTAATTATAGAAATAGAAACCTAGCTATACGTAAACTGACGCTAGTTATAGAGCAGAACCACTGCAACCAAACTACGCACAGAACAAAAACAATATCTCCTACCTACAGGTAGCTTTTAACAGTACAAATATGTCTTGTTAGAAAAGAAAAAAAACACGGTGTAAACATCCATCGATCAGTTAAACCTCCAACAAACTTGGGTATAAAGTAAGAGAGCTTCTCACAACTACAGCATCAGACAGCAACCATCCTTAATCATCAAATATCGAAGCCTTTTATAGCTTTTGTTGATAGAGAGAAAGAACTTTAGATTATCTATAGCTTGGATTGGATAGATCATCATGGCAATGGCCATATTATTTACAGGGAAATCCTCGGCAAATGCCTCGCTCATTTTGTGCATTATAGCTGTCTCCCTTGTGTCGATGGCTCTGGGGCGCCATGGACTTGCCGGCAGGAAAGATCCCGATGAGAAAGTGTTCAACGTGTTACGTTATGGGGCACATCCAGGAAGCGAGGATAACGCACTGGTAAGCTGGTTTAATATTTTGGATTCCGATAACTAACTAAGCTAAGCAAGAAGCAAAGTTTAAAATACGAGGCATGTATTTAATTATCTGTTAAAATAAATCCACATTTGATTCTCATAAAGAAATTCTGCTGAAATTGATTGGATTGTGGGTTTGACCTTCGCAGTCTTTCATCCGAGCATGGAAGGCTGCATGCAATTATAGGGGAAAGGCAAGGCTGCTTTTCCCCAAGGGAACCTTCTTGACAGGGGCAACCATCTTTCAGGGACCATGCCTAGGTCCAGCACCCATTAAGGTTCAGATCGCAGGAACCCTGAGAGCTGTACCAGACCCTAGCATGTACGAAGAAGATTTCTGGATCTCGTTTGAAAACATCAACGGCTTGCTGGTTACTGGTACAGGCACCGTCGATGGCCAGGGCAATGCTGTCTGGAAATACAATGTCGGCGACGGCGGTGCCAGGTTCCCGAGTGTAAGACACAAAATTATCCTGACATACATGCACGTATTAGTAAGTAATTAGAGAATATGGGGTTAATTGCAGTTTCATAATGATTCTTCTTTCCCTTTTTTTGTATTTGTGGCGCAGTCTATAAAATTCAATCATGTAGTTAATGGGATTATAAGACAGATCACCTCTGTTAACCCCATGGGTTTCCACATATCCATCGTTCTGTCCCAGAACATCAGGGCAAAAAATCTTCGTATATTCGCCCCTGCCGACAGCCCCAACACTGATGGAATCCATATAAGCCAAACCAATCAAGTGTCTGTATCGAACAGTGTCATTGGCACTGGGGATGATTGCATTGGCATCATACGTGGATGCTCCGATGTCCGCATCAGAAATGTAACCTGTGGCCCTGGACATGGTATCAGGTAACTAATTAGTTTCAGAAATGTTCCAGCTGCATATATATACACTTGAAGTGATCAGAAATTATGCACTTGTAACTAATAAGTAGTAACCTGTGTTAAGAAACCATCTACCTAAAAGTCTAAAAGCTTAAGTTCTTAGGTGAGATGATTTCTTGATATGATATCAGAGTCTGTTGATCCAGCGGTCACAAGTTCGAATTTCATTATCCTCATTTTAGTTAATAAAAATCAAGTACTAAGTAATGTGGATTTATACAAATTTCAAGTCCAAAAAGCTTTCACTTGAAAAAATATAGTAGAGAATAATATAAATTATATCATAGGTGTCACCATGTTAAAAAAAAATTTAGATAAGATGAACCTGCAGCTATTTACCTTGTTTACATTTCCACATATAACAGTATTGGTAGCCTTGGCAAGTACCAGGATGAGGAGGACGTGAGAGGAATCACTGTGAAAAATTGCACATTGAATAACACGGACAATGGGATCAGGATAAAAACATTTGGAGGATCGCCTCCAAGCCAAGCTTCAGGCATACTTTTCCAGGATATCGTCATGAACAGAGTTAAAAACCCCATTATTATCGATCAATTCTATGGAAACAAAGAATCGGTTCGTTTTCTTTTACTGTGATATCAATCCCTTTAACAAGCTGTTTTTCTCCTTCTATCATGAGTTAAAGTAGAAAATCACCATTTTTATCTGAACTTGCCTTCTTCAATTCTCTTTGCAGCCATCAAGGGTGAAGCTCAGGGATGTTCGATACCATAACATCAGAGGAACATCCACTTCAGTTGTTGGAGTAAACATCAAGTGCAGCCACACTGTTCCCTGTGAAAGAGTTAGCTTGTCGAACATCAGTTTGAAGTACGTTGGAGAAAAAAAGAGTAATCATGAAATCAGTTCTGTGTGCACCAATGCAAAATTAAATTATGCTGGCTTTCAACTCCCATCACCTTGCCGATAGATGAAATTCTCTTTCCTCCTGCTTACGACCGAGGAGATGGACTTTTTTCTGCCTGCATTAATTAGTGTAAATCAAAGTTTGTAAGAAATATATAAAATTAGTGAAAAAGATATTTAGTTTTTAGTTTCTCATTATAAAAGCATCTTAGACAAAGTATTTTCAACAGAAAATTAAAGTTTATAATTATTTAAAACTATAAGCATGTAAAAGCATAGTATATTAATAGCAAACATGTTTTTAACACAAACAAGTAATAATAGAATCCTAACATGCATACTAAATATGAAAGCAACTTGAAATATAACGATTGAAGATTGAAACCACAGCATCACAGACACACGATGATAGTTCAAAGCTTTCCTCATTTCACTGCATCTCTTAATAATCACACCACTTTCCTTTCCCTCATTTCTGTAAACTCCTTAATTTCATGTTAATAAAAAAAATGCATGATCAAACCTAAATCCATGTCTCTGTCCTAAGTTTCTTATGCCGACAATGCGAAAAGCTCCTGACAATATACTGCAGCTGTACAAACAAATACCCTTCAACTAATCTTTCCTACTTGGGTGTGGCATCATACTAAACCATAAAGTTGTGACAATTATTGATCAAGTAAGAAGCACACAGAAAATGTACTTCGAGAATAGTGAAAAATATTAAGTTGAACTAACAAGGTTTAGGGAACTCTAGGATGCTTAAACCTGAACGGAACACCATTTCCATTATGATGACAAAGAGCAGAAAACCCATGCTTTTCTAAACAACGAATGATGTGCTCAAAGTATCACCGTTTCAAGAAAATGGGATGAAGTTATATTTGCTAGTTGAAACCATACTTTATCAACGGTAAGTCTTTGAATTGGGGTGTAAATTCGGATATAAAATGAAGTTCTTTCTATTTGCAAATTTACCTCATAACGTATTGTTGGGAAGGATTAGTTTCCACCATTGCTACATCCATGCCTTTCAAACTTATTCCTGCAACCTAATTGAAAGAAAGGCACTGTGAGTATTACCAATTGAATTCATAAAAGAGATGAAAGAATGGCACCTTCCAGTAGTAGGGCTCTGAAAGTTCTGCAGGACATGATGAATGCCTCTGCTAGCAACAAGAAACATAAGAATAAAAGGGAAGGAGAAGATACTTGTCAAAAGCGAAAATTGAATTCATAAAAGAGATGAAAGAATGGCACCTTCCAGTAATAGAACTCTGAAAGTTGGAATGAATATTTCTGTAGAGCATGATGAATGGAAAAATCACCACCGACCCAATAAAAGAAAAAACACGACACTTGATAAAATTTGAAACAATCAAAGATATGCTGTCTGTGTGAGAAGGAAAGATACCTGAATTTCCCCGCCCCAACATACAAGATCACGAACAAGTAACAACAAAAACTACTTTCATAGTTTCAGAAGAAGCATCTAACCGATTTGGGTTTCGGAAGATGGAAACTTTTCTTTCTTATTTTTTTTATTCATCGCAAAACCTTGCTTTATACGGAGTCTTTATGTCCGTGAGAGGAGAGGAAAGAAAATTCCAAATAATTCGACCGTTTTAATTGCATATAATTGGTGGCTGAATGGCTTGCAACAAGTGTTTAATGAAAAAAAAAGTGGCTTTAGCATCGCCTCTGTTTGAAATTAAAATCAAAACTTGCAAGTTTTGGAAATCGTTAAAAATATAAGTTTTTATTTATTCAAAACTTGCATGGACGTTATTGAAATTATTTAGAAGTAATCGGCCAATAATTTAAGGACTGGTTTCTTGTTGAACATTAACTTACATAACCTTTCAGTAAAAAAATTATTTTTGTTCTTATAATTTTTTTAGAAAATGTCATTTTTGTCTATATTTTATCTGTATTTATATATAGGTCCTTTTATTTTGGTTGAGAAACACAATTTACATTGTAATTAGATACCTACGCGAGTATTCTTAAGCTTTTAATCTTATAATGGTTTCGTTGCATATCTTTTTCTATCTAAAGCTCATTACATTGCATGACAAATCATTCCAGTTATAATCATCAATTCCATTACATGTTTGAAAATTATAAAACAAACATTTTAATTATTTAAAATGTTTGAAAATTATAAAACAAAAATGAAAACTCAGTGATTCCTTGCATTATTTATTAAATCGCAGAATGACAAGAGGTTAAAAACTAAGGCCATATAGTAGAACAATGTTGGCTAAAAAAGAAGTGTTTGACATGGTGTCAGAGTGCTTTTCAAAAGTATTTTTGAAAAAAATTAAAAAAAAAAATTATTTTTATTTTTAAATTTAAATTAATAAAATTTGATGTTTTTAAATCATTTTGATGTGTTAATGTCAAAAATAATTAAAAAATATAAAAAAATATAATTTTAATATATTATTAAACAAAAAATACTTTCAAAAACAACAGCAACCACTTCCAAACTGGCACTCAGGAGATGGAAAGGCTGCCTTCCATCATGAAGCGTAAGGCCGCTCATTGAACCCAAAAATTTAAAGTAAACAATTCATTACATGCATGGCAAGGAGACAGAATATGAGCAAACTTTATTTCTAGATCATTAGACTTATGTAAGGTGAGCGATTCAAGCATAACAGATAAAAAAAAAATCATCTTCCAGCAGCAACTGGAAGGCAGTAAGAAATGCCAGTGTTGGACATCTATGGACTAAATGAGGGCACTTATAAATTAATGATTTAAATCTTATTGAAAACGATTACCAGAACTTACAGCTTATATATATTTATTTTCCCTGGAAAGTGACTGTATGCTAAAGAAGAGCTGTAGAGTGATAAAAATATGCCATCTTGCAACCAGTCAAGGAAGTCATCTCATAAGCAACATGAGCAGCTCTGGTTTTTCAATTAATTTTTTCCACTCATTGCAAAATCTTGCAACAGTCGCCCCATCCAAAACTCTATGATCTGCACCGATATTTACCTGAGAAAGGAGGCAGATGATCAGATACAATAATGAAACGCGACAAAGAGCCATGGTTTTAACAACCAGCAAGCGAGATGTATAATTTTAGCCCGTTTTGTCGCGAGACTTCTCGAATTGTTTGAAATAGCATGCCTGAGTTTATAGCAAGATTGTCCTATACATGGACAGTGCTTTACTTTTTCTAAGGAATGATGTGCTAAGTTACAGCAATTCATTTCCAAAAGAATTGAGCAAATAAATAAAATGGTGCATATCCCAAGTTCATTTGGAAGATGGTGTTAGGTACTCTAAGCAAATAAAAAAAGAGTGAAGTTACTGAAACATTGCTTACTGTCATAGCTGATACAGGATATACATTTCCATCATCTGCAAAATGAGCCACTTTCTGAATTCGGCCAATTGCAATAATTGCAACTTCAGGCAAGTTGAGGATGGGAGCACCAAACTTCCCACCAATTGCTCCTATGTTGCTTAGTGTTATTGTTCCACCAGTTATATCCTCAGGGTTAAGCTTATTAGCCAAGGCCAATTGTTGCAACCGCAAAAGCTCCGTTGTTATCTAAATACATAGGTGGACATTGTCAACAATACCAGAGAAAGGGGGGGAAACAAAAGGTGATTTGAGGGGAAGTATTTGAAAGTAAACACATTGAGAATAAAACAAGACAGATTCCAAAAAGGAAAAATTAGACAGTGTCATTCTTGCCTACAGTTATGGATGAACCCTAATTATAAATAAGTACGCATATAAAGCAAGAAGCAACCTTAAAAAATTTACTGATTTCAATATGAATTCGTGTGGTTTAGTACATTCTAACTTTCATTATTTAATCAATCCAATCTGTATCTCTCACCTTAACTATTAAGTATGAAAGCAAAGTTTGAAGTCAAACTCAATACTTTGAAATCCCATTTTATTACTTGGACACAAGCAAGAAGCTGCTATCAATCAAGCAAAGTGAAATAGAACTATAGCAGATAGTTCTAAATGTAAATAACACACACAGGAGACAATGAAACTAACCTCCAAGATAGAAAGAGACTGAACATTCTTTATATTGGGTACAACTAGACCGGATGGAGTAGCCATGGCAATTCCAATGTTGTGGGAACCTATGACATTCAACAGTTTTTATGAACATGATATCAATAAGAATATTCAACATGATCCAAGCAACATTCTGCTCAAAATATCTCAAAGAAACAACAATTATTTTACATCAGAACAATTCCTTCATTGGCAAGAAATATAGGCACATAAATGCATCCTTGTAGAGCCAAATGTAGAGCCTCTGCAGGATACATCCATCCCATATGGAAGTAGGATAAATTTTATATTAGTTTTATAAGCAGTCAAGACCAGTGAATCTGTTGTGAAATATAATATATAAATGTTTCTCATTTTATACTTTTGATGACAATAGATTCAGATGCAGCTTTGTTAGATCCTTGAAAGATTTGCAAAGGACACCAAAATTACCAGTTTAAATTACATTGGGCAGAAATGCTTTCTCAAGTAAGAATTATAGTGCCCATATACTGGAAAGCCTCCTGTAAATAGTTGTTTTTTACCACTCATTGAACATGTGGCCATCAGAAAATAGAAGCAGTAAACGTTGCAGCAGCAAAGAAGAATAAATCAACAAACCTTTCAGGATGACCTCCATTGAGTCCTCATTGAAGCAACTATTAATCCATGGATATTTGCTGATGGCCACTGAAAGTGACTTTATCAAAGATGGAAGGAAAGTATGCTTCACACCTGATTCGGTATTATTGTTTTGGAAACTTTCTTTAAGCTCCACCAATGCATCACAATTTATCTCTTCTACATAATGAAAATGTGGAACTTTTGCAGCCATTGACATTGTTTTCACCATTGCACGCTGGAATCCCCTGAAAATAAATAAATAAAGCAGGCAAGCAATTATTTTGTCTCAACACTAAATTTAAAGTGGTTTGTCCAATAAACAAGTATTCTTTAAGAATTCTAGTAGAAAAAAACTGGGGGGTAGGGAAAAGAATAAGAGTTCAGAAGTAAGAGGTGTAGACAAAAAGATCACATTTTTCTCAGTAAAAGGTTTACGATTTTACAGGATAATTTTGACATTTAAAATTAAAGGGCATGATATCTCACAGGAGAAGATTTACAGTGCATGTGTTCTTCCAACACAAGTAAAACTAGACCATTGAATTCACAGGATCTGCTGGTTTTTTATATACAGTTCCTACATAAAAAGAACTTCATATGTGGCAATTCAACTATCATTTAACATAACTATTGCTTGTAAAAATGAAGTCTACAGCTAGAACCCAATCTCATAAGCAACTTATAAATAAAAGCTATTAGACAAACTATGCACTCATGAACTTTTAGGTGCACCTATTCACAATGCTAGGCATTCAAAATTTCAAAACAGCATATGCTTGATATGGTCTAAAATCAAAACACCTTCTTATGACTTTGGCTTGCAGCAAATGGTTGTGGTTGCCTGGCTTATGACTTGGATACCAGATTAATTGACCAACCATTACGATTAAAATTGGTAGGAAAGTTAACACCTCTGCAATATAAGAATTGCCATGTTATTCTAATCCTATCATTTAAAAAAAAATGTTATTTTGTGGAGTAAAATGCTAAAGGAAAGTAGTTTTGTACATTCCTACCCCTTTCTTTCAAAAATAAATGATAGGAAAAAGGTTTTCAGTTCACATTAGCTTCTAATATTACCTTAGAGGAATTGTCTTGTCATCACAATGTGAGCCTAATTCGGCTGGCACAAACAAGCAGTCCTCTTCACCCCTCAAAAATTGGTCTCCAGAATCAACATTCTCAAAGCCAGAGGAATCTTTAATGATCCCTTTCTGAATAGCGTGTTTAATTATATCTTCTTTTAATACCCTCCCATCTTTACCAGATCCATGGACATCATTTAGATTTATATTATATTGCTTACCAAGGTGTCGCACAGCTGGTGTTGACAGGACTCCACAAGTTGTACTTTTCTTTACCTCACCCTCAGAACAATGAGAATCAATATTTTCAGTAACATCTTTCAGTATTGGAACTTGAGCTCCCTCAACAACCATTTTAAGAAGAGTCTCTCCAACCTGCACAGATCACACATTACCAGAAATTCAAAATATCAATACACATGCACAAAAGCTATATGGTATTCTTTTTTCCCATGCTTTTGACACCCCAAACACTATGCAAAGCACACCCTCCCTATCTTTTCCCACCTCCCTATCTTTTCCCACCCCATGAGAAATGGAGCCAGCTCTGCCATTGTGGCCTGTATTAAGTTCACACAAGCATGTGCCACCCAGTCTGGCTAACAAAATAACACCATTCTTCATAAGTCTTAAAAATTTTATTTGTTTGACACAGTTTCAAAGTGAGTTCCAACTGACTCCCAAATTCATGTCTCCCATTTCAAGAAGGTTGATAATTTCATCTTTAGTATCCCACACCATTTCTCACACAGGCAAACCACTTACTGAAGCACATACACAGGAAATTCATAAAATTAAATTATTATTAATCTACAGAATGTCATCATGCTTTCTTCACCAAACCAATGAGCAATGAATCAACAAATTCTCACCTTTACTATATCTCCTGGAGCATATAGAAATTGAGCAACTTTTCCTTTGTAACGACTTGTTATCTCAATTGTCGCTTTGTCACTCTGGACTTCACATAGTGGTTGAAAGTCTTCAATTTCATCACCCTACCACAACAATAAGCACGTTGCCATCTCTCCTAATCACTTATAAAGACAATTTGAAACTCACCAAACTGACGGCTTTAAAACCAGCATCAACTCACAAAAACAAACAAATTAATTTATAACTTCATCAATGATTGTTTCATTCATTCAATTACCTCTTTCACAAACCATTTGAGCAGTTCACATTCAGCAATACCTTCACCAGTTTGAGCTAAAGGCACATCAACAACAATTCCACCACTCATCCCCTCATCAGCCAAAGCTTGACTTGAAAACAAACGCCAACCCACTTTACTCTCAATCTTGATCTACAAAAACCAAACTCAACAGTCATTTAACTAATTTCACCATAACCAAGCAATTAACAAATTAATTATAGTCACTCACTTTGATAGAGTTATTCGTGTAACCAGTGAAAGGAAGTTTGTGGGCCGTTAGCAGAGACGAAGCTGGAGCTGGAGTAGTAGTAGTGTACGGGTAGAGAAATCGTGGGGTGGAGCTCCAAACCCGTTTATGCCAAACCCTTCTGACAGTCATCATTGATGAAGAGTTTGCTAGTCCCCAAAATGAGATAAGTTTTGTTGTTTGTTTAAGAAATAAGACAAAACAAGTGTACTTTCATAGGGATTGTTGTTCTTAGTATCAGTATTAGTATTAGTATTAGTATTATAAGATGCAGAGTAATCCATTGCTTCATAGGGGGTAGGTAATGTTTGCTTGTTCATTTGTGAAATAGTGTAGGACCTGAAGGTAATGTCTGCTCGTGTAAAATTGTTTTTTTTTATATTATTTTTTTTAATATGTTAATGTTAAAAATAAATTTTAAAAATAATAAATAATATATTATTTTATTATATTTTTAATTAAAAATATACATTACTACCTCGCTCATCCATTTAAAAATAGGTGCTTCGTAGCAAGCTCAAGATAATCTATTTGCCACTCCTTTTTTAACCAAAGAATTAGTCAAGTCAAGGTTCAAGTGATTATTTAGTACTCTCCAATCTCCGTGTGAATCTAAGTAGCTATGTGAAATATATTTTATATTAAAATTTGATTTTTTTTTCTTCAAAGTTTTTTTTTAGTATTTTGAATTGCTTTGATATATAGATGTCAAAAATAAATTTAAAAAAAAAAAATATATATATATATATATATATATTATTTTAATATATTTATGAATAAAAAAAGATCACTATCATACTTCCAAATATTTCTAAGTTTTAAGTGAAAAATAAATCATTTTGAATGTGGATAATTTATGACCCTTCGGAAACTTAATGAACCGTCACTCTTCATGTCTTACAATATAATTTTATGTCTTTAAATATTAAAATCTATAGTTAAATCCTAACACTCTAAATACTAATTAAACATATTAATTGTTGATGGATAATCATAAATTGATTACAATATTCATTTTATATTTTAAAAACATGATAAAAATGAATTTTCATCTTTTAGAGAGTATACATGAAAAATCTTTAGGATTTAACATATGCATGAAAACAAAATATATTTTTATATTTTTGAAATGAAGAATTTTTTTATTTCTTTTTGAAATTTTGGAGAGAAACGAGGTATTTTTTTTTTCTTTGAATAGTGTGATTGTATGTAAGTTTATAACACAATATTAAATAAAAAAATATATTAAGAAATCATGCAAAATATACATGCGAGGGACCCACGTATACTTTTAAGATAATCCCTGAATATTTTTAAATCTGCTTTGGGTTTTTAAAAGTTGATTTGACTATGTATTAAAATAAAAACAAATTAGAATCTACAGGGAAAATATTAAATATATTTTTAGCCTAAGAGCTGGGCTGATTAGGAAAAAAACCAACAATTTTCTTTTTTCATGTGAAGGTCCAACTAGGGCCTGTTTGGAAGAGTGGTTGCGGCTATTTTTAAAAATATTTTTTATTTAGAAATACATCAAAATAATATTTTTTTTATTTTTAAAAATTATTTTTGACATCAGCATATCAAAATGATTTAAAAACACCAAAAAAATTCATTTAAAATAAAATAAAATAATCAAAATTTAAGGAAATAGCGGTACAACCACCCTCCCAAATAGACCAATAGATATAGTGGGAATGCGATACACATAATGATTTTCTATGATTATATCTATAATATTCTCTGGATTGTGATAAATTACTTCAATGCGATAATAATAAATCTGTTTCATGATTTCTACTCTACTCTACTCTAATCTATACCTCCTGCGATGATTTTATTCACTAAAAAATTCGAGGAGTTGTCCTGATAATAAAAAATGATTTACTTTTTTTTTCCCAACTCGTGGATGCAAATCTTTAAACCAATGTTTTATTGAATAAACTAAACTCACGTGGAGGTTACATCATCGTTTATTTTTTAAAATTGATTTTCTTACCTTAGTTTTTGACATTGATTTAAAAATTATTTTTGAAAAAAATAAAAAAAAATATTTTTATTTTTACTTTAATTAAAAAGTTTTAGTGTTTTTAGATTATTTTGATGTGATGATGTAAAAATAATTTAAAAAAATAAAAAAAAAATATTATTTTGATATATTTCTGAACAAAAAATATTTTCAAAAAAAATTCAACCACCACATCCTTAATCGTTTATTTTTTAAAATTGATTTTTTTATTTATATCTTTAGATTATTTTGATATGTTATTGCTAAAAATCATTTTTCAAAAATTATATTTTCAAGTAAATAATATTTTTAAAAATAATAATAATTATTATATTTCTAAACACGTCTTCCCTATCTCTAGCCCATCCTAATTTGGTCCTCGCTGAGGCTACCTAATTTTCGATTGGTCCTTGTTGAGGCTAAGCATGAGGCCATGACCTTGACGTGGAGATGAGTTGGCATATCCATCCATCATCGAACACTTTCAATATTTTATGGAATAAACTAAAATTACGTGGAGGTTACATCCTTAGACCATTCGTCATTAAAATTATTATATATATATATATATATATATATATCCCACATGTCGTATCGTGCTTGATGATGACGTAACATTATTTATTATTAAAAATAAATTACCATGGATAGATTGTTTATTTATTGTGGTTTCAGCTTTTAAAGAATGAACCGAGACGCATGCAAAAACTCAACCATGGTGTCCCTCTCCTTCCCCATGCCCCTTCATCGTTACGACTGCTGAGCTTCTCTCCCTTACGCGCATACACTGTAATTTAAAAAAAAAATCATTTTATTTGTTTGAGTCTGAAAGTTTTTATTTGTTTTAATTTTATTTTTTTATTTAAATTGATTATATATTTTATTTTATTATCTCATCTCTTATTTAGTGTTGTGGTGTGGGTCTATACAAGTTTCAAGTTTAAAAGATTTTCACTTGAGAGTGTATTAAAAAATAATATAAATTATATTATGGAACCAATTTAAATTTGTAAGTGAGATTCTATAATATGATTTATATTATTATTTTTTGTAATCTCAAGCCCACCCTTATTTATTCTGATTTGACAAATAATATTTTAAATAATCGTACTTGTTCAGGCTAAGCATGAGCCATGGCCACGTGGAGGCGAGGTGGTCGTGATAGGCTTCAAAGTTTTTTCTAAAAATAAATGAACAATTTTTAATGCCAAATAATAATATATGGGCTATAAGGGTAGGTCTAATCGGGCCTCGATTTTGTTCGGATTATATAAGTGGGCTAGCCAGCCCATGTTAGCTTTGTATTCAACAATTCTTTGATCCAGGCTGAAAATCAGCCGGACCTTTCAGTCTGGTACAGGTCCACAGACACGTGCATATATACAAGTCAGCTGAAACATGCTCGTCATACTTAAGATTCGACTGGTGGGGAGGATTATTGAGATTATTTTTTATAATACTTTTCATTTAAAAATATATTTTTTTATTTTATAAAAATTATTTTTGACATCGATACATTAAAATAATCTAAAAACATTTTTTTTTTAATTTAAAATAATAAATAAATAAATAAAAATTCTTTTTTTTTTTTCAAAAGAGTTTTCTGATGCAATCCCTCAAATAAGCTTTACATATTTTCCTACAAATAAATACAAATCATGTGTTTTTTCCTTCTTGTTGATTCGCTGGTGTGAGCTGTTGCACTTTGTTTCTGAAACTGGAAATCTTCGATACGTCTTTCAAGCTCACATGTTCACGTGCCCTCCAACCCACGACTCCTCCATATGACAATCACATTTAGCCTCGTTTTTTATGATTCTCCACGCTAGCGTTCATAAATCTCTTCAAAAGATTTTCAGCCACATGTTAAGGGTCGGCCTTAAATGATAATAAGATTACATAAATGAAATAAAAAAATCCACTTGTTAAATATGTGGTATTGTCGAACCCTATAAACAACATACATAAAAGTATAGATTGTTCTCTTATGCCTAGGTATTGAAAATTCATGTATGATCAATTCACGATAGATTTTAACTCAGAATAAAAAACCCAATCAAACATAATAAAATCAATGGCCCCAATTTAATATACTTTACAATTTCACCCTCAATAACCAGTATATCAATTTTGAATCGTTTGTGTTCTCTAATAACATCTATTCTTCTTTTTTTTGACTTTTTATATTACTAATATGTTTAGGGATAGTAACAAAATGAAATAGAAAACATTAATTCTTACTTGCTTGTGTGTGGACAAATGCAATTCAATTTATAAATGGATGGATATGTATGATTTGACCAATTTGAATGTCTACATCTTGCTGCATGGAGTGATGAAATGAATTACATTAGAGAACTATATAGGCTAGAAATGACATTTGATGTTAAGATTGGAAGGTTCTTACATGTTTTCGCTTTGGATCTTTCAATGTATATTTTGCATCTTAGAAAATAATATAAATTATATTTTGAAGTCTTATTTACAGTTTAAATTTTTAAATGAGATGGTTCTTTAATATGATATTAGAGTTTTATTAACTCAACAGTCATAAATTTGAATCTCATCACTCCTATTCTATTTAATAAAAATCAAACACAAAATAATATAAACAAGTATACAAATTTCAAGTTCAAAAACTTTTTACTCTAGTTTTACCACGTTGTTTGGCCTGCTACACGTTCTCCTGCTTGGCCTGTTTCTCTTTTCCCTTCAGAACTTGTACTATTTTGCATTCCTGTTTCTCTTTCACCATCGGCCTTTTCTGGTGATCTCGACATTCAAAAAGAAAATCTAACGATCGATCGTACCTAGTTATACATTGTGTGATGGTTTTTCCAAGTTTGTCTTTCAAGGACCTTGAGATTCTCTTACTGCGAGATCATATAAACCACTCTAGAGAATCCAAATCATTACATATAATAGCTAATTCCAAACATCATCATGTATCCAATTAACAATTTAGCTCGAGTAAATCAAGGCGATCAATCTGGTCCTTTTGATTCTCCCGATGCTTTTCACCACCCTTCACAGATCATTCCCGGCGCTCATGCGTCGCTAGAAGTTCAATCACCTTGTGAAGAAATATGCTTCTGCTTCTGTCTCCTTGCGGATAAAAAAGAAGTGCATGCTGCTAGGGTTGACTTCTGGCAACACTTCATCTCTCTCAAGGAAAGAAGCCATCATGCTCGAGCAACATGATTTACGTTCAATCGATGACTTGAGGATGTTGCTGTGTGATTATTTACAGGCAGGGTGTGGTCAAAAGAGTTTCTTTTGATCCCAGTCTGTCCCCTTTCGGATCGTTGGCTACCTATTATATTTGACACTCGGGGACCAAATAATGTGGACAATCTGGCTCGAGTAGATTTTCTCCATTATAATTTCCGGTTTTCTAGGGATACCATGATATTTAAGATATAAAATATACCATGGCATGTTGACTAAGTGGAGCAAAAGGCAACGAGTGCTATATCTAGTAAGAGATGTCAAACTCATGGCCTCCCACAAAGGAGAAATGTATTGCTCGTAAATCAAAAAAAGATAAAAAATGAGAGGATCACTCCCATGATCCAGAAGATCTCTTCATGAATCTTTTTTTTTTTTGACTTACATATTTTATAGATTGGTTGATTAAAGATTAATGGATGGATATGCACCACCCTAAGATTCTTGGGCCACAATTCCATGTTTTTTTCTTCAGATATTTTTCCATCCTTGCTTTTGATCAATCAGGAGGAAGACAATTAGGCAGGCAAGCAAAGGTATACGTGGGCCGTTAAAAACCATCTTATTTAAAAGTTTAACTTGTTAGGTTTGGTTTTTTATATTATTCTCTAACATATTTTTTCAAGTGAAAGTCTTTTGGGTTTTAAATTTGCATAAACTTACACTGTCTTGTGCTTAGTTTTTCTCAAAATAAAATGAGGATGGTGAGATTTGAACTCGTGATCACTAGATCAGTAAATCTTTGATACCATATCATAAAATTATTTTATTTAAAAATTTAAATTATTAAGTAAAATTTTAAAATATAATTTATGTTATTGTAGAATATTTTTATAAAAGGAAGGCATCAAAATATATTTTCTGAAGCTTTTTGGACTGAGATAAGGGAATCGATGGGACGTGAGTTGATTTCTTTGTCACGCATTGCGGGAGAAAGGAGGAAGGTGTCTGCTGCTTGAGTTTCTGCAAGCAAATGCACTCGTTTTTGGCCCCAGAGCCACAGCATCGTTAGCAACGAACCTAATCGAAAACCAGCAGGGATGTGACCGTTGATTATGGCTTGGAATGCCCCTAACCATCACTCTGTTGAAATCGCATTGGCTCGGAAGGTATAAAATCACATCTTAAACAAGGAAAAAGGTGACTGCGATGCAATTTGTCGACAAGATTATCCAAAGTGGGTGTAATAATTGCCGATGAGACTGGTTTCTTTGGTGTAACCAGATGCACATGCATGGTTCCCAAATTTTAATTTTCATTATATCATCATTTGGTTTAATAAAAAGCATTCCTTTACAGAGATAAGTGTACTACTCAGACAACGAGATTAGCCCATCTCCAAAAGGGTTTTGGTTGTTTGTTAGGAGTAATGAAGTGTTACTATTGGAGCTCGCAGGATTTCACTGAAAACAATTAGCTGGAAAGTGTAAATGTTTGACAAAAATTAGCATGTTTGATAATAATTGAGAAATCCAAAGGGTTTTCGAGAAAAAAAAGTCAAAAAAGTCTTAATAGCTACGCACAAAATCTACAAATAAATCACCTATATTTTTATTTTTATTAACACCAATACATAGTGTGTTTTCGGTAATGTGGTGGAGGGTGGTTTTACAAAAATACTTTCAATTAAAAATGTATTAAAATAATTATTTTTCACATTAATATATTAAAAAATATTAATTTAATACATTTAAGATAAAAAAAACACTTTAAAAAACAAGTTAAGCTATATTGTCAAACATACCCTAACTATAATTGTGGCCACCAATTTCAATCACTCAAACCACATTTTATTAAGAATAAATTTACTCAACTCAAATCAATTAAAAAATTCTGATTTTGAGTCGTAGATCCGAGATTTGTAAGCCTTACAAGAACACCCGATTAAATTATAAATATAAAAGGGTGTCAATCAAAACATTTGATGATTCAAGGACTCTTGTACACTTTACCCTAATGGCCACCGTCCATTTTACAAGACGAGGAAACAAAAAAGAATATACGGCAGAATGACAAACACCTACTCACATGACAAGAAAAATCAACTTTGCGGCTAATTTGGAAATTATGTCGAATATTTCCTTGTCATTATTGCGCATAATTCTTGAATTTAATTGTAGATTATCAAATTTGTTTGGTGTCATTTCCTAACAATTATTTAGCAATAAATTAGCAGTCAAGTAAGAATATTGATGAAGTATATTCTTAATTCTATTCAAACACTCTTTTGTCGATCTATTTGTAGACTAACAAAATTGTTTAATAGAGATTAATGGCTGCGTTATAGTTTATTATTATTATTATTGTTATTATTATTATTATTATTATAATAGATGTTAATTTAATTTTTATTATTATTCATTTCTCTATTTAATAGAGATTAATGGCTGCGTAATATTTAATTCTGTTTAAGAGATGTCATTAATTATCTAAATAAGTCGAACTTTTATATTCATTTTTCTATTAAACTATGATCTTAATAGCAGCTCCTTAATTTAACACTTGTATTTGATTTAAAAAAGTATAAGCGTTCATATTAAATGTTACAGTAATGTTCAATCAACAAGGTCCGGTGATGCTAAAGTGACAATGATCGATGATGAACAGGTTAATTTGTCCATACCAGTAGATATATTTACATGCATGACGTGTTAAATGAAATTTAAAAACAATAATGGAACATAAATTTTAAAAATATAAATACAAGTCTAAGAATTTGTATTTTCGAAAGCTAGAAGTTTTTGTGCGCTTCCATTTCTCTTTTAATGTTTAATTGATGTGTATTAATCTCCATCCAACCTTGTTCTCTCTCTACTTATATCTCTATTTGAGCCATATATAGATGCTAAATAGATTTCTTTGAGCTGTTAAGAAAAAGGGTCTCCGTCCAAGTAGATGAGCACATCTATAACACATTAAAAAACAAGCTAAACTGAGTCGTCTAAATAATATAGCAGTAGACTCGTATTATTGTGGATTATAATACTATAATTAATGTTTTGTCATTCAGTACATTGAAATTTAATTCTTGGTTTTAGGGGTATTTTCAACTTTTCATAGGGTCCGGTTAGTTTTATCTGATTTTTGGAGGGTGTTTTTGTCTTTTTTATATATTTTTTTGCACAGCAAAACTATTAGTTTATCCCCGAAAGCAGACAACAAAGAAGGGTCAAGGGTATTTTTGGTTTATTTTTTTATATTCCTGCAAACGCGTCTGCTTGACGCGCATGTCATTGCCTCCATTACATGCCTTTCAAGCGGCGTGTTTTGCGTACGAAGGCTAAGGACACTGCCAGATCATCGCGTCTCCGGGTGCGCTGCCATATTCTCTTCCACATGGTGGTATGCGTGTCGACAGAAGGTGGGTGGACGATCATCAATGGTCGGTTTTGTTATTTTTTGTGTCTTTTATCTCTCTTGCAGCACCAAAATATATTTTAGTCACTAATATTTTTATTTCATTTTTTGCCTGATTGCTTCTACAAAAGCTAATAGAATAATTAAGAACAAAGGAAATTAAGGGAATAGAGAAAGCACTATAATTTCACATGACTTTATAATAATATGTGTGTGTTGTTTCTACTCTTAACAATGCATCTATCTATAGACACCTGTATATAAATACTTGTAAGCTCAAAGAAGAAGGTATCTAGACATTCATATATATAATGTATAATTTTATAACAATTGTTAGAATTTATATTAGTGCTTTAGTATCTATTTCTAATTTGAGATGGATCCCTTGAATTTACATATATAGTGGTATTAACATAGATTATATTTTTTTCATAAATGTTTATCTTTAGAGAGTACAAATCACTTTAATTTTAGCATGTGGATTGTTTAAGCTAAGGTAATATATTTAGTATTTATCAATAGTCCTAATATATGTAAAATCTCTCAAAAATAACCACAATATTTTAAAATTAGAATAAAACAATATGTTTGGTAGTTATCAATAAAATCCTTTTTAATCATATATATATATATATAAAAAGAAAAGAATGAGATCAAGCTTAAGAACGAAGAAATATAGGAAACTGATATAGAGAGGAGCCAAATCCATCCCTAACGGTAGCACCTTTAACAGACAGGGTGCGTGCTGCATTTCAAAACGTGAGAGAGCTGGTTTGCTTTTGATTAATGGTCCTATGGTTTTGGATCCATCGATAAGACTCTTCCAAAAGCATGTGGAGAAAAAAAGGCTTTTAATTTGCTTCCAATACAATCTAAATCTCAAATCCTCTTCTGACGCACACTCCATCTCCTAATCCATCCCTAACATCATCATCATCCCTTTACTATATATATATATATATATATATAACACCAATCTACACATGGAGAGAGAGATTCCCCATCAATCTAAGAATCTTCCTGGGATCTTCAGTTCTTGATAAAACCTTACGAGTATATATAGTTTATGGTAGATAAGATTTACGAATTATTAATATGGGTACCACTTCTAGCTCAAATAAATCATACTGCTTATAGATAAATAGATCGCTTTAGCCCTTATATAAATTAAATTATCGGTGGTGCATTTCCCGTGAAATTATTGAATATTTTAGAAAATATTAGAGTTGTCTTTAAATATTTCTCTATTTATTTATGATTGTATAACCCTAGTTTTTCATGCAAACTAATATGCTATCATGGATTTCTAACAAATTTAAGAATAAAGAGCACCTAGTGTGTTCATGATCAATCCCGATTAGTAAACCCTAGTGATTTGCTTAGCATTGACATCTCCAAAGTGATACTAATAATAATAATTGTAGCAATCGTTGATGGTTATAGTCACATTTTACATGTTGATTTTAAAGGGGAAGTAGATATGTTCGGTTTCGTTTTGGAAAGTGACAAACTTCGTGATTTGAAGAGCCATTGTTATTTCAGTACCATCGCTTTATACGTGTGTGTCTATATATATATATCACTCGATTTATTTTATGTGATACATCACTTTTTATAATTGAACACCAGTTTAGCTAGTGGATTTTTAATATAAGTTTTGTAGTTGAATTATCTTGAACAGTTGATAAAAAATAATTAAATTTCAAAACTTAGATGAATGTGGTACTTGAGATCATAATTTTTATATTTATTATTGATACTGCAGTACAAACATAAACAACGACGTCTGAAATCGAACCCCACTACCTTACAATCTATAAAGCTCCCTCTCGAACCATAATATCACTCACTTTGACCTCTCTCTCTCTCTCTCACACACACACACACAAGGGAACAAGAAAAGGGTCCTAGCAAAAATGGTTACAGCAGAGAAATCCCACAAGTACCCAACAATGCCAGAGGTAGAAATGAATCTCAATTAAGCACAACCAGAAAATCTTCGACTTGATTTCTTAATAATCATACTGACGCCTGTACTTGTTTTTTTGTTTATACTTTTTTCTTTCCATTAGGTTGTCGAGGAGCTAAAAAAAATGACAGAAATAGGCTTCCCTATAGCAGCGTTGAGCTTGGTGGGGTATCTCAAAAACATGATCTTAGTAGTCTGCATGGGAAGACTAGGAAGCTTGGAGCTCGCCGGCGGCGCATTAGCTATTGGATTCACCAACATCAGTGGCTACTCAGTTCTCTCCGGCCTAGCGACGGGGATGGAGCCTCTGTGTAGTCAAGCATTTGGCTCGAGAAATCTACTGGTAGCATCTCATACTCTGAGAAGAACAATTCTTATGTTACTACTTGCTTCGATACCGATTGGTCTGTTATGGATCAATCTTGAACCCCTCTTGCTTAGCCTCCATCAAGATCCTGACATAACCAGAATTGCAAGTTTGTACTGTCGATTTTCCATTCCTGATCTTATCGCTAACAGCCTCCTCCACCCTCTACGAATTTACCTGCGCAGTAAAGGGACTACATGGCCATTAATGTGGTGCACCCTGGCCTCCATTGTTCTCCATGTTCCTGTCACCCTATTTCTAGCCTTCACTCTTTCTCTAGGAGTCCCTGGAATTGCAATTTCTACTTTCATTACCAATTTTAACACCCTCTTGTTCCTTGTATGCTACATGTATTTATTTAGTCCGGCCACGGCCACTGTGGAGGAGCCAGCTTCGTCCGCGCCCCTGATCACACAGCAACCATTTCTATCATCTCCTTCCACTTCACTAAGAAAGGAATGGGGAACTCTACTTCGGCTTGCAATTCCAAGTTGCATAGCTGTTTGTTTAGAGTGGTGGTGGTACGAGTTCATGACAATTCTAGCCGGTTACTTGCACAACCGTCGAGCCGCTCTAGCAGCATCAGCTATTATAATTCAGACCACATCCCTGATGTACACATTGCCAACGTCACTGAGTGCATCGGTGTCGACTCGGGTGGGCAACGAGCTCGGAGCAGGCAGGCCACAGAAAGCTCGTTTGGCCACGGTGGTTGCAATAGGCTTAGCCTTATTAAGCTCATTATTTGGCTTGCTATGGACCACCCTAGGGAGAGAAGCATGGGCGAAAGTCTTTACAAAAGATGATGAGGTTCTCGAGCTAACCATGGCTGTACTGCCCATAATTGGATTGTGTGAGCTTGCAAATTGTCCACAAACGACAAGCTGTGGAATTTTAAGAGGTTGTGCTAGGCCCGGCATCGGGGCAGGGATTAACTTTTACTCCTTTTACATGGTGGGTGCGCCTGTGGCTATAGGCCTAGCCTTTGTTTGGAAACTAGGGTTTGTGGGTCTATGCTATGGTCTTCTTGCGGCTCAAGTTGTATGTGTGGTCTCAATTCTAACAGCAGTATACAACACAGATTGGGATAGAGAATCGTTGAAGGCCAAAGAATTGGTGGGCAAAACTGATGCCTCTGCACATGTTCATGCAGACCAAATAGTGAAATGTGAAGAGGGAGTAGGGCAAGGTTTCGGATGAAGAAAAGTGATGAGAAATAGATAGAAGGATTTGGCCGATCGAAGGAACACGAACAAAGAGAATTACGGCATTAACAGGACTAGAAAAAAAAAAAGAGGTTCAAATAACACCTTTCATCTTCATTATTGCAACTCCATCAATTCCAGCAATTCTATTGTACGAGTTTACTTTGCTTTGTCTTTTCTATTTTCTGTCCCTACTAATGACCTTCTTACGTGTATATACACCCACACTACTATATTTTTAGTGTTCAGAAGGTGGGCTCTTACGGTTTTATATATATAGTTCCCTTTCCTCTTCACTCTTGTTGTAAGACCCCCTTGTTCTTTTCCTTCCTTTTCTTTTCTTTTTTTTTTTAATTGGCTTGCCTGATACTATTGTAATTGCTAGCCTTTTGTTGTCAAAATTTTGATAGAGTCTCTCCTATACCGAGAGGTTCCAAATTATTTGACGCAAAACCGGTTTACACTTATAATAACTCACATTTCATAACTTAATCGTCTTGGGTATCGATCCCACAATCATTCATCATCATCACAAATATAATATTTTTAACACACATGAACAATAAATATCATTATAGAGGATTAAGTGAGAATAAACATGCATACATGTAACAAGATTATATGAATTTCAGAGTTAAGTTAATCCAGTTAAATTTAAACAAATTAATTTTTACAGATTAAGTCATTCACATATTTTAATATTACAAAAATAAAAGGGTGTGCTTCCTAAAACTAAATAACAAAAACAAAAAATTATTGGCGTGCATGTGATGATCCTGAAACAAAACACATATTTTTAAGACATGAACATCACAATAAGTTTAGCATATTCATTTAAATTTCTAATTGTGTGTGTATAGAATTATTTCACCCTCCCATGGCATCCTTATTCTATTTCTTAATTGTATTTTAATTTCCAATTTAACTATTCACTTATTTGTTCTATTTTTGCTTGATTTTTATTTTGCAAGAAAATGGCAATTCATTTGCAAAGCATAAAAATACCTTTTAATAGAATGGTCAGGCAATTAATTTCAATTGTCTATTTATTGATCGAGAAGTTTGGAACATATCTACTAATATGAATTTTATTAGTCCTATTCAAATTCTTGCCTATTCTTACATTTACAAAACATGCCAAATCGTGGAAAAGCAATGGATACGTTAAGCTTTTGACACCTTTTGCTCTTCCATGCAAGTATAAACATCGACTTAGCTCTACATATTAACATGTATTATTCTATACCAGGCCTCCATTTGGCAAATTTGTTTTCATTAGAATTCAAACTAAAGCAATACAACTTTTAAAATACAATGTTACCTAAACAAAGGTATAAAATCACACCGGTTTTCTTCATTGTTACCTTGATCCATGGCCACCTGTATTAAGCATAATTTAATTTCTTGGCTCATGCAATTATTCAATAATTTCTGTAGATGTTCTTTGTAAACTAAAATAAATACAATCAATTGAGAAGACTTTGGTTAGAGGTAACGAAGAGGGGGTTCATTTTTGTAAATATATGGTTGTTAATAATTTAAATGTTCATTAATTATTAAAATTAGCTCCTCTTAGTTCAATTATTAATCAAAACACCTTTTAATTTGCTTTTTTAGGTTCAAACTTAATTGCGTCGTCAACGATAATGGCCATGATGTAACAAATTTTCTTCCCTCCGGCAAGCCAGCTGACTTTTGTTTTTCCAACGATGATCCATTTGTTGTTCCACCTTAAATGCATAAGAAATAAAACAAAACAAAAATATTTCAACTTCGATTTGGAGCCTGCCCTCAACAGAGTCGAGATATATGTTTGTTGTTAGAGAATAATATAAATCATATTAAGGGGTCTCACTTATAAGCTTAAGCTTTTAGGTGAGATGGTTCCTTAACATAGTATCAGAGCCTTGTTGACCCAGCGGTCACGAATTCGAATCTCACCACCCCCATTCTATTTGATAAAAAAAAAAACCAAGCACAAGGTGATGTGGGCCTGTGCAAGTTTCAAGTCTAAAGAGCTTTCACTTGAGGGGGGTGTTAGAGAATAATATAAATCATATTAAGGGGCCTCACTTACAAGCTTAAGATTTTAGGTGAACATCTTTGACGACACTGCATCTGAACCATCCATTGACCCGACTTGCCCCATCAAAGTTGTTGACTCTGCAAGATGGTTCAGATGCAGTGTCGTCAAGGCTCCATCGAAGCTGCGATATTGGACATGTGCATGATTGGACAACCATGACCATCTATACATGTGCATGATTGGACAGCCATGGCCATGTATCTATATATAGATAGATGGTCATGGCTGTCCAATCATGCACATGTTTACACATGAACACACAAAAAGATAGCAAATCTATCATGTGCAGGCATGCACAACCACCTTATATCGGTGGTATTTCGCTATCTATGGTTGTCAAAGAATTAACGCCATTATTAAGTGAGACTAATTAAGTTGGATTATTCGTATATCCTATGGTTGATTTGTAATTGGTCCAGCAAGCTGTACTGGCTCAGCCAAAGTACAGCATATAAAAATATTATTGCAAAGATTTTGAAATTTATCTTGTAATTTTTTTGAAAAAACGTGTGAATTTAGAAGATATTTAAAATTCATTGGGTTCAGGTTTTGAATTCCATCCGTTTGTCAACTCAAATATGAAAATCATTCCAAAAAATTAACAACTACAAATAAAAATATTGATAGAATTTTAATTGTTGGTAAATTCTCATCATATATATCGTTTGAATTTTTCATGAATTTTTTTTTTTTAAATATATCAAAAATCCTATTAAGAATTTGATAGGATCTCCTTTATACGAGAAGATACTAAGTTATCGACTAACTGACATCACACTTCGATATGATTTTTTATTCTTTGTTATTATTTCAAAATCCAATCCAAATATCCTGCATCTCAACAGCTCATTGCCAGCAACTCAACACAGTATATTCAATATTAGCATACAAAATTAAATAAGATAGACATGGCATCATAAACTTTTCAAAATATATCATCATGTAAACTACCTAAATAAAATGGTATCATATACTACAATAAAAGTAAAAAGCTTGAATTTAATGACAACAAGCATAAATTGATGGTTACTTTAACTATAGTTAAAGTCCTGCATTCGAGCATAAATTGTTTAGTGTGCTTTGTTCATCTGTAAGTTCATTAGTGATCCCGTTGATAAGTTTTTCGATGAACAGTAATTAGATGTGACTCCATTGGTAAGATTCTTTCGGACAGAATCAATGTCTGAAAATCGATAGATTATCCCGTCAATTAAATGCAAGGTTTTGATAATGAAAGTTACTTGATTAGCCAATATAGTCCACGTGCAACTCGACTCTTATTTCTAGATTTTTTTATATTTTTTAAATAGTTTTTATTTTTGTTTATGTTTGTGGGTGTATATATGCTCTTAGTTTTTTTTTTTTTTTTGAGATATCATTTTTTTAAAAAAATTGTATTATTAAATTTTAGTTTGTGTTTATGATCATTTAAAAATTTATATTTTTTATCTTTTTTCTTTGTTTTTTTTCTGATTTTTTTTTGTTTGTTTGCTCTTTTGTTAAAGTTTTTGAGTTTTTTTTATTGAATTTATTTTCTCATTATTCACGCGATGATAATAATAATAATAATTTTAGTTTTTTTTTCTTATTTCCTCTTTTCTTAATATTTTTGAGTTTTTTTTCTCAATGTAATTTAATAATTTTTATTGTTTTAGCAATATTAGATGTTAAACCTTTGATGTTGCTGTTGTTATAATAAAATATATCGATGTGTTTCATTATATCAAACCTTGCATGTATAAATGCTATATTTTATTTTTTAACTAACAAAATCTATTAATTATTTCAATCTTAACAAGTTAAAAAAATTATTTGTTATGTCCACAACGTAATACATGCAATTAACAAGTATATTCCAAATCTAATCATTGTCAACAGAACGAACAAGCATCGCCATAGACATAATCTGTGTCTTCAGGCATGGTCTCAGGTGCGCTAGCTAGGTGCGTAGTCGGCAAGTCCCAGCCCTCGATTATTATATCTTTTACAGCCACCCACTGACCACTATTTCCCTCGAGTGGCATTTGGTTGTTAACAAATTATTTTAAGGTTAATTGAGGGAGAACATTAAAAGTTTTTTTTTACTAAAATTATTTTTTTTTGTTTTAAGTGAAAAAAAAACATAGAAAATTTTTAAATTATTTTATTATAATAGTATCAAAAATATTTTTTTTGATATATATATATATATTTTTTAATACATTTTTAAATAAAATAATATTTTGAAAAACAATCATAATCACATTATCAACCTCTTCCGAGCAAAACGACGTTGGAACCCAAAAAGAAAATCCAGTAAGTATTGATTGCATTATGTGCATGTGAGGATGGTCCTACTGCATCTTCATTAAAATTTAATTATTCGGTGGTTCAAAAAAAGTAAGCTAATTAGTTATTCGATAATAATGATGCTGGAGAATTCTAAAAAATGATGGAGAAATGTTTTTTTCCCCTTCAAAAGTATCCCTAATAAATCTTGATTTATAGTAGGGTAGGGAAGGTTAGGGCATAAAAAATATTTCCATTGTTGATGGTTCAGTAACATTTTCAATTTGCTTTCTCAGCTTACCACTAATTAGGTTGTTAAAAGGCTTTGACATGCATTCATCGTTCTGAATTTTTTTATTGCTAATACTATCCCTTTTTTTTTCAAATTAATTAGGTTGTAATGAAAAATATTAAACTCTTAATTTTTATTATTTCTCTTATTTATATGTTTAATAATTCTGTTATTAACGTAAGTGTCCGGGTCAGCTTGCGTATATCTTGACTAATCTCGCAAATCATAAAGTTAATAATCATGTAAACTTTTAGTGACACTAAAATTTATGAGACTCGAATAGCTTGCAACACGAGTGAAATGATGTGTTCTTATCAATTATGAGTTCAAGTCTTACAAATATCAGGGTTACTGAAAGTTTATATAATCGTTAATTTCAGGAGTTGTAGGATTAATCGAGGTGCATACAAGATTGCTCGGACACCTACATTAATTAAAAAAAAATCTGATTTTATCCTAACTCAATAGGTCCAAATATATTTTTTCTCAAGTCAGGATATATGATGGACCGAACCCAGCAACAATATATTTATGCTTCTGACATCAATCTAGGCTAGTGGTCCAGCTCATGGGTCTTGCTACCTCCAGGACAATGGGCTGCCTGGCCTTGTAGATGTTTTCCATCAAATCATAGGAATCTTCTTCTCTAGAAAGAATACTAGCTGGGTTGCCCGCACTACGTTGCGGGCAGAACAAATAATCTTCATAACTGTTGAGATTACAATATAATATTCTAATATATAAAATTTGATATTATGAAAAAGATCAACATCTTTTTATTATAATAATATTAAATCAAAGTCTTAACTTCTTAAATCATCATCACCATCACTGTCAAAACAATAAACATAATGAAAAAAATAAAATAAATGAAAAAAACAATAAAAATTATTGACTCCAAAAAAAATTATTTGACCTGAAAATTTATAAAAAAATATTACACTACTTTGCGGGCTGAGTAAAAAGTTTGTATAACTATTAAAAGAATAAAAATTATCAAATTATCCCGAGAGAAAAAAAAAACCTAAAAAACATTAACAAAAGATTAAGTAATAGAAAAACATTAAATTATTATTATTATTATTATTATTATTATTATTATTATTATTATTATTATTATTATTATTATTATTATTATGCTAATAATGAAAAAAATAAAAGACTAAAAAAATCATAAAAACTTTAACAACATTAACAAAAGAGTAAGTAAGAGAAAAACATTAAATTATTATTATTATTATTATTATTATTATTATTATTATTATTATTATTATTATTATGCTAACAATGAAAAAAAAATAAAAGACTAAAAAAATCATAAAAACTTTAACAAAAGATCAAACAAAAAAATAAAGTAAAAATTATCAGGTAAAAAAAGTCATATGACGTACAAATAAAAAAGGAAAAAAAACTAAAAGAAATAACAAAAAAAAATACAAATATCAATTTCCAAATGATCGTAGATATAAAATAAAATTTAAGAACTATTGTTTTTTTTAAAAAAAAATATACCAGCCCAACAAATAAGAAAATAAAAAAAAATAAAAATGAAAACTAACCACAATTATATATATATATATATATATATATGGACAAAAGTAAGGATTATTCTTGAAATTAAAAGAAATAAAGGGATTAAAATGAAAAATTAAAAGTAATAGGGCTGAAATGAACATTAAATATAAAGGGATTAAAATCCAAAATTAAAAGTATAAGGGCTGAAATGAAACATTTGAAGTCTTAAAATAGAAGAATATTATTACTATTACAACTAAAACAATAAAAATTATTAAATTATTATAATGAAAAAATAAAAAAACATAAAAAAGAAAGCAAGAAAAAAAAATAATATTATTATTCTTATTAAGTTAATAATTGGAAAAAATTCAATAAAAAAATGTCAAAAAAACATAAGTGAAAAAAAAAAACGAAATAAATAAAAAAAATCAAAATCAATAAAAAAATAAAAAAACAATCAAAAGAAAAAAAAAAAACATAAGTGAAAAAAGAAAAGAAAAAACGTCAAAATCCATAAAAAAAACAAAAAAAAACAATCAAAATGAAAAAAAAAGTGAAAAAAAAAGAGGAAAATGAAAAAAAAAAAAACGCTAGCACTGGCAGGGGTCGAACCCCTGCCCAACGCCTCCTCTCCTCCCACATGGCCATGTGTTTGCCAATAAGCTACATGATTGTTATTGTTTCTTTGTGTGAAACACTATATAAATAGTATATGTATTGTTCAAAAACGAAAAAAAAAAAAAAAAAACTATTGAAATCCACAGTGTTTTCACTCACATGCTACAGTGATTTCCCCAACTCTTTTAGTTTATTGTACTAGTTTAATGGCCCGCACTTCGTTGCGGGCAGAACAAATAATTTTTACAATTGTTCAGATTAAAATATAATATTTTTACATGTAAAGTTCGATATAAAGAAACAAATCAAAATACCCTATTATAACAACAGTAGCATCGAAGTGTTAACTTCTAAAATTATCTCTTACTGTCAAAACAATAACAATTATCAAAATACCTCGAGAGAAAAAAAAAGCAAGTAAGAACAAAACTTGAATTATTATTATTATTATTATTATTATTATTATTATTATTATTATTATTATTATTATTATTATTCGGTAATAAGCAAAAAAAACAAAATTAGATTGTTAAGATAATGTATTCACGAAAATTCTAAAATTATTATTATTATTCTTAATATTCATATTATTATTGTTTTAATAACGGGAAGAAAACAAAATTAAATCAAAGGCTTAAAAAAACCCTAAAAATATTAACAAAAGAGCAAATGAAAAAATAAAATAAATGAAAAAAATAATAAAAATCATTGACTGGAAAAAAAAAATTATTTGACCTCAAAATTTATAAAAAAAATATTACACTACTTTGCGGGCTGAGTAAAAAGTTTGTATAACTGTTAAAAGAATAAAAATTATCAAATTATCCCGAGAGAAAAAAAACCTAAAAAAAATTAACAAAAGAGTAAGCAAGAGAAAAACATTAAATTATTATTATTATTATTATTATTATTATTATTATTATTATTGTTATTATTATTATTATTATTATGCTAATAATGAAAAAAAATAAAAGACTAAAAAAATCATAAAAACTTTAACAAAAGATCAAACAAAAAAAATTATTATTATTATTCTTAATATTCATATTATTATTGTTTTAATAACGGGAAGAAAACAAAATTAAATCAAAGGCTTAAAAAAACCTAAAAACATTAACAAAAGAGCAAATGAAAAAAATAAAATAAATAAAATAAAAATAAAAATTATTGACTGGAAAAAAAATTATTTGACCTCAAAATTTATAAAAAAAATATTACACTACTTTGCAGGCTGAGTAAAAAGTTTGTATAACTGTTAAAAAAATAAAAATTATCAAATTATCCCGAGAGAAAAAAAAACCTAAAAAACATTAACAAAAGAGTAAGTAAGAGAAAAACATTAAATTATTATTATTATTATTATTATGAAAAAAAATAAAAGACTAAAAAAATCATAAAAACTTTAACAAAAGATCAAACAAAAAAATAAAATAAAAATTATCAGGTAAAAAAAGTCACATGACGTAAAAATAAAAAAATAAAAAAGGAAAAAAAAACTAAAAGAAATAACATAAAAAATACAAATATCAATTTCCAAATGATCATAGATATAAAATAAAATTTAAGTACTATTTGTTTTGAAAAAAAATATACCAGCCCAACAAATAAGAAAATAAAAAAAATTAAAAATCAAAGCTAAGCACACTTATATATATATATATGGACAAAAGTAAGGATTATTCTTGAAATTAAAAGAAATAAAGGGATTAAAATAAAAAATTAAAAGTAATAGGGCTGAAATTTACATTAAATATAAAGGGATTAAAATCTAAAATTAAAAGTATAAGGGCCGAAATGAAAACCAACTGGATTATTCCCATACGTTGTCCAGGATAATTTTTTTAAATCAATTTTTATTTAGTTATATGATAATAAAAAAAAATTAGTATAAAATACAACTAATGATTATGGAAGATAAATGTATTTTTTATTAATCTTGACAACAAAACCATTTATTTATTACCAGCATATTCATTGAATAAAAACAATAATAGTAAGGGGAAAAGATTCATAAAAAACGTAGTGATTTGAATTAAAAAGAAAACAAATTTACTTTTAATCAAAAATATTTTTTTATTAATCTTGACAACAAAACCATTTATTTATTACCAGCATATTCATTGAATAAAAAACAATAATAGTAAGGGGAGAAGATTCATAAAAAAACGTAGTGATTTGAACTAAAAAGAAAACAAATTTACTTTTAATCAAAAAATATTTTTTTTATCCATGCATTTTCTTTATTTTAATGAATATAATATTTCTTTTATGGGAAGCGTTGTTTTTTTTATCCAGCCTCTTACCTCAGCTGGAAAAAAAAAGAAAAAAAAAGGCAAGAAACGGTAAAGGTGGAACTGGGATTCGAACCTCTTACCTCTTCTATGTGCTCAGTCATGTTTTCCAGTAAGCCACTGGCATTTCTTTATTACTTGTTGTGAAACAATATATAAGTATCATAAAAATAGCGAATCAGACAATGGTCACTGTTCAAAAACGAAAAAAAAAAAAAAAAACACTATTGAAATCCACAGTGTTTTCACTCACAATGAACAGTGAATTCCTAAGCTCTTTTAGTTTATTCTATAATAATATGAACTGGGAAGTGATAAACATTAAAATCGTGCTGTCTTGTAAAAAGGTATTGCTCGTTTTCATTGGATTACGCTCTGGGGGGGTGAGGAAATGATAAAAAAAATCAATGCACGTGGCTTATTTATTTCAAAACACACTTCAAATATTAAATAAAGAATAGTTAAAAAAAAGAAGTAAACTTATCAAGCCGAATCCGGAAATTAAGACTAAAAAATAATTTTTATATTATTATTATTATTTTGAAAAAATATATATATTTTTATGGATTAATATCAAAAATAATTTTTTTTTTTTAAAAAATAATAATATATTTCTAAACAAAAAATCATTTCAAAAACAGCTTTAAACTCTTATAAACAAGTACTAAATCGGCACAAAGAGTGGTAATGAGAGCAGATTAGCAGCATTAATATCATGAATTAAAGATTAATCCGGCTGACAGGTGGTGGTGGTGGCGGTGCTGCTGCTGCTGCTGCAAGATCACGTACCGTCTTCAAGAAAAAGAATCTCTGCTGAACTGTAAAATTGCTGAATCGTAGCTGTAATCATATCTGCTCTGTCGTCCATAGAGCTAGACCTTAGACTCCTCTCTAGCAACTAGCAAAGTCGGCAAGTGTTCATAGCTAGGGTTTGTTGTCTATATAAAGTTCGAGGTTGATGACTATTGAAATTTTATATTATTATTAATTTTAGGATTTGTAGAATTCTTGTTAATTTATAAAAAATAAAAGAAAAAAAAATAGCAACTAGCCACACATTATCTGCTCTGTCGTCATCGAGTCCTCTCCTAGCAACTAGCCACATTGTCCTTCTCCTATATTGTTACCACCGGGGGAAAAAGGGGTACGTACCCTATTTCTTGTCAGTTCTATAATACATTAATACTTTAAAAGCGCCTTTGGAATTCGCAGCTTTAAAATTTATTTATTTTAAAACAATTATAATTTTTATTTATTTAATATAAAAAATATAATATTTTTAAATATTTTTAAATAAAAATCACGAAATCGACCACAAGCGAATAACATCTTTTTTTATGACTGGGGTGTTCGGGTCAGCTTACGTGCATCTCGACTGTTTCCCGGGCCCACTGAACATCAAGCTCAGTAAGCATATAAGACATCACGGGGGTGACAAACATACCGCGTAAGGATAGATCCAGGAACAAGAGTGGAGGATCCCTCCAACTCTCAGTGGAAACTCGAACCTGAATCCTACTAAGGAGGGGGCTCCTCTTCAACCACTGGACCACATCACTTGCTGGTGCTTAATAACATCTCTTGCTATTACAATTTGTTGTCGTTTTTCTCTCCATCAAATTTGAAAATGAAATTTAAATCATACTTCGTTTTAAAACAAGAAGAGATTATCTAACTTTTATTTAGAATCTGAATCATGTATTAAATCTTATATTTTTCTATAATATTCTTAACTAAAGTACATCTCATGAAAATCTTGCAATTAGAATGAGTCATTTCAGAAGAAAAAGAATATATGAATAAAAATTGATGATAATTTAAATATTAATTTGACTCCTAACTCGAGTATAATTAAAAAAATACTCAATTTGAAATTGATATGATCAAACCAATTAAAAAAATAATTATTATAAAAAAATCATTTTAATCTTTTTTATATAAATAAAATCAAAATAGACTGATCTTCTATCTAACTCGTGATCCAAACCGGGGTTTCACTAGTTTTAGATATAATAGTTTTATGTAAGCTAGATTGATATCTCACTTCCTAGTCCTCCCCAAGACAGTTTTATACTCACCAAACACATAATCTTATTGGTGGGTTTTTTTCTTTAAATGACGGGTCAAATTTGATGAGTGCCCATAGAAAATGAAGCTCTTTTTTTCATTTTTCTGGTAAAACAATTTTCAGAAACACATAATTAGGTAAGACTGCAAATTAATAAATTTCATTTTCATGACCATAACGTAAAAGAACAGGGTGGGTGATGTATTGTCGTGTATGCATGGTTTAGTGTTCTTGCATGCAATGCCCTCTCTCCCCCCCCCCCTGGTGTTAGTCTTTGATGAGTTAGGTCTAGCGATGGAATAAAAGGTGGAAAAATATACCCATCGCAATTATGGATCGATTGCGTGTGCGCTGTCCCTCCCATGGTCAAGATTAACAGTAGAGTATACAGTAAGCAAATATTGCTTAATCAGTTCATAAAATAGGATAGAAAACGACATCGTATATATCACCAACGGGAGAGACATTAATATGCGTTGGTGTGATGATGAAAATTAAAAACGACATCGTTAGAAAGATAATTTATCGCTTCCTTATCGTATCTTTGCGCGTGGGGCTGAGCGAAATAATCTTTTTATCCTCCATCCTTTAATTTTTACCAGTTTGTCGTTCTTGATTTGTTCAGGAACAACATTTTTTTTTTATATATATAATAACAGTGCAATTTCTGTATTCATCTTAAAGAGTAAGCAATCAGAATCTCTAGTCTAGTGTCCGTACAGTAATTTCAATTTTATCATGGACAGTTGAATTACACAAGTACCCTTGCCATGCAAATTTGTTAGCATATAATTTTTTAAGTAATAAAAAAATTGCATTTTTATTTTTTATTTTTTGTCGAAAAAATTATCCTGCCCCGACAAATCACATATAACATAGCTAGTTGTTTACTGACGTAATTAGTCTATCCCGGTTCTAGATATAAAAATCATAATTGCAATCCGTAATCGTAAACCCCATGAGTATTGAGTATTTGATATTATATTTTAAAAATATTTAAAAAAATAATATTTTTTTTATTTTAAATTAAAAAAATATTATAAAATTATTTTTATATGCTGATATAAAAATAATTTTTAAAAAATAAAAATATTAATTTAATATATTTATAAATAACAAAAACTTAGATAAAACTTTACACTAAAATTTATTTTAAGAAAAAAACAACAACATGTAAACTCTCTATGAAGACGTTCAATAAAACAGAAAAGAGCAAAACAACAAACGATATGAGAAGAATGATAAAGAAAATGGAAAGTAAAAACAGGTACGTGGCAATTAGCAAGCACTATAAGTCAAATCGTCCTTGGTCCATCTTCTTCTTCCCCTAGCTGTGAATGGACCCACCAATCCTTCCCTCTTTGTACCATTCCGTTCTATTTATTTCCCTGAATTAAGATCAAAAACACTTTCTCGTTCCTTCACCTCCTCAAAACCACAATCTTTCCTCTAAAGATTGATATTATAATGAGATATGGTGGGTTTAAGCATAGTTTTGGAGACACGGGAGAGCGGAGGTGCTAGCAGCAAAACCCCACAAGTTATCAGCAAGCTCACCATGATGATGATCAACAACAAACCCACCTCCCCGCCTGGTTGTTCTTCGTCTAGAAATCATTCTTCACGCTGCTCTCTCCCAGCCCCTGCTTTTCTCGATCAATGCTTTCTTTGTGGACAGAAACTCTTGTGTGGCAAAGATATCTACATGTACAAGTAAGTAAAGTTTCTGTGCTTCCTACACTACGCGCTGGTGTATTTATTTGTTGAGATAGTTTGTTAGTTGTTCAATTAGTTGTTAATTGTTTGTTGAATTCAGTTGTAATCAGTTGGGGTACCTAACTGGAACTAGTATAAAAGGGGAAGGGTATACATGCATAAGGTGTGGGAGTCAATTGAAAGAATAATAAAGTTCAAGGATTTAACAAATGGTATCAGAGCCCATATAAAAGGGACGGGGAGAGAGAAGCTCTGAAGAAAGGAAAGTTAGAGTGAGAAAGGGGAAAATCGATTTTTCGACAGAAATCAAAGTGAATCTGTTCATCAAATCGGCTCAATCACTCAACAATTCGATCATCAACAATCTCACAGAAGGAAAGAAGAAGCTGTGAAGAAAGAAATCTTGATTTGAAAGAAGAAATTCAAGATTTGGTGATTTTGCGATCGACGATCGCGAAGAGTGAAGAAATCCTTGATTGAACTGAAATCGAAGCTCCACGACCGACGACCACCGCAGACCATGGAACTTCAGGCAGAGAGTGAGAGAAACACCGAGAGTGAGAGGTGAGAGAAACACCGAGAGTGAGAGAAACACCGAGAGAAGGAGAAGAGAAAGTGTCTCTGTAAGTGTTTCGAAGAAGAAACACAGGTGAGTGTTTCTGTGAGTGTTTCTAAGAAGAAACACAGTGTTTCGAAGGAGAAGAGAAAGTGTCTCTGTAAGTGTTTCGAAGAAGAAACACAGGTGAGTGTTTCTGTGAGTGTTTCTAAGAAGAAACACAGTGTTTCGAAGGAGAAGAGAAACTGAGTTTCTTTGAGGAAGAAGAGAAAATTTGGAGAAAATGCTCAACAACGCAGACAAGTTTGTGCAAGCTGCGATTCCGAAATTCGATGGTTTCTATGACCATTGGTCGATGATGATGGAGAATTTTCTCCGGAGTAAAGAATTATGGACTTTGGTAGAAGAAGGAATCCCAACCGTGCCAAGGGGAACGGCTGCAAGTGAGGCTCAGCGAAAGGTCATGGAAGATGCTAAGCTCAAGGACATGAAAATCAAAAATTGTTTATTCCAGGCAATAGACCGAGAGATTATGGAGACTATCCTTGACAAAAACACATCAAAGGCAATCTGGGAGTCTATGAAGCAAAAATACCAAGGATCAACCAAGGTGCGCAGATCTCAGCTGCAAGCCCTAAGAAGAGAATTTGAGCTGCTGAGTATGAAGGAAGGGGAGAGAGTGGACAGATACATCTCTCGCACATTGGCAGTGGTGAATAAGATGCGCATCAATGGAGATAAGATGGAGCAGAGTGTAATAGTTGGTAAGATTTTACGAACTATGACTGCTAAATTCAATTATGTAGTATGCTCAATTGAAGAATCGAATGATTTAGATACTATGAGTATAGATGAATTGCATGGTAGTTTGTTAGTGCATGAACAAAGAATGTTTGAGTACCGAGAGGAGGAACAAGCCCTCAAGGTTGTGTATGAGGAAAAACCAGCCCGTAGCAGGGGCAGGGGTTTTTTTAATTCATATAGAGGGGGTGGTTTTAGTGCTGCCAGGGGAACCCTAGGTAGGGGTAGAGGCAGGGGAAGGTATTCTGTCAATAGAGAGTTGACAGAATGCTATAAATGCCATAAACTGGGACACTTCCAGTTTGAATGTCCAGAATGGGAGAGAGGAGCACATTATGCTGAGTTGGATGAAGAGGAGGAGCTACTGCTCATGACTCATGTTGATTTGCATAATGCTAAAAGAGACGAAGTATGGTTTCTAGACTCCGGGTGTAGTAATCATATGACGGGGAATAAATTGTGGTTTGTTGATATTGATGAAGGTTTTAGACAATCTGTTAAGTTGGGAAATAATGCTAGAATGGATGTAATGGGAATAGGGAGCATTAGAATGAGAGTTGAAGGTGTAACTCAAATAATTACTCAAGTCTATTATATTCCCGAACTAAGAAACAACTTGCTAAGCATAGGTCAATTGCAAGAGAGAGGGCTAACAATTCTTATTCGAGATAATGTGTGCAAAGTGTTTCACCCATCTAGGAGATTGATAATGAGGAGTGAGATGTCTATGAATAGAATGTTTGTAATATTGGCATCTATAACCTCTAGTGAGCATGTATGTTTTAAAACTGCTGCGGATGAAGAAGCACAGTTGTGGCATTGCCGTTATGGGCATTTGAGTTACAAAGGGTTGAAGACAATGCATGATAAAAAAATGGTGAAGGGGCTGCCACTGCTGACAGTCCCTACAAAACTGTGTGAGGGGTGCATGATTGGGAAGCAACATAGGGACCCATTTCCGAAACAAAGTGAGTGGAGAGCTGCGAAGAAGTTGCAGCTGGTTCACTCGGATATATGTGGGCCAATAACTCCAGTATCTCTCAGCAATAAGAGGTATCTAATCACCTTCATAGATGATCATACCAGGAAGATTTGGGTGCAGTTCATTGCTGAAAAATCAGAGGCTTTGATGGCTTTCAAGAGGTTTAAGGTGTTGACTGAGAAGGAAGTAGGGGAGAGCATTTGCTGTTTGAGGACAGATCGGGGAGGAGAGTTTAACTCTCAGGAGTTTAAACAATTTTGTGAAGACCATGGGATTAGCAGGCAGCTCACGGCTGCATACACACCCCAGCAGAATGGGGTCGCGGAAAGGAAAAATAGGGCAATCATGAATATGGCCCGGAGCATGCTAGTTGAAAGGGAGGTTCCGAGAGAATTCTGGCCCGAGGCAGTGAATTGGACAGTGTTTTTGCTAAACCGAAGTCCTACATTGGCTTTAAAAGACAAAACACCCGAAGAGGCATGGAAAAACATCACCCCATCAGTGGAGTTTTTCAAGGTGTTTGGGTGCATTGGATATGTGCACAATGCGGATCAGCAAAGGAGGAAACTGGATGATAAAAGCACAAAATGTGTGCATTTGGGGCTGAGCAAGGAGTCCAAGGCCTACAGAATGTACAATCCAGTGACCAAGAAGATTGTCATAAGCCGTGATGTAGTGTTTGATGAAAATGAGAGCTGGAAATGGGGAAGATCTGAAACTGAACCTAGAAGCAGTACACTGGAGTGGGGAGAGGATGAGATAGAGGAAACTAGTGATGGAGATGGGGCTGAAAATGGTGCTGCAGCAGGGGCAGCAACTGGTGCAGCCAGTGATAGTGATCACGCAGCAGAGATTGGAGAAGAAAATGGTGAAAATGGCTCATTTTCAGATGAGGTGGAAGTGGAACAGAATGCCACTAACCTGCAGAGTGGAGATGCTGGCGCATATGGCAGGAGGCAAGGGAGAGTGAGTAGAGAACCAGCATGGATGAGGGACCATGTGTCAGGAGAGGGTTTATCTGAAAATGAGGAGGACCAGGACATGATTATGTATACTGAAGCTGGTGATCCTAGAATATATGAGGAAGCAGCCACAAATTCCATATGGAAGAAAGCTATGGCAAATGAGATAGAACTGAAGTATTGTAGCTCACAGGAACAAGTTGCTGACATCATGACCAAGCCCTTGAAGCTTGACACCTCTACGAAGTTGAGAGAGCAACTGGGTGTATGTGACATGTCAAAGATTGTAAACTGTTCAGTTTAAGGGAGGGAATGTTGAGATAGTTTGTTAGTTGTTCAATTAGTTGTTAATTGTTTGTTGAATTCAGTTGTAATCAGTTGGGGTACCTAACTGGAACTAGTATAAAAGGGGAAGGGTATACATGCATAAGGTGTGGGAGTCAATTGAAAGAATAATAAAGTTCAAGGATTTAACATTATTAACCTTCAAGGCTTCATCTTTTCTTGTTTTTGTACAAAACCCAGATCTTTGATGGGGGTTCTTTGTTTGTTTTTTGTGTTGAAAATATGTTTTTGATCTGTGGAGTGTAGAGGAGACACGGGTTTTTGTAGTGTGGAGTGCAGGTGCAGGCAGATATTTATGGATGAAGAAGAGACGCTGAGGCAAGAGAACTGTTCATTTGCTGCAATGAATCCAGCCCGTGCTTCTGCTTCTGCTAAAAGCACTTCTTCAACCACTGATTCTCGTCACCGCAAGAGCACAAGGAACCGAGAGGGTGGCTTTGCGTGCTGATGAAAGTCTGGTCTTTTGTTTCCAGTTTTGCCCTTGTTTCTTTTTGTAATGACCTTGCTGTCCTCTGCTAATTTGCTCCAACTAGGAAAAGCAGAAAAGGGTATTCAAGTACAAGTATTTAGCCCCGCCTCCCCCATATCTCTATGGGTTCCTTGCCACAGAAGTAAGGACAGCAGTTTATTTATGACAGATCATCATGTGAGATCAGATCAGATCAAAACCCGAGTGCAATTTAATTAAGTTTTTAATTATTGTCTTAAAATACAATTTACTGTTCATTATAGTAGCTGTGTAGTCCTTTAATATTTTGTCTTCAGTTCACATCATGACCAACCATTTCTTATTGACCTTTATATTGCTTTCATGTATTAAGATCAAAAGAATTTCAATCATTCAAAAAAAATTTAAAGAACTTCTCACGTTGTAAAATCCTGAATACTGTTTTGGTTGTCTTTTTGTTTTGAACGTTTCGGTTTGGAGTGTTTTGTTTTGAACGTTTGTATTATTTATATATATTTAATTAATTATATAAATAAAAATAAAATAATAAATAAATTTAACAAATATAATTAAAATTTAAGGTAAATTAATTTTAAATTATACAATATAAATATAAAACCAAACAAATGTAATCTCAAACCAAATTTATAACATCTCTAAAATTCTAAAATATTATAAAAATAAAATATTCTAAAATAAAAGAATTATAAATCAAATATTTTTTATATCATTAATATAAAAATAAAGATTTTAATCTTACATTGGAATATAAAGAAAATCATTAACTAAACATTCTAATAATTGATAACTTTCACCAAATTCATTCTCATCATTAAAATATATTTCTTCATCTTCTAAATTCTATTGACCAAGTAAGAACTCGAATTGGACAAGGCATCTAGGCCCACTAGCAAATTGCCCGCGCGTTGCCGCGGGTTTTTTTTTGTATATAATTTACAATTTTGAGTTGAGTTTGTAACGTAAGCATAGATTACATCTTTTATAATATAGGTATTGCGTCATAAACGATCACAAAAGAGCGCACACTAACATTGGAAAAAAGAGCAAAATATTTGAATAAGAAAAAAACAAACTTACTTAAATCATTATTGTGCAGATAATAAAAGTATAAAAATCAATTAATAGAAAGAGCAAAAAAGAGAAAACAAAAGGGAAAAGGAAGTAATATTAATTTAAAATATTATAACAATAGGAACATCGGAGTCTTAACATTTAAAATTATTATTGCCGCTAGAATAAAAACAACAAAAATTATTAAATTATACCGAGGGGAAAAAATAAAAAGCATGAAAAAAACAGCAAGCAAGAAAAACCAATTAAAAAATAATTATTATTATCATTATTATTATTATTATTATTATTATGAAAGAATAAATAATTACTATCATTATAATAATATAATACATAATAACTATTATTATAATATTAATAATAATCACTATTATTATTATTATTATGTTAATAATGAAAGAAACAAAAATAAATGAAAGACTAAAAACATCCTATAAACTTTAACAAAAGATTTTAAAAAAAAATTATTGCTATTACTGTAAAAAAAAAATATGAAATTATCCGGAGGGAAAAAGAACATTAAAGAAATAGCAAGCACGCAAAACAATTTAATTATTATTATTATTATTATTATTATTATTATTATTATTATTATTATTATTATTATTATTATTATGTTAATAATGAAAGGAAAAAAACAATGAAAGACTAAAAACATGCAAGAAATATTAACAAAAGGAAAAAAAAATTATTATTATTGCTATAACCGGAAAAAAAAAACTTATTATCAAATTATCGGGAGAAAGGAAAAAACAGAGAAGCGTAAGAACAAAAAATAATTAAGTCATTATTATTATTATTATTATTATTATTATTATTACTATTATTATTATTATTACCATTATTATTATTATTGTGTTAAATACATTTTTATATGTACATGGACAAAAGTAGGAATTATTTTAGAAATATAAAAAAATTAAAGTATAAGGACTTAAATGAAAATCAAATATAATGGGCTGAAATTAAAAAATTAAAAGTCAAAGGGCTGAAATGCAAATTACATTTATTCTAAATTGAAATCAGAGGACAAAATTGAAACAATCGGAACTTTTGTACCAAATTGATTGAGTTATATACAGCCAACCCGAAAATTCAAAGTAGAAGGACCGAAGTGCAACTTTGCCATTCCGGAGAGAGAGAAACGTTGCCGGCGGCTTGAACCGGCCCCCGCCGCGTCGTCGGGCATGTGGTTGTGACACGCACCACCGCGGGAGGAGGCGCATCGTTCTGTCTGCCGGGATCCAATTTTCCGCCACCGGAGGAGGCCGCACGCGCCGCCTGAACAGGGCGTGAGACGGGAAACCGTCTGGCGCGTGCGCCTCACGCCCCCAGAAACGCCGATTAAATAATTTGAAAAATAGGGACAATTACCGTTCCACCCCTGCACCCAATTCATGGTTTTTGTCTTATTAGGGGCTAAAACCGTATTTAGCCATTTCCGAAAATAATAAAAAATTAGAAAGTTGCGGCGGACCGGACCGGACCGGGCCGGTCCGACCGCGTGCAATTACGCCGGTGCCCCTCACCCGGACTCCTGTTTTTGTCCTATTACCAGGGACGAAACCGTCAATACACTGTTCACAAATGAATATTTTAAAAAAAAATAAAAAATTAAAAGGAAAAACCGATTTTATCCCCGCCTGCCAGCCCCTTCTCGCCGCGCGCCCGAGGGCCATTTTCGGGCGTGCACTGTTAAAAGAACAGTGAAATGTGAGTGTGTGCACAGTGCAACTTCCCACGGCTTTTATTTGTTTTGTAATATGATTTGCTGCATCAGTAAAGTTTCTTATAGCAAATGGAGACCAAGGCATTGGTTCTCCTAGACTGGCCTAAAATACCTTCCAGAAATCCAAAAGTTAGGGTTTTTGATTTGGGATTTTGGGGGGAAACGGGGTGCAGAGTCTGTAGACTTAAGAATTAAGTTAATTCTTTTGTTTATTGGCCGAAACAGCACACCCGGAGTGATTCCGAGGTATTTCGGCCGGTGTTTCTAGTACAGAACGGTATTTAAAACAAAACAAAAACGGTGTTATTTTGTCTTATTTTTTACTTGATACGAGACGTTTCGGCCAAAACAGCCGAAACACAATAACCTTGATAAAACCAAATAATTTTTTTTACATCTATCTTTTAATTTTTCAACTTGTCTTTAATTATTGTTAATAGTTATTAATACTATTTATTAAATAGACCAAGGTAGTCAAAATCGCGAGTCAACTCGCAAACTCGTACGAGTTTACGAGTTGGCTCAGAAAACCTGGTTGAACCGGTAGAAAAATCAAACTCGGTCAAACCCGGTCAAAATCGGGTTGACTCGTAAAATCGAACCGAATCGGTCCGATTTTACGATACAAGTTTTTTATTATTTTAAAACCTAATCTTGCACTGATTTATCAAATCACCTTTTATATTTATACACAAAAAAATTTACCTTCTTATTTCTCATCCGATGTGGGATAATTAAAGAAGGAACCATTTTAACTGATGCTCGGCTGGAGAGTATACATGTATTTATATTGAACTCCAAAGAGTGGAGAAGCATTTTGGCCGATGTGGGATAATGAAACACTTATTTATAGTGAACTCCAAAGAGTGGAGAAGAGTTTTGGCCGATGTGGGACAACTTTCATTGTCCCACATCGGACAAACAGTTTGTTTATATATATATATATATATATATATATATATATATATATATATATAACAAATGTATACTCTATATATATATATTAAAAATAATTATAAAAAAATAAAATCATTGTGTTGTAATTTATATAGCACATCAACAAAATATTTATTTTAAATTTGTTAGTTTTTACCTAATAAAATTCTATGGACATAATTGTGTTGTAATGTGTTTTGAAGTTATTTTACATCATGTATGAACCTAAACTAATTAAGTTTTATGTCCATAATTATGCTATTTTGTATTCAGAAATATTTTACAAACGATTTTACGATTTTTCTTCTCACACGATTTTAGCTGTGATTTTACCATTTTTGTACGGACATTTCGGGTACGATCTTTCTACGATTTTACGATCCGATTTTTCGGAGCCCTTTCCGATCCGTGTCAAAATCTCGATTTTGACTACCTTGAAATAGACGCAGCTCACAGTAAAAATGTTTCTTGTTTTTACAAAAAAAAAAAAAAAAGCATGTTGGCAAAGACGGTATTATTGCTTTTACATTAAAGATTTTTGATCCAACCCCGACGGAACTCGGCCGACGTTGCTTGTATCCACTGAAAGCGTCAACACCGTCAACATAGACAAGCATGCCTGTACTGATTGCCCGTTTGACATTGCAATCTCATCGACTTTTGGCCGAAATTTGAAAAAAAAAATTATTTTAAATGAATATGTTTTTGTGTGTTTTAGATCATTTTAATATACTGATTTCAAAAATGATTTTTAAAAAATAAAAAAATATCATTTTGATATATTTCAGCATGATAAACACTTTAAAAAATTATCTTAACCATATTCTCAATCATATACTCAAGGTCGAGGAGAAAGAAGATTTTTAAATCTTGAAGCCGGTGCCTATGCCTGCACTGTTAGAGTTTCTCTAATTCAGAACATATATATAAAGTTGCCTGTACAGAACTAATATTCATTACACTACCGCATCCTGAGTCCCTGACCATAGAAATCAGACTTTTCCGTATGATTTGCCAGAATAAAGTAATTTCAAATCAAGGCCGATTTTGACACACAATTTGTTATAAAATTTATTTCAAAAGTCTACTATATATTATTAAAATACAATTAAACTTTTGAATGCAAAAAATATATATAGTAATTAGTATTTTATATTAAAAAAAACTTTTATAGAGTATTTATATAATAAAAATTGAGATGAAATAGTGAAAAACAAAGAAAATAGAGTGAGTTGTGTACATAAAAATGAGTCGAATAAAAAAAAACTTCTAATTCGCCCATGCACACGAGGCAACACTTGTACTCTAATTTTTTTTGTTATTTTATTAAAATATTTTTTGATAATCTTTAAACTAATATCATAATATTTTTTAACAATTAAAAATTTATTTTTAATAATTACAAAATTTAAAACAATTCCGTTTATTTTTTCCAGCTATAACTATCACCATAATTTAATTTTATAACAGCTATATTTTAAATTATTATAAAAATCATTTTAATTTCATAATAAAATTAAATATAATTATTTTATCATAATTGTTAATAAATAACATGTAGTTTTTTTTAAACAATATAGAACTCGAAATACTTCTCTTTTATTCATTTGTTAATCTTTTTTCTTTCCAAATTATTTTTATGACACTCTTTTTTACCAAGGAAAAACTTGTTAAATCCAGAAAAATATCTATTGTTAAGAAAATACCCTTAACAATGTTCCAACACGCCTCAAGTTTCTGTTTCCATTTCCTTAGATTCATAATTTTCATTACCATGGGTTGCCTAACATAACATTGATAATGGATGGTCACTGCAAAAAAGCATGATCAGCTGTACTCTCAAGCATATTGACATATTGTAAAAGCGCACCTCATCCTAACCAGAAGACTTGAATTCCTCAACTGGTGAAGAACGTTTCCTGATTCATTGCCCCCGACATTGGAAACCTCAGATGACCTTTTTTCTCAGGAGCAGCAGCATCCTTTCTAAGTTCATGATTCCAAGCATCTTCTCATACTTTTATTCCGTGATTTTACGACTGCTGCAACCCCATTAGAAGATGATTTGGCCTAGAAGCTCTATCCAGCACAACCCTGCTATTCTAATATAAGAAACCCTACTCTGTTTCGTGCATCAATTTCCAGCGTTTTAAATTTATGCTTCATCATCAGAATCCAGCACAACCCTGTCTCTCTTCACCCTCTTGGCATGAGGAAGTGCACCTCCATTCTCTCCATCTGATGCGGATTCCTCCTCACCCAAAGGACTAACAGACTGGGGTGACAAAACGTTTTCCGATTCATTACCTTCATTGTCTCCAGACTCAGGTGATCCATTCTCAGCAGTAGTTGAAGCATGATTGGCAGGCTTGTGACTGGGTTCATCTTCTTCACTAATAATCTTCCTTGAATCTATTATTTTGAAATCCCTGGAGGTACTACGCTTGGCATGCCTCAATAAATTGATTTTGCTGACCTTGCTCAGCTGGATTAGATACTTTTCATAATCTTCTATCTGGTAGATCAAGTCGGGGATGCACTTATTCTCCCTCTTGATCTTGTTGGCAGTACACTTGCTGCTAGCATTTTCTTGCTCCTGCAAGTCCCACAGGGCCCGTCAACAACCTTTCAAAAGACGACCACAGTACAAAATTCCACATGATCAAATGTAAAAGGATGTGATGGGAAAAAAGATTGACTGTATACTATTGGACTATACCCTTTGCATCTCTGCAACAAAATTATAAAGTGGAACGGTTAGCTGCTTGCAGGTTAGTTCAACAAGCTTCTGGAAAGCAAGACTAGGTATGAGCTGCTTGCAACCCTTGGATGCAATCCTGAGCCTTGACATCTGAGCTAAATGCTTGTAAAATTTTGCAGTCAATCTGAGCAAATGCTCTGCTTGAGGTTCTGCATATATCACAGCAAATGAAACACATAGCAAAGAAAGGTTTACAGATAACGAGATTCAGTTGTCTGTGCTAATGCACATGCTTACCCTTGAGATTCATCGAAACAAAGCAAGACAGTACTTTCACCAACGCTTCAGCTCTTGAGTAAAGATTGTTTTCGAACTCCATTCCTGTAACATGTTCTTCGTTCCGACTAAGATGAATGCTTTTTTGAGATACCAGGGTAAAAATATTCAGTTTTTTGATGGCCCAATCCATATCAACAATGATCGCTTCAATTAATTTCTGTATGCAAGAAATTATGCTGGTGCTTGTTGACTGGTTTATGATAGAGTATGATTCAGACACCTCTGCTGTGTCACTTGTCTCTGATCCTGTGACTTTTAACAGCTCCTTAGCCATGTCTTGAGCTACAATTAGATCACTTGGCGGGGAGCTTAAAGAGATAGCAAGGGCAACCACACTTCTTGCAGCCTTAGAGTTCTTTATGACATTGCTCTTGCAGACATGAATACTCCAGGCTCCATGAGAGTTCCTCTGTTTGCGGGGCAATTGTTCTCCAATCACCAATAGCATATCAGATATAATCTGAGAACAAATTGTGCACGAAACACTGTTGCTTTAGAACTTGATACAATTTAGATGAAAGCATAAGTTTCCTAAAATAGTGCATATAGAGGCACGATGTATCACATTTACCTCAAGTTCATGAAAATACGATTGTGCAAGAAGCTCGCTGAACAATGGCTTCAAAACTTTGACAACAAACAATTGTTTGGTTTTTATGTGCTGATCATCAATCCTGGAGTCTTCCTCGTATTTATCATCCAATTCAGGATACTCTAGTGTGGAGACTGACACCAAATCCTCAAGCAATTCAGTCAAATGTGGGTTCTGCAAACTAATTGTGACCAATTCCTTCATGCATACTAAGGCTAGATGTAGATATCCTTTTCTATCTTCATCTTTCATTCTCTTCTCTTCTTTTTTCTTTTCCTCTGACCCAAACTTCTTTCCTGATTTGAGCAAAAAAATTAACTTGAGCAAAGGAGGTCCCATCAATTTAATCTCCCCATATATCAAAGTCCTCAGAGGATTTTCTTTCGCCACGGTCAGGTAAGATTTTATGTGATGAAGGGAATGGTTCAAGGTAAAAGCCATAATCTGAAGGCATTTTACTGGCTTGCTCGATGACAACTGGCTGTGGTGCTGGGATGCTGCAATAGTTTTAGAGCATTCAGTATTGCATAGCTTAAGTGCTGTTTGCATTAGCTGACAGAGGCTTGAAGTTGTCAAGTAAGGGACTCGTTCTTGAGTCAATCTATTGTTGCCAGGTTCAATATTACCAGCCATAACAGGAGCAGTAGCTCGCACATTTCCCCTTTTGATACCAGTGCTCAACCTTGTACACAAATCCTTTTCCAGTGACTCGTGAAGATTAACAAATCCAACAAGTTCCTTTTCGAGATCTGCCTTCTCTATGTCTGTCGCTTTACTCAACCTGGTTGCGAAAGTGTTCACTACCACTTCAAGGATGCCCACTAAAATCAATGCACAGCATTTTCTTTTCTCCTCTTGAACAGATGTCGAGCTATCACCCTGAATGCGACCCAGAAAGTCTAATCTAATATGAAAAGAAGAAAATTAATGATCAGAATTTTCCTACTGAGACAGTAAAGCTACTGTAGAAGTAAAATAACATTGCCAAGTCCACCGCAACTGTAGGGACTTGATCTGAAACAAATAAAATATAATGTTGGCCTAAATCCTCGGAGACCTTCCAAATTTATCTTCTTTAGGAACTTCTGGATCTTTAACAAAGCATTGGAAAACGATTCACGAGAGAGATCACTTCCTAGCTGCAAAATTTAACATTGATGGTGTTTTATTAATCATTCTTCTCTACAATGATCGCATTTAAGGGAAATAGCTAAGACTAGTTCTGTTGAGAAAGGACTTGCCTCATTCTCTTGAGAAAGGGAAAAAACAAGATATGGCCTCGAAGAGTTGGGACAATCAGCTTTACCATGTGGCTGAAGGAGTAGAATTGAAGAAACACAAGATAGTAGAGCATCTAGAGGCTCTTCAATGACAACATTGCCACTCAGTGATTTAGTGCAACGACTTATTTCAAGTTGAACATCTGCATCCTGCTCATAACATGATTCATTTCAGGTCAGGAACTCAATATCCGGTAACTTAAGATAATGAAGACCAATGAAGTCAGAGTCTATGATTCATGCCAGGTAAGGAGCTCAATATTCAGTAACTTGAATAAAAACCTATGAAATCAGAGTCTATGAGTTTTCCTTCTCTGAACTGGCATAACAAACCAAAAGCTTTGTACAGGGTAGAAGTTTACATAGGGGATTCTACCTTAACATTTTTTAAAATAAATCCGATATGTGATGACAATAACTACCTCCTTGAAAAAACAGCGAAAGTGGGGCAAGAGAAAATCAAGCACAGGCCCCCCACTCGTTGGGTCTGCCAAGACAAGCTTCAAAAGACCATGATACATGACTTCCTTGATTTCAGCCTGGAGACAGCGATCCAACTTTATTTAGAGGGGAGTTTGACGGGAGTGAAATGAAATGAAATTAAAAATGATAGTGGGCACTTGAAAATAACCTGTTGATAAAGACATCTCTGCAGCAAACCACTTAGTTCCTGGAAGAGACCTCCATCCATGATGCATGGTATTTCAGCATGCTGGCTGCAACTTGCTTGGCTTGATGAGTCTTGAAAAGAAAATGAACCTTCTCTCGTGGCTTCTTTTTCTGCAAGTATAAGATTGAAAATGGCATTTGTTGCAGAAAGGCGAACTGCATCTTCCCGTCTAAACATGGCCTTGCGAACAACCAAAATTGTGTAATCCTGCATTATTGGGAAACAAGAAAACTAAAACTTCAGGGAATTCAGTAACGGTGGGCGTTAAATACAAAGCACCTAGAGCATGTTCCAAACTTGTACACCTGCAAATCCATATTTGGATTTCATGTTCGCAGATGGTTTGGTATGAATCAAAAATTATATTATTTCGCATGTTTGCCCTAGTTTTAGTGATTGATTGACTCTCCTGGGGAGAGAAACATAAAAAGTGCGTAATATGAGAAAATATTTACCCGAAGATCACGACTAAGTTTGATGAGAGGCACAAGAGCAGCAACAAGATGAGTGGCAACCTTGCCATGCATAAAAACAAAATAATCCAACAATTCCTTCAGTCGAGAAACGTGTTCCAGCATCAGGTAAGGATTACTCTGGACCAGATGACCAAGCAGTCTGCAAGGAAAGCTTACTACCTTATTTTTTCACAAAGCAGAAAAGTTCCCGTTAATCTGCATGAAGTTACCTGATGATTGGTATGTTCTTCTCTGGCTTCAAAGAAAGGATGCGAAATTTGCTTTGTTCGATAATCTGTGACACGTTAATAAAAGGTTAACTAATCACTCTAGGATATTGCATTACATTAATAAAATATTGGCTGATGCTAACAAGATAGCACAAATAACTAGAAAATGTTGCTTGATATATTTACAAACCACAGTTCAATTAAAAGGATAAATTTTCAGTTTCTTTTTACACTCTTCTCAAGCAGAGTATTTTCATAGTAATAAAATCCGTTGGTCAGAGTTGTAATAACCTCATTTCTTGCCATTTCATGGACCTCGAATAGAGTTTTCAGCATCTGAATACTGAGCTCTTCGATGCCTAATATAGCATTAGAATCCCAGAGATCTCTAACGTTCCCATCTTCCAAAGACTCTAGCAATTGAAAACTGAACTGCACGATAGTTGGCACAATGTGCTCTCTTCCATAGTTGCTCTCATTCACCTATAGACAAGAGGCAACAATAAGAACATCAGAAAATCTTATTTTTTTAAGTACATCAACATGCACAGATGATGGATGGAGAGCAGAAGAAACTAACAGCTCTTAATAAAGCTTTTTCCGCTTTCTGGACATTCTGCAGACACTCTTCCTTGAAATCATCTGGCAACCACTTACAGTTTCTGAATGATGAGAAATAAGATGAAAGTAAATTGCTGTTGCAGTGAACACATCAAGAGAGAAAACCACATGCTAGGCACAATAAATTACACAGATTGAGATGCATGGAAATCAATCGCCCAAGTCAATGGGGTTGATGTCGACAATCTATAGCACACTGTCCCTCTATCTATCATGCTAAGATCAGCTATCCATCAAAAATAAAAATTGATGAACATCAAGCAAATTGGATATGAAGTTTCTATATAGTCAACACTATTTCACCAGAATCAAAATGTTACAGATGGCATTTAATATACACAAGTAGTATTAAACCAATACTCATATTCCAGGAGGCCCATGATGCATGCAGTAACCTTAGGAAATATCACACACCTTTCTTTCTTGACTGCCACAGATTAAAATACGAATCATCAAAACAATGCTGAAAATTCTTAAGGCACTAAATTCTTACTTGGCGAACTTGTGATCACGATAAGCAGTCAGCAAAACAGTTTTCAGTATTCCCAAGGAGCTCTCACTAAACCTTCTAACCCTTGCAACAGACAACAAAACAGAAATTGTAAAATGGTTAAGAGCCCTAAAATCCAACTTCACAAGCCCTATAACTTCTTTCCCCAATGAAGGATCCTGCTTCACCGCAAAATTAACATGAAGCAGAACAGTTCCTTCGACTTGCCTAACAATCGAACTCCCTCTTTTCGAACCCCCGAATTCAGACCCAAAAAACATAACAACCCCTTCAATCACCTCCTTCTTATTAAACCCTTTTGATGCTAAAACCAGTAATTGATAAACAAGCGAAGGCAAGTCCTGTAAATCCACTCTTCTCATCCCCTTAAACACCTTCTCCAAAAACTCCCTCCCTCTCACTTTATCAAAAAAATGCATGAATTCCCTAACTAGAGAAACCATTTTAACCAACAACCCCTTCGACCATTCACTCTCAATAACCCGGTCCAAAATAAAGCCTACAGATTCCCTCCCATTCTCATTGATCATCAAATTGAAACAAGCAGGAAGAATATCAAGCATCTGTGTGTCCTCAAAACTCACTAGTTTTGACAAATTAAGCACGATTGACTCGAAAATGACCTCTAACTCTTTGATTGGGACATTGTTCAAGACAGTACTGAACAAATGGATAGTTTTGAGGGAATTCGAATCGCGGGGGATTTGAAAGGAGAGAAAGAGATTGGTGTAATCAGCGAGGAGCAAGGAGAGGAGAGACGAGAGAGAAGGAGTGTGAGGAGAGAGGGAGATGAGAGAGAGAAGAGAGAGTGTGTATTGACAGATTGGAAGAGAAGGTGAAGGGGAGAGAGTGCGGTTATGGAGGTAGGAGAGGAGTGTAGTGTGAGATGATTCGGAGAGGAGGTAAGGGTGGAGCCGGTTTTCATTTGCTAGGTTTATGATTTCGGCGTCTGTTAATTGCGGTGGCGGTTGGTGTATTGAGGCGGCGGTCATGGTGGTTGTGCTCTGTACACGGTTGTGGAGGGTGAAGTTTCGTGGGAGTTTTTTATTTTGTTGCTCTGGAGTTGGGTTTTGAAGGGTTTGAATTTCTTTCTTTCTTTTTTGCATTGCGCGGGAAAACTTTGACGGGCAATTTCCAGGTTGAGTACACCCTTGTATTTTTATAAAGTAGATAATTCAATCCCTTTAGTTTCAAAATTAACTATTTAAATCTTTGTCTGTTTTTGCAATAATCATAAAACCCGACTTAATTCAAGACCATGGATCACTCAAAAACAGCATGTTTCAAGATTTATTTCAAGAAAAAAATAAAAACAATATTGTTATGAAAAAATAAAATGGATCTTATTCATATTGTATTTCATCAAGTTAACTCCTACATGTAATTCAATGTAAAACTTGTCTTTTTCATGTTTTAGATTGACGAATCACTAAATTAACTTAATGTAATTTTAATATAGTATTATAATTATTAATTTAAAGAAGATATTATTATTTTTTTTAAAAAAAAAGAAGATGTTTCTACCCCTCAGAGGATAGCCTGTGGCGTAATATTTAGATTTGAAAATACACTTATTTTATTCACCATCAATCGGATTGGCTGAGAATATTAATTGGAGCACTGGAAAATTAATCCAGAAAAAGAAAAAAAAACAAATAAAATATGCAGGCATGGTTTTTAAAAAAAAATAGGGCGGTGACAGGTGTCTGCACACATCGAAGCAAATGGCATGGGGATGCGCGGGCTTCGGAATCATCGACGAACTCCAAACTTCGGCATCCAAACCCAATCCTCTCTGGAAAATTGCTTCCTAATGTATATATGTATATATAAACAACCAATAACCAGCTGACACGATCGCTCTGCTATATTCCAGATTTCTCTGTTTTATTTTTTATATATCCGTAGCAGCAAGAAATAAAAATAAAGAAAATACAAGTATCTTTCCAGGTTGCATTCGTGGCATGCCATCGCCAATCTTTAGGATATTTAGAGCTTCGAGATGAAACTAATATTAAAAACAGAGTAGCCAGCTCTACTTATCCATGCCGCGCATTTAAAGCGCGTGGAATCACGTCCCACGGTGGATTCCACGGGTGTTTTTTAATGGTATTATCACACATGGTTGTATAGTTTGTTTTACTTCTTGTATCTAAAATATTTTTTTTGTTTTTATATTATTTTCATTTGATAATATTAAAAATAATTTATAAAAAATATTATTTAAATATATTTTTAAACAAAAAATAATTTTATCTCCTCAAACAGGTAAGTTATGGTTGCTGCCATTAATTTATATATATATATATTTTTTATTTATTTTTTGAGGATTCTTGCATTGAACCCTTGGTAGCAATATATTAATTCAAATTTATAGAGTTGGGAAAGGGAGTTGCCCTTGTTAAATGCTAATTTATTTATTTATAGGTTATTCTTTCCTTGAATATTAAATTTTGGTACTGCTATCATTTAAACAAATGGTTAGATATTTGTTAAGGCTATTTATTTAGATCCAACTACCATCTGCTATCTACTTAACAATCACACATCAACGATCAATTTAGGATGATGTGATAGTTCCGTGTCACGCGCACGCATGTATATAAAAGCAAATATATTGTAGTAATTAACTAGATTATTCATCTGGAGGACGAATTAATTTTTTAAGAAAATATAAAATAATATTTGATGCTGTTAATATTTTTTTATGTCAAAAATAAATATTCGAGAGATGGTTTTGCTATGATATAAACCGGTTGACGAGTTCAAAAATAATATATACAATATTTAAAAATATAGTTTAACTGAAAATATAGTCAATATTGAATGACGAAATAAATAAATAAATAAATAAAAACTAAAAAGGTGAGTCGGGTTTAATTATCAAACCATGACCCGATTTATAAGACTATGGTAACTCATGACCCTAATCATCAAATTAAAATAACTTTATAGAAGTAAAATAGAAAAATAGAACTAATTTAACTCAGTTTAACTTGTAAAATCTGTGATTTTTATAATAAAAGTAGGATGATCCTATATAGAGCAAATCAAAATAAGTTATAAATCTCATTTCTCAACCATTTATGTTTGACTCAATGTTAAATGGTAAAAAAAATGTATGTGAAATTTTAAATTAAAACAAAATATCATGAAAAATTAGCCATGTTAAATCAAAATAACCCATTTAGCATTATTCTTTGATCATAAGATCAAAATAATCTAATGAAAAACAAACAAAAGTAAATTATGAAGTATAATTCTTAACCAAACATAATATTGATTGAAAAAAATCAGTAATTTTTTAAGTCAACTAGGTTAATTTGTGATCCAGATTACGAGAGAAGTACACTCCAACCCAAAAAAAAAACAAATTCAATGTTGAAAGACCAGTAAATTGGGTCACAAGACCGACATAACCTTTTAGAATGAAGATAAAAAACAATCTGATTTGACATACTATAAAGCTCAACTTCCAACGAACTTTATGTTGAAATATAAAATTTAAAAAAATGATATAAAAAGCAAATTGAATTAACTTAAGTTAACATGTTAAAAAATATTATCATTTCACCAGGCCCAAATAATATAATAGAAAATAAACAAAATAAATCATAAAGTCTAATCTTTAGTCAATCCAATATTAAATAATGAAAGAGAGTGTAATCATTTAATAAAAAATAAAATTAATATTAAATAATAAAATTAAAACAAAAACTATTTTGATAAACAATGATTTGCCAGAAGGATACAGTAACATCCCCTCATGTTTTAATATATAAAATAAAAAACACTGGCTGAAAAAGAATTGGGAATAGAAACAAAAAATATCATTTTCTCTTTTAGTTTTTAGTCAATTAAAAATAATCATGCTATAAAAACATACAAATTCCAACTTTGAATTTACTTGGAGCTGTAACCTTGACATGAATGGAATGGAAATTTATAAACACTCAGTATCATTTCTTGGAAAATGGAACATACACTGTAACTTTTATAGCATCAAAAGAACTTTTTTTTCTACTCTTGTGCTCGTCATGTTGAGATTGGAATATTTACAAATCATAATCGTTGAAACGAGCACAATAAAAAAAAAAGGTGGAAAAAATAAAAATAAAAATATAAACAAGTGTACAGGGGCGTTCACTTGTCTAGCGAAACGCAAGTGAAGCCAAGAGATTGGATCATTGGAGATTGGATAGCAACAAAAAACAAGATCGCCCGTCAGCTATAACTTGAGTGTCCTTGCAAACTTCTGCAACGTGTCAACGTCTCTCTCTCTATCTTTCTGTTAAAACACGACACCAAACCTCGTTAAGATTCACAGGAAAAGAGAAAATAAGATTGAGAAGATCTCAGAAAGGGAGAATGGAAGGAAGCAGGACCAAGGGAAGAACCACAATTGAAGTTGGAGCTGATGGGGTGGCTTTAATCACCATCATCAACCCCCCTGTTAATTCACTCTCTTTCGACGGTATCACTCGCTCTCTTTTTTTTTTTTGTTCGAATTAAGTTAGATTTTGTATATTTAGTTCGTTTTATGTGGACCCTTTTGATGTTTAAGCTTGATTTCTTGTTTTATGGTTGGGTGCGGGGCTAATTTTTACGTGTAGGATTAAGATGGATTGATTTTTTTTTTTTCTTTATCAATTGGATGGTTATTTGTTGAGGGAAAAAGAAACATGCTATGTTTTAATAATTCAACACTCAAACGGGTCAATAGTGGTGGTGATTTTCGTTTACTTTCCTTTTCTTCTTTCCAGTAGTAATGTAACGTGTAGGCGTGGAAGATTTAATTTTTTGTGATCCTTGTTTGGAGTGCGAGGCTGGTTGTTTTTGTTTCAAGAAACTGGATTCTGTTTACTACTTGGTCCATTTGATTTATCATTTCACATTTTAACTTCTGTTTACCAGGATAAATAAAAGATGATTTTAACAATTTGGTGTGTAATTTGACAATTTAGGATGGCGTGCTGCATTTTTTTGGGGTAAAGGGCCTCTATCCTCTTGCTCTTGGTGTTATGATTGTTTTTTCAAAGAATTAGGAGATTATATTCGTGGTTTATTTTCTCACTTTGAGAAATATTTACATGATTTGTATAATGCTACAAGCCCGTTAACTTGGTTCTGGTTTAAGCTAATGATTGGAAGCATTTGAAAATTCCTTTTGGGTTCCAGGTGTATTCCTATTCTACTCAAAATGTGATACAATTCGCATAATCTAGACTTGCTTGATGTTGCAGTGCTTATTTGTCTTCAATTAAATGATGTTCTTCAATGATAGTGATCAATTATTGAACTTATCCCTGTTGCTCTCTGTCCAGTGTTGTACAGCTTGAAGGACAGTTATGAGCAAGCTTTAAGAAGAGATGATGTGAAGGCGATTGTTATAACAGGCAAACTACATAGAGAATGTTCATAAAAAATTCAAGGAGTTTGCATGACATTTCCAAGCACCAGAACTGAATGAGAATGTGAGATGCCGAGCTAACGTCTCATGTTAATGATGCAGGTGCAAAGGGCAAGTTCTCTGGTGGCTTTGATATTTCTTCATTTGGAGGAGTTCAAGGCGGAAAAGGTATGTTCAGTATTTTTTATTTCTCATGCTCGATATTCTTACCTGCAACTCCAATAAAGTCTCCATTATGTTTTCTCAGTGAATGAACCCAGGCCTGGCTTTATATCTGTTGAGATTCTCAGTGATACTGTAGAAGGTACACTTTTGTTTATTCTTCTTCATTCCTGATGGCTTAAATGTCCTCAACAGTAGTTTCATCGACATATTTCAGCTATATGAGTAGTTGCTTTGCTTTCCAGCTGCAAAAAAGCCTTCAGTTGCTGCAATTGATGGCCTTGCCTTGGGTGGAGGACTAGAGGTTGCAATGGTATGTCTCGCTTTATATACTTGATTGTATCTCTTAATAATTGATTTCTTCGGATTATCTGATGTGCTTGCCTTGTCAGGCATGCCATGCACGTATCTCAACCCCTACTGCTCAATTAGGCCTACCTGAACTTCAACTCGGCATAATTCCTGGATTTGGAGGTACGTCAGCGAGATGTTTACATTTCTTGTGTTTTGATGGTCCTCGGAATGACAACCTTTTTCTGTTTCTAACATCTCAATGTGCTCTTTGCAATTTCAATAAAATAAAAACTTCTGCATCGTAGTGTGCACTTTCCTGTAATGGTCAGTGGTTTGCAATTTTGGTATTTTGATCAAGATGGTAACTGGTAAGGAAAATCTATAGATGACCTTTATTTGTTTTCTTTCACTTGTAATGTATCCGGTGGAAGGGATAGTAAAGCATAGTGCTTGCTAAATTAAGATTGATGAGTACATGGAGTGAGTAATTGCTTTTGAAAGTTGTAAAATCTGCATGACATGATACCTTGGCAAATTTCAAAAGTTAAATCATTCTTGTATAATCTAACAGCAGGTGTTTAAAGACAACATGAGGTAGCAAAATAAGAACATTGAAATCATTTACTTTCTAGAAAAATAGTGATAAATCAGTGATGATTTTGGAAGTGAGAAATAGTTTTGATGGAGGACAAAGTAAAAGTCAGTTAAGATGTGAAGACATGGTAGCCATGAAATTGAGATATGTTCATTGGAAGGGACAGTGTTTGGTATCCATCTTGCTGAGGCAAATGACCCAAAAAATGATTTCCATCGTCATGATATGAGAGCCTAATGACTATTTACAAAAAACTAAAACAGAAATTTTGTTGCTTACATCATAGACTTGTTATTTATATTTTGTGTGAGTATGTAAGGCCTGACCCACCTCTGCCAGATATTGTCCGCTTTGGCCCATGACCTCTTGTTTTTGTTCTTGGTAGCACTTTTGCTGCCCCCAAAACACGTCTGACTTGTTGGCAAACAGTCCTACGTACATGCCCTGACACTGGGCACTCTGCTTTGGATGTGTGATATCACATAGTCATCTTTTATCATTTTGAGCGAGTAAAATCTGTTAAAAGAACTTGCTGGTAACAGTTGTAAATGCAAAATTGAAGGATGAAACACCTCAGATCCTTTAATTAAGATGATAGGAATGATGGTTGCATTCTTCTTTGGTGTTTATTGTAATTGTTTTAATGTTTGCCTATTTGCTGTCAATTCTTCCTTTAAGAAAAATAAAGTATACGTCTTGGATTTTCCACGCACGGTTATTGATTGGACTCATTTTCCTCAAAAAATGTTTTTTTTTCCTTACTTCCAATCTTGTGTATTTGTCTGGCTCAGGAACACAGAGACTTCCACGTCTTGTGGGTATCTCAAAGGCCCTTGAAATGATGCTGGTATGTAGCTAGGTCCTGTAGTTGCTTGATCCATGTGATTTCTATAGTTGCACAACTGTATAATATCTGACTAACCCCCCCCCCCCCCCCCCCGCACATAGACATCAAAACCGGTTAAAGGTGAGGAAGCTCATGCTCTGGGTCTTGTGGACGCTGTTGTTTCACCAAATGAGTTGGTAAGCACTGCACGTCAATGGGCCCTGGATATCTTGGAGTGTAGGAGACCATGGATTGCTAGTCTTTACAAGACCGAAAAATTAGATTCCCTTGGTGAGGCAAGGGAAATATTCAAGTTTGCAAGAGCACAAGCCCAGAAACGAGCCCCCAATCTCACACATCCTATCGTTTGCATTGATGTTGTTGAACACGGCATAGTTTCTGATCCACGCAATGGACTCTACAAGGTCCCTTACGATCCTCTTTTTTTTTTTTTTTTTCCCCTCTAAATATAGCCAGTTCAACCCCATGATAAGTTGTCTGATGTTGGCAGGAGCTTGAAAGTTTCCAAGAGCTTGTGCGTTCCGACACCTGCAAGAGTTTGATCCACATCTTCTTTGCCCAACGAGGAACAACCAAGGTGCTCGTGCAATTTTACTCATGGAATTGTTGGTTATTCATCTGCAATTTTTAGTAGATCTAATATGGCTTCTACCAGCTATATTAATATGGTTTTGCAACCATTGATATTCTAGTAAGATATACAACATCAAGTTTGCTGAGTCATTTTGTTTTAAACTGTTTTGTGGATGCTTCTTATTAATCCTTGAAGTAAACAAGTAGGTTCATTCATTCTGATTGAAGCCATGAGTTTCAATAGCAGAGGTTTGGTTTCTTGTTGTTAAGTTCCTTCTTTTGTGTGTGCACCAGAGTTAGTTTTCTCAATAATTGATGTGAAAAGAAATTGGTGCAATTGAATTTTTAGATCTCTTAATACACGTAATGAATCTGGAATCTGAATTTGTGGAAGATATTTGTCTGTTTTTCAAGTTTGGTATGGGCACTTTAACACTTCACATGCTTTCACTTCAAAATGTTGAGCAGCTCTTGATTTTGAACAGGTTCCAGGAATTACTGATCTGGGCTTAGTACCTAGACGAGTGAAGAAGGTTGCTGTGCTTGGTGGAGGATTGATGGGTTCAGGGATAGCAACGGCATTAGTTCTCAGTAATTATCCAGTGATCCTGAAAGAAGTAAATAACCAATTCTTGCAGGCTGGGATTGGTAGAGTAAAAGGTGGGGGCTGTGCCTTGCCTTGAGATCGGCTTTTAATTTTGTCATCTTGTAACTTTGCTCCCCTTTGGCTTTACTTAATGAAGTTTCATGGTTGTGAAAAGCTACTCTTTTTTACATTCAGCTAATCTCCAAAGTCGTGTCAAGAAAGGAAGAATGACACAAGAAAAGTTTGAAAAAACCATGTCTCTTCTCAAGGGTGCCCTTGATTATGAAAGCTTTAAAGACGTGGACTTGGTCATAGAGGTATACATGTTCATTTGATCTAACTCTCTTTTGGTGCCATTGAATTTTATATCCTGAAATTAAACAACTTTATTTTGATTATTTGTTCTTGATGCTTGACACAGGCTGTGATTGAAAATGTTTCTCTAAAGCAACAAATTTTTTCTGATCTAGAAAAATATTGCCCACCTCATTGCATACTTGCCAGTAACACTTCCACGATTGACTTGAACTTGATTGGAAAGCAGACCAAGTCACAAGATAGGATTATTGGAGCCCATTTCTTTAGGTAATATCTGGTGCAGAGAGCTATCTTCTATGATTCCATGATTCGTTAATGAGTTGTGTTCTCACCTTTTGTGTTTGGCACAACCAATCCTTTGTGCTTCTGATTCAGTCCGGCTCATGTTATGCCACTTTTGGAAATTGTCCGTACCAAGCAGACATCTCCTCAAGTAATTGTGGATTTGCTAGATGTTGGGAAGAAAATCAGGAAGACTCCAGTTGTGGTTGGAAATTGCACAGGCTTTGCTGTCAACAGGATGTTCTTTCCATACACCCAAGCTGCTCTTTTACTAGTTGAACATGGAGCAGATCCTTATCAGATTGATAAGGTGATCACCAAATTTGGAATGCCAATGGGCCCTTTCAGGTAACTAATTTGATGGGAAAATGTAACTATTTTTCCCTTTTTGCTGCAAAAAATATATTTCAGTTCTTCTTGGTATTGCTACATAAAATGTATGATTAATAACTTTCACATTTTGAGCTCCAATACTTTCACTTGTCCATGCAGGTTGGTTGACCTGGTTGGGTTTGGCGTTGCAATTGCAACTGGCACGCAATTTGTTGTGAATTTCCCTGAGCGAACCTATAAATCAATGCTTATCCCATTAATGCAAGAGGATAAGAGAGCTGGTATGTTTCTTACATGGTTAATCAATTAGTTTCCTCCAGAAGAAACATGAATAGAATGTAGAACTTTAGTTGCAGAAGTTTAGAAGTATGAATTGACTTATTAATGGGATTTTCTTACTGACTATGTTTGTGTTTGATGCAATCCCATAACTGCCATGTAAATCACAGGTGAAACTACTCGCAAAGGATTCTATTTGTATGATGATAGGCGCAAAGCTAAGCCAGATCCTGAATTAAGGAAATACATTGAGAAAGCAAGAAACATTTCTGGTGCTGCCATTGACCCCAGGGTATAATCTCTCATTTTCTCACTTACTGCTTGTAGCTTTAGGTTCCGTTCTCGTTCCACCTTTATGGATCCTAACCTCAAATAACAAAAAAGCATATGCTCGTGTGTATCTATCTCTTGTTCATTCTGGGTCATTAATCTTTTTGCTACAGCTTGCAAAATTACCAGAGAAGGACATTGTAGAGATGATATTTTTCCCAGTGGTGAATGAAGCCTGCCGAGTCTTTGCAGAAGGAATTGCAGTCAAAGCTGCTGACCTTGACATTTCGTCTCTGATGGGAATGGGTTTTCCACCTTACAGGTTTGTTTTTTACAGGGTGAAAGGGTTTCTTTCCATAATTCAGGCCCTTGCTTCAATCAATTTGTTTTATTTGGATCAGGGGGGGTATTATGTTCTGGGCTGATTCTCTTGGATCCAAATACATTAATTCAAGATTGGAGGAGTGGTCAAAGACATACGGAGAATTCTTTAAGCCCTGTGCCTTCTTGGCTGAACGAGCTGCGAAGGGTGCTCCTCTGGTGAGAGACCTGAATTTGTGAAATATGCATATTCCATGATTAGAAGTATGAGTACATGAATTATATAACATATCATGCATTGGTTTATATCATCTGTTTTGTCCTTAAACTTGCCTCGGACTCGTTGCTGGGAACTTATGCTGTAGAAACGCCTTCATGCTAGATGAATCATACCAGTTATAACATTTCTCTCCAACATCTCCGAAATCATATCCGCCAGTTCAGAAGCAGATCTATTTATAATAACTGGAAGAAATAAAAACCATGTAACAAGTTTATATTTGCGATGGATCTTTCACATGAAGATACATTGCTCTTGATAAGTCAGCTGTGTTACATTGGATTTATGTGTGGTGGCACTACGTGGCTCAATGAAGCAAGTGCCCTTTTGTTAACCAACTATTACATTTTTAGCTGATTGCATAGCTGTACATGCGAATCAATATTGGATCTCAAATGATGTTTGCTCCGTTTTGCTGCAGAGTTCTCCGGTGGACCAAGCAAAGTCTCGGCTGTAAGATTTAACAAGCCAGATGCATTGCCAACTATTGGAAATTCTTCTCTGGATATTTTCTGATGTTTTCCTTTTCTTCCTGCCGTGCTAGTTAGAGCGCTCAGTATATCAGCCATATAATATATATGTGTGTGGTGATGAAATGACTACTACTAGGCTGATAAAATGTGAAGGCATAGGCAATAATATTTATAATCAGGAAAATAAATGCAAATGAAATTCTCAAAGCAAAAGATTATCTTACTAATGTGGGAATGATGATCACAATTGATCTTGAGAGATGTTAATATATAAACAGTAAGCCGTGTGGTGAATCCAAGCCTTGATTTGCCTCTGCAACTGGTGGGGGCAAAGGGTATGCTAATGGCAATCGAATATTTTCGAGCATTGGATGGTGATTTTCATTTTTTCCCTCACTTGTGTGTTTTTGATTGCCTGAGGTTCTGGTAATAATGGTAATGGCCAGAGATGATGCTAACCGTTTGGACCCCGTTTACTGTGTTGGAATCTGGTCTATGTTTTTGATTTGGTGGCCAAACCCCGGGTTATAATTTCTTTATTATTTAATAAATTATCCGTATAGAAAATAATAAATCTGTGTTTCGGTAACATTATTTATTGAGGCAAGCTAGATAAACATAGAACAGCCCCTTCAATTTCTTTGATAGATTATAAAATTAAGTCATTTTTATAAATAAATAAATAAATAAAACTATCTAGAAGGGTGTGGAGAGCCTCATGAAAATGATTGGTTTTCTCAAATAATAATGATAATAAAAAAGAAGAAATTTTGATAATAAATGAATCTACAGTAACAGGTACGAACTCTACTTAATGTTATATCCATTGATCCTCGTTAAGATGATGAGAGTTAGGACATGAAAACAGTCTTCGGGTCCTACAGGGAACGCACATCGAGCCCATCTCGAACCTGTAGTTAGTCATCTCTTATTGTAATATTATTCATTTCTTGAGTGATTAGTCAGAGCTCAATGGCCACAAAATATTGATGGCACCTTGTGGACCTGTAATTGCATCGTCGTTCATGTCCACAGTTTATCCTTATCTTTATTTAAGAAACAACAGGAGGGGTGTGGTGGTGGCGGCGGTGGTGGTGGAGGAGGGAGGAGGAGGAGATTTGACTAGACTAGAGAGCAGCCCTGTTCATGCAAATATAACAAATCACCACATTATTAAAAACAGTAGCAAGATATATAATTATAATCTGCATTGATTAGCATGACCGTGCGTCTGTGCCCTGAAAGTATGAACGGTCCCCTAAGCAATAACGCCGAAAATCTTCTTGTCATTTTGTATTAGTCAAGTAGTATCATCATAACCCCCATGCATCGACCTGGCAGGAGAACACGAAGACAAGAACCCTAAAGTGAACAGATAGATCCATGAAACTGTATAATAATGTTTTGCTTCAACACTTTAGAATTGACAATTCACATTTATTCGAGACCAGATCGATCGTTTTTAATTGGTCCGGAGTCTTCGAAGACAATAATTGAGGCTGATCAGCAGGGTAACATGGACAAGTCATGTGTTGGTAATGAGAACATGGTGATGGGATTATTAGATTTATTTCTGAGTTAATGGAAGAAGCCTTCGATTAATTAAATGGCAAAAGGCTAATGTGGTTGAGTGGTCTTGTCTACTGCGACACAACATCATCAGGGAAATAGACGACAAGCAATCCATGGATGGATTGGCAATGCCACGATGAGGACTCTTCATGTGACACTCATGGTTGCAAGGTTTTATTAGATTCGCAAGTTGTAAATTATGTTAAATTGATCGTCGATCTATTTTTTAATTTTTTAATTTATGATTGAATATGCCATATGCTGCTTATATGAATTATATTTTAATGTTATGATTATATGAAGTACTATTTTTTTGGCAATGAGCTTATGGCAAAGTAAACTATCTTCATATGCTTGTGTTAGGGGAGTTGCAAATACCATCCACGACACATGAGCCATAATTGGCATATGCAACTCGCGTGTCGTAGATGATATCCATGCTAATGCTAATGGAGTCGCAATTTATCATTTTTTTAAATGTGTTAATTTATAAAAAAAATATTTTCTTCTAACAAAACAACTAAAAAGATAGGATTGGTTTCATGCTCGTATAAATAGTGAAACATCTAAATTTATTTTAATTTTTTTTTCCTATGATATCCTAATTGGAAGAAATTGGCTTGAATTATAGTGAAACACAAAATCAAAAGATAGGGGATCAAAATATAAAAAACAAAGAAAATATATGACTAAACTCACATTAGCTACATTTTTTTATCCAAAAAATTATTTATTTTATTTTTCGATCCCCGAGTTAAAGATAAGAGAGAGAAACTTATAACAAATAGAGAGAGAATGTTGTTGGTTTAATTATTTTTTAGTGATGAAACTCTTTTTTTTAAAAAAAAAATAGTTTCTATTACTTAAGAGTTCGATTGTTGTGGGTTTTATCTATAAACATGTCTAAAAAAATAATTGAGTTTCATTTTCATTTGTTTGATCTAGTTAATTTTTGTTTGTAGATGATTTTAAGGTTGTTAAATGGTTATGATTAGATAATTTTGGAGTAAAAATAGATAGAAAAATAAATTTTTAACTTTAAAAAACCACCCATAAATTTCTAGGCACTACAATGATAATTGGCATTGATTATTGCTATTTAACTTTAATAAATGATAGAAAAATGAATTTTTAACTTTAAAAAACCACCAATAAATTTGTAGGCAGTACAATGTTGATCATCATTTATTGTTGCTGTTTTTGTTTTTATTTTAGATGAAAAGTTTATCCAAACATGTTAGGCCACTCAACCTGGATTTTTTTTTTATGTTTTTTTTTTTGCCTTATTATCTATTATCCATTGTTTATTTCTTAAAATTTTGTTCTTTAAATATGATTTTTTTTCATTTTTTTGAACATAAAAGAACTCACAGCTTAATAAATCAACCTAATTTATTTTTAACATGTCAAATTAAAAAAATCACATTAAAACAACACCAAGATTTTATAAAAAATAGTGTCAATAGTTTTCATGTTTTATTTTATCGATCACACCATACTTAATGGTAATTGCTAGAAAATAAAAAATAAATAAAATCTGTTACCTAGTTACTACTTTTTTATAATAAGAAATGGTTAGTAATTGCTAGAGCTAAGAGGCCTATGACCAGTCTCGGAAGGACAGGACTGGCTTTACAGATTCTTTTGGGAGATATTTTTTTGTTTGTCTGATTTGAAAATGTTTTTGAATAAAGTTTTATTTTTTATTATTATTTTGATATTTATAAATCATTTTTCATATTCTCGTATAAAAATTAGTTTTTTTAAAATAAAAAATATTATTCTAATATATATTTAAATAAAAAATAACATCAGCTACTCCCAGGAAAACATAATATATTTTATTAGGGTTTTGCTTGTCTTGCTAAGGAGTATTAAAATATATAGGGTAAGTCAGTATTCCACGTGCTCCTGGGGACTCTCCCTTCCTCAGTCCCAAACTCTACACTCTTGAATGCACTTGATATTTTTTTTCACAAATTAGAATTTACACTCGCTGCGTCTCGCCGTATGTTCCTCCCCCTCCTCCTCTCTCTCTCTCTCTCTCTCTCTCAAAAACACCAATAGCTTAATCAAGAGCCCCTTGCAAGGATCAAGAAAGACCAAAGCACCAAGAAAAATATTTTCATTCTATCCAGGAATCATAAAGATTTTTGCTGTGTTACTGTAGTATTATCGACGATTTCTATGATGGATATGAAAGGAGGAGTTGGTGTTGGAGGAGGTAGAGTTGGTGTAGGTGAGGAAGACCTGGGGGATGGTATGCAGTGCAGTGATCATCCTTACAGAAACAACCCAGGTGGTATCTGTGCCTTTTGTCTTCAAGAAAAGCTTGGCAAGCTTGTTTCTTCTTCATTTCCTTTGCCTATACGTGGCTCTTCCTCCTCCTCCTCCTCCCCTTCATTTAGATCTGATATTGGTGCTGGTGGCTCTAGCAATGGCGGTGCAGGTACTTCACTATCACTTGCGGTGCGTCCCACAACAACAAAATGTAGAAATGATGGTGGCAGTCATAGTCACTATCAAGAATATTACACACGGAGGGCCAGGATCCCTTTTCTTTTGGCTAAGAAGAAGAAGAAAATCATGGTAGCATCATCAGATCGTGATATTGTTTTCAAGAGAAGCAAATCTACTACAACTCCCAGGAGAAGCCATTTCTTGGATGCTGCTACTGATGATGGTGAGGATTTTAGCCCAAGAAGGAGAGGGTTCTGGTCATTTCTTTATCTCTCGTCCTCCAAGCCCGGTACTTCAACTAAAAAAACGGAAAAGGTGTCTTCTTTGGCTGTAACCACAAGAGAAACAACCGCCGCCACCACAAATAGGTCCACGGTGAGGCCAAAAGAGAAGTGCTTGGGGTCTTCTTTGTCAAGGAAAGGTGACAATATTGTGGTGGTCGAGGATGAAGATGACAGTCCTAACAGCCAAGCATCTGCCTCCGCTTCCACTTTTGAGAGAAAGGTGTCAAGATCTAGATCTGTTGGGTGCGGGAGCAGGAGCTTCTCTGGTGACTTCTTCGAGAGAATCTCTACTGGGTTTGGTGATTGCACTCTAAGAAGAGTGGAGTCCCAGAGGGAAGGGAAGCCGAAGGTCTCTTCCGGGACTTCTCACATGAAAGAGAGGGTCAGATGTGGCGGTATCTTTGGTGGGTTCATCATAACCTCCTCCTCTTCTTCCTCTTCATCATCATCTTACTGGGTTTCATCATCAGCTGAAGATATGAACGGGAAATCTTCAGGAGCTGGCCATCTTGCTCATGGAAGAAGCAGGAGCTGGGGCTGGGCTTTTGCTAGTCCAATGAGAGCTTTTGGCAGCAAACCCTCTTCAAAAGATGGGAAAAGAAACATCAAGCATACCACTCCAAACTTGTCTGCTATTCCTTCATTGTTAGCTGTGAGAGGCTAAAGAAGAAGAGTTTTGAGACTGCCGGTGCTACAACACACTCAGTACATTCTATTACCATCTTGTTCGTTTAATTTGTACTGTTCAACATCTATCCTGGTCTGATCAGTTCTGTCACTAGTGCTATTACACTTTTTTTGTTGAAATTTATGGTCATATTTGGAAATGTTTCCACCAGACAGTTGCGCTTGTTAAGTGTTATATAATACTACCATCATAACCTAGGCGAGTCAGTGGACTGCTTGGAGTCGGAGGAGAAGGAGAAGAAATGTTATGTGCAATATTTTGAGTTATCCTCGTGTATTCTCTTTCTGTGATTTGCCAGGGTTTTGTGCCGGGTCTGTTAATCTGGTCTTCCTGTTCAATTATTTTGTATTGTTTAAGCTGTAAGATCTGATGTAATGCCAAAGAAAATATGTTTTTCTATAAATCTAAGAGCCTAAGACTTCTCGATTGCCACAACATGTGCACGCATGTGTGGCGGTACTGGACGCTGTGCTAGCTAGGTCTAGAAGCCTAAGATGCTTTCATGGCGATCACCCTCTCTAGCCGTTTGAGATTTGGTCATTGTCTGGGCAAAATTCAACTTGGTAGAGGTAGATGTTTCAACTGTTCATCGTAAATCCTGTCTCTCCACTGAAGCAGCTGCAATAAATTCTTGCCAGCTAGGGCACTGTTGCTAGCTACTCTGCATGTACAGTTGTTCATTCACGGGGACTTGTCTTTCACTGCCAGGCTCAAAACTAATTATTATTTTTTCACCAGCGGTATCTTTCACGCCACGATGCCGGGAGAGGCCGCTGCCTGCGTTTTTTATCCAGAAATTGCCATCTTACTGTGGTGATCTTTTTCAGTACTGAGGCGAGCTTAGGAAGATGATACATGTTATAGAAAGATAGATTCATGTAATGAAAACGGAACGCTCTGCACCACATAAACAACGAGATGTCTATGATGGATAGTTTTGGCAGGAGATAATTTGATAAAACTAGATGAATCTGGCGAAGACTTTGGTGCACTTCCCGACAGGAAAAAAAATCTGAAAAATCTTGAAAGAGATGTCTATGATGAAGTACACAATTGCAAAAAGACAGGGAAAAAGGCAGGCCTGGGGGTGGAGCACAGTTATTGGTCCAGAACAATGATAAAAGTGGGCCCTGTTGGTGCATGTCCTTTTTTCATCTTTTTTCAATCCAACAAGCCTTAGATTTGCTCGTTTGTTACGTGCCCACAAGCCTTTTAGATGTGAAAAAAACTTACGGAGCACTCGATTGCGACTTTGAAGCATCGGGAAAGTGCAATTTTTTTTGAGATCACAGTGAAATTCAGCTGCGTTGCTGGAGAAAGAAAGAACAGAAAAAAAAAAACCTAGCTGTATTGGTAGAGAGTGCGATTGGGGTTGTTTTTTAAAATGTTTTTTTATTTAAAAATGTATTAAAATGATATTTTTTTGTTTTTTTTTTAATATTTTTAACTTCAACACCTCAAAATAATGTATAAACACTAAATTTTTTTAATTTAAAATAAAATAAAAACTCATTTTTTCCAAAAACACTTCCGATCATTTTCAGAAACACTCTCCTTGTACAAAGTGACTCATTGCCCCGGATATCCCAAATGAGACCACACGTCTTCGGGCCTAGCTGTATAATAGGGCTCCACAATCTGATGGATTTGGATCGTACTTGGACCTCTTGCTGGTTACAGGGCCCATCAGCAAATCTTTGACATTTAAAGAAAAAGGAAAAAGTTCTTACCTCAATTTCAGTTTTGAAGAGAAACAAAATTATTCTGAGAATTTTGATGTACGTCATTTTACTTAACTATGAGACCAAAATTACCTCCAAAATTACCGTAAATTAAAGTTGTAAATACATAAAAGTGAAACACAGAAAAAATAAAAAAAAGGATACAAGCCCAAAAAGAGAGCAAAATACAAGAATATATATCAAATAAACCATGAAAAAAATAAAAAATAAAAATACGGTAATTAATATATAAAAATAATTGGTCTTGCTTAATTCTCCAAAAGCTTATCTGATAGTTGAAGTCTCAATCCCACCGTTTAAATCAATCAAGACAATATGCAAGAAATTATTTTATGTAAATCAGAGGGTCTCCCTTTTAGTTTACTTCTGATTATGTTTTAGCAATTGAATCCCATTTGAATTCAATTTCAAAGTAATTACTACTATAAAAATAAAATTTGATTAACAAAATCATTAAAATATTTGAAAATGGAAATACTATTCATATGAACAATGAATCACCTCAATGGCTCAATCCCTTTCATTCACGTTTTTTTATTGAGTTATTTCGTTTTGCATCTAAAATTGTAGTTCGGTTATGAAAAATTAATGCTTTGTAAATGATGTTTAAATTATGAATAGTGAATTGCCTCAATCATTGCTATTTCACATCATTTTGGGATAAATAAATCTGTTATCATTTATTGAAACATATAATTATTAATTTATTTAATTAATGCACATCTAAAATTCTCAATTTATACTGAAGTCTTTCTCGATGTTAAAAACAATTGTTGACAGCAATTGCACTCTTTCTCCGAGTTGAAAAAAAAAAAATCTTCATCTCATCACAAAGCATGACAAATCAAACCAGTGCTTGCTTATTTCAAGAGATGAAGAAATAAAGGAAAACCTAGTGACAATTTTATGTACTTTGATATGATTGTTTAAAAAATCAAAGATTAAAAAGGTTAAAGACTCTATAATAACTCAATGTGTCTAGGCTTTGCAGAACACCAAACCTAAATGATATGGGTAGGACTTACTTCTAGGCCTAATATTTTTAGGTTTAGCTGCACACTAAGCCCAAATACATATGAGTTTGAGAAAGTATCACACTCAATATCTTTAGATTTAACTATATGTTGAGTCCAAATACATGTTAGTATGACAAGGTATTAGACTGAAATATTATTGGGTTCAACTTCAACTACTCATCAAGTTTAAGTAGATATGAGTATAGTAAAATTAGGTTTAAGATCTCACTAAGCTCAAGTGCATGTGGTTTTAGCAAGTTGTCTGACCTTAACATCCTCGGGGTAAGCTACACACTAAGTCCAAGTGCATATGAATTTAACAGGACGTCAGACTTAACATCTTTGAATTCAACTACATGTTGAGCCAAAATACATGTTTGTATGGCGAAGTGCTAAACCGACATATTCTTAGGTTCAATTAGTCACTGAGCTTAAGTACATATGTGTCTAGTAAAGTTAGGTTTAACATCTAACTAAACTCAAGTGCATGTGATTCTAACAGGGTGTCTCACATAACATTCATGACTACACCCTGAACAATATATATATATATATATATATATATCATGATGCTTAAATGGAGGGGTTAAAGTGTCATTTCTTCTTAATAACATTAATAATAGATAAATATTCTTTATACAGCATTAATAAATGATAAATATCCTGTCATAAAAAAATTAATGAGGGATATATATTATTTACATAAAATTAATGTGAATGGAAATATGGCAAGTCCTTTGGAGATTTTTATACGTCCACAGATGCAATGGAATGATCATTCTAGACTTTTAATATTATGTTTAAAAACATAAGAATAAATAAACATTTTTTTTTTGACTAACCAAGAACAAACACTCATGTTCTTAAAAATTAAAAACTCATTATTTTATTTATTGTAATTTCTTATTAAAAATCATTGCCTTTATTATTAGAAGGTACTTAAATTTCATCATAATTGATTGTTTTGTTAGTGATTTTTTTTTTATCACCCATCATTAAACTTTTAAACTTTGGAGAGAGGAACATTAACGCGAACATGTGATTATCCTTTATTTAAATATTAAAAAACCCATCCTTGACATATTAACTAGCATTCTTCTGAACTCTATATTTATTATAATGGATGTTTTTACTTCCTGAAAGACTTAAATCTTCAACAGCCACGACCACCAAATTGAATTAATGTTATGTCAGCTGTCTCTTCTTATCAATTTTATTCTCAAATGGAATTTTATTAGAATTATTTAATGAAAATATTAAATTCATATAAAATGAATGAAAAATATTAATATACCGATGAAAAATCTGTAAAATGATTGAAAATCCTTGATGAAAATTTTGTATGATTTTTTTATTGTTTTCCATGAATGATAAATAGGAAACAATTTCTCATAAATTATAGGAAAGATTGATATAAATAGGAGAGCATAAACCGTCATCAGATCAAGTAAAGCCAAACCAGTATCCATTTTTTATGTTTCTGATCAAATAACAAAGAGTGTGATGCGACCAAACCATAGCCGCCACCATATAGTAATAGAGCCACAGCCTGCAACCTCTACTGTGGCCTAACCCTACGGTTCAACAACATATCCCTGAGTTCAGCTGGATCGATCTCAGCTGCATGATTAGCAGGCCTGTAATACCCAGTCACTGGATCAGGAGCCCATGTAGAGTAGGCCTCGGAATCTTCTTTGGTCGCGGCCCTATCTTCCACTTTCCCTGTCATGCCTCCAGCCCTTGATCCACCGCTTCCAAAGGTTGCTGTGACAGCAGCACTGATCGGTGCAGCCGCCGCCGCATAACCTCTCCTGTACACAAAGCGAGACATTTAGCCATTCAAATCTCACTCTCTTTTTTAAAACAGTGATCATATATAAATTTCATAAAATTGACTAAATCTTCAAAACCTAATTCCGTTTATGGAAACAAAAACAAAGCGAATTAAGGTGACAACAACGGGAGTACTGACCGGAAAACAGACAGGGAAAGACCATCAGCGATAGAGGCAACAGGAAGCTTAGCGTTTAAGAGAGAGCGAGCCATTTTATTTATGTTTTTCGTGCGCGTGTAGCTGCAGATGATACCGCAAAATCTTCTTAGAGTGGATTCTCAAGAAGAACAGCCTCCTGCAGAGCACCTGGCTAGCGGCTCGCTCTCTATACAAAGGTGGTGGTGAGTATATGAGATTAGGGTTAGAGGTGTTTATATAGGAAGTGAAAAGAAAGAGAAGCGCCAGGTCATTCGCTGAAGGGAGTGACAAGTGGCGTTACCTCGTCTCATATAGCTGTGACACCTGTCTTTCACTATAGAGTTCGAGATATGACGTGTTCATTTTGTTAAAAATAATTGATAATATTTTATTAATTTAATTCGGGCTTTGTAAAGAGTGCTTAAATATAAAAATATGAATGAGGTTTAATTAACCTATGCTTTAATTAAATTTCGAGGCCGCACGCCATTGGTTACTGTTTGCTGCATATGAAATCGATGGACGTGGGTGGGGTGTCTGCAATTTTCGATATTGCCTGTCATGCTCTCACAGGATCGATGTTCTTAGATGGGTGGCTGAGATCTTAATTCGTCACCTTTGCCTTTGTCATGCTCTCATCGGATCGGATCATCATTTCCTACCTAATTTCACTCCCACTTGTACTAACTAGTGATTGATTTGGTCTCAATACAATAATAATCATCACCTAAAGAAAAACCACCAAATTATTCACTCTAGGGTGTCTGTAACGGTGTTTTAAAAATATTTTTGAAAATATTTGAAATATTGCATTATAAACACACACCTTGCATATAAATCCAGTAGGGTTCCTTAAGACAGGAAGACGCTTTAACTTCTTTGTGCAATCAAGCTTTTACAGGTTGATGTTTTAAATTTTTTGAGCAAATTAAGAAAAAAACTCAAGCATAGACTGTAGAGTACGTACTGGCAAATATATATAGATAATACACGGCGACCTTTATTCCTTGGGAGGCAAGGAACAACAATACACAGCACACAATATTCCATTCTTCGTAGGGAATGGGTGGGAGCAAAGAGAAATTATACAAACGACCTTATTCGTATAGACTATAGAGTAGCTAGCTAGAACATAGCAATATTGGCCACACTAGTACTGTATATAATAACGCCGCCTTCAGCGGCGGTGATCTCCTGATCAATTTGAAGGAACGAATCGGAATCCGGCGGGGATGATGTTTGCAACACTCAGGAGGGCTCCTAGAGTGGTGTTTCCGATGAACTGCAAGGATGACAGCAGACCACCCAGAGAAGGGAGAGTGGAGTCGCAGCTGGCGAGTGGTGTAGCGACCTTCAGGCTGCAGCCGGTCAATAAGGAGGAAAGAATATGACTTAGAGGATCGAGCAGAATAGAAAAAACTCCAGATCCATTGGTGGTTGATGTGGAAACCACATTTCCTCCACATTGCAACTGCACGAGAGCATCTGCAACAAAACAATTATGAGTTGCTTGAATGTTGGGGTTAGAAGTGGAAAATGTGAAAAATTACCATTATATTTATAATAACACACCCATGTTCTTGTTTATTTAAAGCAATGATTATGGAGATTGATCATGAGATTAATTGTCTAATTTTTCCCTTGATGAGAGGAGAAAATTAGCTAACAAATTGATGAGAGGAATCCCTGGTCTACTTATAAATAATAACTTATGCACTTCATCTACAACTACTGGTAGATATAAAAAAAAAATTCTCTCAATTTTGTTTTTGTTATTTTAAAATTGTGTTGATGCTACATGGAATTTTTTTGGAGCTTAAGAAAAAATAGCTAGAGATATTTATAAGTTATATTTCCGCTGTGTATATTTATCATTTGATTATATAAAATATTTAACAGAAAATCCGTCCCTCTAATTATAATTTCATATGAAAAAAAAATTAATTGTTAGATTACTCAATGAATTTTACTAATTACTATTAAAATTTATTTGAGGGCCGACACCCGCCGAAAGGTTAGATTAACTTTTGAAATCTTCAGAATTTATATATTATTTTTTTTGACATTATTGTCAGGTGTCAGGTTTGAAGTCTTCAAGCATGGTTTAGGGTGTCAGAATCTTAAAGATTTACTTACCTGCTAATTCGACAACATCATGATCTAGATGATTGAAGCAAAATTTAGGGAAGATTCTATTATTTTTTAAAATAAATAATATTATTTTGAAACATTTTTTTAATTTATCTAATTCGACAATTGTTTTTTTTTATAAAAAATGTATTGATGTAATTTAATGTGCTCCGCGAGTTGATCCAATCAACTCATAACCCATGTCTTAGATGGAATATGATACAAATAAAGTGATTATTTGGTATTGTGTTTTCACGTGTATTCGAGTGCGTTTTAAAATTGTGTTTAAATGTGTTTTTTTAATGTTTTTCGATAATCTTGATGTTCTAGTATAAAAATAAAATAAAAATTCTAAAAACATTTTTAAATAAAAAAAACTCTAAAAGCACCTCTAATTATTACAAGGCTTTTCATTATTACAAAGAAAAAAAAAATGAACTCATGCTATATTTGATGTGGGATGTCTTGGCATTCCTAGAAATAATAGGCTGTGATTACTTTTATAATAATCAGGAATAACAATTTAATATAAACCTGGTGGATATTGACCCCATATAGGTAGATATTTTTAGATTCGATGAGTTAAAGTATGAGTATTAAATAAATATATTCATAGAATATTTACATTTGTAGAATGCAATATGATATGTACATACCTTCATATTGATATAAAACATGTATATATAAATACTATTTATTATTTAATATATATAAATATATACACTGTTACCCAAAAGAAAAGAAGGATTCCAACCAGAGCTAACTAACTTACTGGGGAAAACAGGGGTTGCAGTGCCATTTGCACCCATATTGCCATTGGCAGTGCAAAACAGAGTCCCTTGGATGCGGATCAAACCAAGAAGGCCGCCTATAAGCCCAAGCTGAGCTTCGGCAACCGGGGCTGCCACCATTGCAGCACTCAGGAGGGAAAAAAAGAGAAGTGATTTGAAGGCCATGGTTTCAATGGCAGTGCAGTGATGATGTTAATGCAGGAATCAGTGTAAGAACTCGATCCTGAAATTGAAGCGATTTTCAAGTCTTGGCATGAGTAGCCATTTATAGAGCAAAACGGAGACCAAGTTGCAGCAGATTTTGCTGACTACCAACAGATCTCTTATCTCTTCCTGGTTTGTGGTGATGGTGAGTTTGCGTAGCCATTCATGATCTGCATGAGCACGGAAAGACACAGAACGATTCCTGTCAAAATCTTGGTTTTGTCATGAAGCTCTTCTTCCTTCCCCGTGTGCGCCGCCTCATCTGTGGTCTTCAACCTACAGAATCCCCCTCCCCTAGTTTCATTAGCATGCCTTCTGTCTCTCGAAAAAAGATGGGGTTCTCTTTTTCCTGCCACTTTAGAGTTTGTAAAGTAGAAGGGGCTCTATATTTGGTGCAACTTGCATTGCCTAGCTGAAACTTGGGGATTTTCCGATAGAGTTGTTCGCTCCACTTACTCTGAAAAGTTCATAGATTGGTCCATACCTCCATGCTCTGGCATCTATCTAGCTTGTAGCCCTCTTTTTTTCTCTCGCCACTCTACTTAGCTTCTCAGTGAGGGCATTCGGAATAGAATATGCCCTGATGGACTGAGGCATAGTTGGATTTCATAGCTTTTCTTAGTTGGGATGTGATAGTTTCGTTAGTTGTCATGTTAGAACTCGTATCTGCCAATGAAAAAAGAAAAAAAAACTACAAGTTTTAGTCCACTTTTGGAACAGCACTCGGGTACCCAATTTACATCACAAAACAAGTTTGGCTTAACAAGAAAGCAGGCATTCATGAAAAATAGCAAAGCATATCATTGCCACAGATTATGATACTTGGAGTCCACTTAGGATGGCAGTTTCATCGATTGATAGGAAATTTTTAGACTCAATCGAGTTTCAACTAAAATCCAAAGGCAAAAAATGAAGTTTGTATTAATAAAATTATTAATATTGACAAACCCTAGCTCATAATAAATAAATAACAGTTTGAGAAAATTACAAACATCCACAACATTTGTTCAAGTGTGACCATGATCTTTGTTCATGGAGACGTCTTCAGTTCAAATTCCAGGAACTCCATCTAATCTAACGATAACTATGGCCAATGAGTGAATCTCTTTTCATTGTTACACAAACTTGATGATGCCACGAGACTAGAAGGCATATACTCAGGACAAAAGCCTTCCTTTTAGTTTGGTGAAAGACTAGTTATAGCTGAAAGGAACAGGAGATACCGTCCCAAAGTACAGAATATTTTTTCAAACTCAGTTGTGCTCAAATAATTTAGTAGGGCATGCCGAAGGGTAATGAAGTAGGTTCCAAAACAACCAGTCGCCGAATAAGAACTAATATTTGCACTAACACTTTTCAAGGCAAATTGACGTTGAGGAATTAGATTAGCTCTCTTTGCTCATTCTAATATAAAATTCAACCGCAAATGATAATTGTACACTACAAAAGCACAAAACATGTTCCCATCTTGTAAAAAACGTTGCGGAAAACGTTGCGGACGAGTACGGTAAAAATCGCCAACCAGGTACAATCATTAGAACCGCCGGATATCTTTTGGTGGCTTGAAGTTGAGGGGATGAGTTTCTGGGGTGGCATCTTCATCTTCTTTCCACATTTTTATTGTCTTGTCAGCTTCACATGTGACAAGCCTTGTACCAGTTATATCATAGCAGGCAGCATATATACCAGCTTCACTATCCAATGAGCCTGGAGACAAATAGCCTTCAGCATAAACCTCTTTTCCATTCCACGCATAGCTAAATCTAAAGGGAAAAGGTACAGGGGGGACGTACCAGGCTGTACAATTGTCTGGGCTTGCTGGAAATTATGACCACTCTTCCAGTCCCAGAACCATAAACTCCCATTGTCACCTAAAACAATGTAAAGAACAAACAAGCACAAGACTTGGTGAATATCTCCGACTTTCAACTTGGAGACAAGTGAGGGAGGGTAGATGGTCCTCCCATCCACCTATAGAGAAGAAGCAAACCAAATTTTGAGAATAATACATTGTTGTCCAAAACCAAGGATTAACAACCTAGGGCATTTATGGACCAGTGGTCAGGCTGTTTGGACAGGGACAAAATGTTAGGTTTTAGGCATGTACTGTGACTGATTATCCTTGGCTAGGTAGACATTATGATTTCTGACAGAATATCAGTTGAGTTTAAACCATCCTATTACTAATTGAAATGCACACTAAAGCTTACCTCCTGTAGCCATTACACCATCTTCATTGACAGCCATTGCATTAATGATGGTTTTCTGCTGAGAACTGCTCCAAAAATTAAAATATCACGTTATTAGACATGTTATGTTGACAGAACATCATTATAAAGATGCCAGATGAATGCAATGAAGAAATCAAATGATATTTTAATTATCCTAATTATCAGAATTAGGCAGTGCCCTTGTTTTCGAACTATTTTTCAGAGCAACTCTATGCAGTCCCAAAAAGAAAAGGATTCTTTCAAGCGTTAAAGGAGGTTCCCTTTCCATGGATCAAGCAGGTATTCCTACATCCTGATTTCTGTATTAACAACCCATGTTACCAACCTTGCCGCAGAGAATGTTAACAACCAAAGAGGGCAAAACACAAAGGAGCTATGCAAATATATGGGATAAACATTTCAAAACCATTTCTTGTTCACCCAAATAATGAATAAATATAAATATTATGAGGGTAATTATCTTGTGCCCATAATATTTCTTAATTCATTTCACCAAGCTCAAGACAATCTTGAGCACTGCAGTCATCTAACAGACTCTCAGTCATCAATCACAGTACACAGAACTGGCATAAAAGATGAAATCCATGCATATACACAGGAGCATGACTACAGAATTTAAGCAACTAGATATTTGTGTTTGAGAACTTACAGCATGTTGTGTAAAAATTCTCCTTTTGGAAGATTGAATTTCTTAATGTTGTCAGCCGATGCAGATGCAAAGCAGTGCCTGCAGCACCCAAAAGTAAAAATATAACAGATACAAAAATGAAAGCCTAATGTACCGCATCCTTTAACAGCATCAATGGCATGTGTAGGCACTTACTCTGTCGGATGTAGTGCCATGGCTCGCACAGATTTCTTGTGATGTGTAAGAGTTAACATAGTCTTACCTGCAAGCGAGAAACACCATGATGCTAAACTTATAAGAATATGTAATGTGAAAAGGTAGAAGGGAATCCTCGAGAGAAGTATAACTTACCATATCTAAGATCCCAGAACTTAATAGTTGAGTCATGAGAACCAGTAACCACTTGTGGATCCTGGAAACAAAAGGAATCACATTTAACCAATGATGTTAAAAACAAAAGGAGAGCTTAAAACATGAAAGTAGTATTTGGTTTTCCCTGTCGACTTGCACTATCTCATTTGAAAAATTCTGAGGTAGCAAGGGTAATCAAGAGAAAAATGAAATCAGAAAACAAAGAAGGAAAATCACATACCGTAGGTCGAGTAAAAACTGAGCACACTGTATTATCATGCCCAGACAGTGCAAAAACTTGCACCTTGGTACGAATATCCCAGACCTGAGAATAATTGACTTGTTACCTTTCTATGTAAAAAACCAGCAAGAATTACAAATTTTGACTAAGTGGGTAGCTAGATATTATATTGCAGGAAGAAAACTACAAAACAGAAACAAATTCCGTACCCGGCAGACAGAATCACGTCCCCCAGTAAGCAAAAGGTCAATAGTAGGATGAAGGGCCAAGCAGTAGACACCACTTAGATGGCCATGATAAGACCGGACTGCCTACACAGATAACATCAGTTTCACGAGCAGAATCACTCACATTATAGCTTTGGATATGTGTTAATCAGGTATAAGTTCTCACCTTATTCTGTTCAAGGTCCCAGCATTTAACCATTTTATCATCACCAGCAGAGAACATGTATGTATGTCTTTGGCTAACGGCAAGACCTGCAAAGAGACAGTCTTATCATTTTAATCCCTTGACAGCATGATTAACCTGAAGCAAACAGCAATGATTTATCATCAACTAACCTCGTACTTGCTCGATGTGTCCAGTTAATGTGAGCTTTAACCTTCCACTCCCTACATCCCATATCTAGTACACCAAAACACAGAAAAGAAAAGGAAAAAAGAGAACAAGCCATCAGAAGTTGCTCACACAAATTGGGGGGAAATCCAGTTTAGTTTATATAAGCCTAAATTCTAAATAATGCAGGGAAACACTCATTGAACGACTCTAAATTGGCACTCCTGGAAAATAAAAATCTTTGCAACATCATAAATGAAGTACATGACATTTTCGGAAATTATCTCCTGGCTCCATCCATTTGCATCAGAACTCATTTTTCATGGACCATTCAGCTTAAAATTGCCAATAGCCAACTATATCAGATTTTACCATTTCTTACATTTTCTGAACATCCAAACATGAAAAGTGCTTATTCTGAAATTTAAAATTTGTAAAACCATTAGATTTTAGATAATCTAGGTCCATAGTTAGATCTGGAATTTGGTAGCCAAATAAATGAATTTGTATCTCAGATCCTGTGATTTAATGAGAAATGATATGATTGCAGAACATGAAAAAGGGAGTAAAATGACAAGGAAGTGAATCCTAATAATGACTTAGTTGGAATTCAATACAGCCAAGTACTTGTAAGATAACTTTTCCAGTAGTCAGTACATGTCATCAAGATAAAGAGATGAAAGAATATCATTAAAAACATAATACCTTGATTGTTCGATCTGCAGAACCAGTACAAAACCACAAATTACTTGGATCAAATGCAACAGATCTCACCCAACCCAAATGACCGCTAATGACCTGCACAATCAGCCAAAGAGCAATGAATAAGACCTATGAGCTAGCATTCAACTACTAAAACAGAACCAACATTTTAAACACAAACTACATGCAATCATAGTAAAACCCCTTGTAACCTATTTGATGATCTATAGAAGAATTGTCCAAATGGAACATCTACAAAAACACTTTTTCATGGAAAAAGAAAACTGCTAAGCATTAAAAGCAGATATGTGGTAAAAAAGCTGCATAATAACAAATTTGCATGTAGACCGGACATCTTCTACAAGAACCATTTTTGTTAAAAGGAATAAAAGGCACATAATTTATTAGTTGCAAGTGACATTTGAGCAAAATACCAACACAGACAACTTCCCTAGCAAGACAAGAGATTTTACCCTGTAATTCTTCCATGGAGGACGCCAAGCAGGGCGTGGCCATTTGCTTGGAATTCTTTCCATTATAGCCGAGGTTGAGAAGTTCCTAAAACACAGGAAGCAAACAGTACACCAAGTGGTAATGTTATGAAACAATACCAATCAGGACTATAAATATGTTTAATAAAGAGCATCAAGCTGCATACATTGGAAAACAATTGTCCTGTTAAGCAACTACAATAGATATCTTTTTAAAAGAAAAAAAGGGAGTGTGATTGCATACATCAATAAATTCGGGTTTGATCCAATTCAGAGGGCAAGCGTTATACATAAATACACAACGTTTATCTGATTTATTATCAGGTGTCACATGAGACAAAAAAAAAAGGAAGGAAAATAAACCTTTCAGATGAACCAGGAGCAGTTATCAATGCAGTACTTTTGCCTGAAATGCCACCATCACTCCTGAAAAGAAGTTGAAAGTTATTTGCCAACAGAAAAAAAATCCCTCATTGAAATGATAATTCACTTCCAAGCCAATGAAACAAAGGGAAGTCTATTGACCATAACATAATCCATTACTCCTGAATTCATATTAAAATTAAATTCAGTATCCACATAGATCATGATCAATATCTCAGGTTATCCTCTAGACATGAAGTGGGAACGTGGAAGGGCAAGTAAAGCTGGGATGACAGACAAAACATAATTCCAAACATCACCACATTTGCTAATTAAAAAATGTATTGAAATTTGATGGTCGAAGTATCACAGAAAATATAGCTGGACAGAAGAGAGACATAAGATATATTAAACGGATCATTGTTGTTCATGCTACCCTTTGCAGTAAAAATAAAAGCTGATACAGAGAGCGAGAACTCACTGCGCCTTTGGTTGCAAAGATGGACCAACAACCAATGCATTTTGAGCTCCGCTTTTTTTCGAAACACTAGAGTCACCTGAACCTTAAAAGCAATCAAAGCATGTCCTAAACAAGTCAGTAAACAAAAATCCAAAATGAATCAGCAATTATGCACAACACAATTTAATTATAAGAAAAGAGCTGCTATTAGCGTAAAAATGTAAATGCACAGTCAAGGACATATCAATACCCGGAAGAGCAAGGATATTAGAAGGCCCTGGAGCTTCCTTTATGGCTGAACTAACTTGTAGCGGCACGCTTTTGATTCCTTGATACTCCAAATTGATCTACACAGCAAATTCCACTAAATCCACAGCTACGATAGAAGTTTACAAAAAAAAACAAAGATAATCACTAAGGAATAAAACTGAGGGAGATTTTAAACTAACCTTGTGGTTCATTCGGATTTTTTTACTGCAGAAACAAACCAACAGTTAAAATTTCTTAAAAGAAATCGATAAAATGAGGGTTTTGAAAATTGCAACCTTTCAGGATCGGGAGGAGCGAGCTGAGCATGAATAGGAGAGAAAAGATCGCCGGTTCGTTTTAGGGATTTGAAGCTTAGTTTCTTTATTGATTGTGGCTCTATTGGCTCCATTTCTACTGTTGGACCTGGCATTCTTCCCGTATTCTTCAACTAGCATCTACTTCTCTCTGAGTAAGTGCTGGCTAGGGTTTTCGAGAGAAGACGACCCCGGGTCTTATTGGACGATTGTCGTTTGAATTTCTATATATATGAAAAGGAAAATTAGTTGTGACCTGCAATGGACCTGCGTCACAAGCTTATCGTGGAAAAATGAAATTTTGTAGTTTAACTCAATCTAAAGTTTAATTAAGATTTGTTGGTTTGTTCAAATTATTTTTGAAAATATTTTTTATTTAAAATAATATTTTTTTTAAAAAATGATATCAGTATATAAAAATGATATAAAAATATTCTAATATTTTTTTAAAAAATCAAAAATAAAGTGCCAAACAATATATCACATTTGATAACAATAATAAAACCTCATCCTAGTAAATTATAGCTTCGTACATATTCATAAGACTTAACCCAACCATGACATGCTCTAAAACCGAGGTGTGATTTAATAGATTAACCCACTAATTGTTATATTCATTCAGGTTTATTGTTTTTTAAAGAGAAATTAAAATGATATTATTTCGAATAATTTAATAAAACAAAATTAAAACGAAATTGTTTAGAATAAAAATTAAAATAAGCATTCAGCATGTCACCTGGAACACGAGTTCACATTTTGGACCACACTATGTCAGCTCTTAGGACGATTAGTTTTTTTAATAAATTTAAATTTAAATGCACTATCAACAATTATTATTCAATTTTATAATCTTTATTATTTGCATTTGTAGAGAGATTCCCTTTTTTTATCATATATTTCATGATCACTAGACATGATCATGGATCGGTGAGCAAGTAAAATATAGTGTACGTAAATTATTCCAGTATACGTAAACCAAATTTACTTGACTATTTTTGTTTGCTCCCATTAACAAAGAATCAGAAATCACTTTAATTATTTCACTTGAAAACTAATCAAATACATGAATTGCAGGAGCATAAATTTTTGAATTTCTAGCTTTGAGTGTTTGGTAGAACCGTGGAGCCCACTTAGCAGGCTTTGATGGGTTAATGTACAGGCTAGATAGCCCAGGAAGTTATCTTCGAAGCTCAGAAATCAGAAATACTCGCCAGAAGTGGTAAATTCAGCGTCTGCTTCAATGCATCTCCACCGCAGCATAAACCAAAATACTCGACAAAAGGCTGCGGCGTGAAACAAACAAGGTTATAAATACTGTTTGAGTTGTTGATTTGTTTTTTTTAATCCGAACAGGATATTTTGTTTTCGGGGTATTTTGGTATATCATTTTAGGTTGTATTATTTATGTATATATAATTAAATATATTAATTTAAAAAAATAGTTTAAATTTAAAAATAAAATTATTTATAATTGTACAATTTAATCTAAAAAAAGATACAATAAAATGATTTTTCTGAACAAAGAACATATTTAATATTACGAGAATATCATCATCAATCACGCAAGGTCATTACATTATCTGATTGCTCTGAAATTTGAACATAACATATATAAATATGTCAAGAGACTCCTCGTAAAATTTCATCTCAATCTAACGGTCAAAATAAGAGATATGATTGATATTGTAAAATTATTTATTATTTAAAAAAAACACTATTTGGCCGAAACAAAACGAGCAGAACGAAACCGGAACGTTTGGGCCGGTGTTGAGCTGAAAAATCTGAAATCGGCTGAAATTTAAACCGGGGTAAAAACAACATCGTTTTGTCTCATTTTTTAACTGGTACGAAACATTCCGATCAAAATGGAGCAAAACAGACAACTATGGAAACAAATTAGTTCAGACATTAAACAATTTGGGTTCTACACAATCTAGTTTGTAGAAAATGGATCTTCTTCAATCCATCCTGTTCTAGACACCTCCATGACAAAGGACTGGTGCCTCTCGATGCCCAAATGAATTTGTTTCATGGCCAGTTACAGCACTCGGCTCTTGCAAAGTTGTTTCACCATTAAGGCAGTCAATCCTTTTTCAATCTATACAAGCAACATTTGAGCCAGATAACTTACACGAATCATGTCATTTCTTTCTGAACAAATCATGGGAAGCATTTCATTCTCTGCACATGAGAAAAGGGATGAGTTGGAGCTTGTTCAGCATTATGCCACACCACATGAACTCTGCGTTCACCAAATTTCAAAATTACCTGTCTTTCAACTTCAACAGCTGATGCAGCAAGTCTTCGTTTCAAGACTGACTTCTCCTCTTCGCAACTCTCCATCTCAGTATCTATAAGGAGAAAAAAAGAAGTGAAAGAATTGCAAAAACTGGATCTTTTCTTTTTCTTTTTCCTTTTCTTTTAAGCTTTTATAGTCCACCATAAATAATGCTCCGAAGAAATTCAACCAGAAGTCCTTTATTTTTCATTGTTTAGTCCAAGAACAAATGTAAGTTCAAGATAGTGCAACGAAGCTTTTCTAGAAACCTGTTACTGCCCATTCCAATTATATATCATGTTGTGACTATGTGTTCCTACAAAGATATTCAGCAGGTCATGAAAGGGTCATTCCTTCATCAGTGCATCCATATTCAGTACAAGTCATGATATAGCAATATAGTTAAAACAAACGGTCTATCACCAATTCGAACTAACTTCCTTTACAGACAAAGATTAGTTATCTGTTCATGTTTTGCTGACCTGCTTTATCCTGGAGGAAAAAGCCCCAAAACTATCAATATATACATATAATTCTCCTTTTCTTGTACTAATAATTGCTTTTAACCAATTTCAATTAAGATTTTTGGTGCCCAATGATTTTTATTTTTATCTTTCATTAAGTTTGCCAAATTATTAGTCATATACTAAAGATTGTCATATGTAATTGGATAATTGGGGCGAAAAACCCGCAATCAGCACTTTGGAATTATCTAGTAACTGATAGTTTTTCAAAAACCAATTTAGGTAAGTTCTTGGGAAAAGATCACACAAAAGAAACCTTTTTTTCTTTAATGAAATGCATCAGAAGCATTGGATGAACCAAGTAAAATGATTTCTGATGGGACACTCCTAGACATGACCCGTGTAGGTTCTTAATGACTAGAGCACATATGCTTGGTCATTAGTAAATGTTGAAGCCTCACAAGCAAAGAAGTCACATACATCATCCCTTAATTTTATTACCTGAAGAACATACAGCTTGATTTATTAAGTATTGCGATGAAATGCCAGAAACAGAAGGATAACAAGCATACAGATTCATAATGGCAAAGAAGTCACATACACCATCCCTTAACTTTATTACCTCAAGAACATACAGCTTGATTTATTAAGTATTGCGATGAAATGGCAGAAACAGAAGGACAGCTAGCATACATGTTCATAATGAGCACAAGACACACACAGAAGTCACCGTACCAAGAAAAAAAAATTATAGCCCTGAAAATATATTTGCACATTAATTGATGAATATAGGTGAGCTCAGGGACTAGCATTTGTCAATAAACATTTGTAGTATTGAAAACCATTTTAGCAAATGAGTCCACGTTCCATTTGACAGAAAAAATGTGAAACCCTAAAAAATAACCACTGGTTAGCATTTGTTACCCATTATAGATTACAACAAATGAAAAGAGTAAATTCTGATGTCAGAAACAAACTTACAGCAAATAGGCGATTAGGGCGTACCATAATAATATGATGATAGGATTGTGATGCGTTCAGTAGGCTGGAAAAAAAGGAGAGAAAAGAGTAATTAGCCAGGCGCTGAGGAAGCAGCAGCTGCTCAGATAATAGTCCAAGTAAAAAACAATTAATCAGAAGCAAGCAAAGAATGTTGACATAAACCAATTAATGGCATAGATATATCCGCTAGGTGAAACAAAAGGCCAGACACAACAATTTAAATCATGGATTTCTTTGCAAGGAATATTGCTGTCAGGCACAGGTCGATTGATTCACTCCTCATCGCTGCATAAGTTTTCAAGAGGAATAGAAGTCGCAACTGACCCCATTGAAAACATCCGACAAATATGTTGAACACCAGATAATACAGAATCAGTTTTGGGTATACATTGTTTAAAAATGCTCCAAACCAAGAATTTGCCTTCACAGAATAATCCATTACATGTTGGTTTTCAAATCCAACTGAACTGGTTTTAGATTTCCATATACTTGATGAGAGGAGGACAAGTATAGCCTTGATTTGAAAACCTCCCACTCTTCTGTCTTCTTGGCATTCATATTTTTCTTTGCTTCCAGTTATCTCGCATATGACAAGTCACAGCTACATAACAACATAAGCATGCATGTGGCTGTGTGTGTTTCCAAGTGAATGCTGACAATTTTGATGATTACATAGAATGCAAGGGCTGAACCATAAACTCTTATGCTATACTTACTTCAAAGATATAAAAGAAATAGATGAAATCCAATTTCTACTTTCACACCATCCTATTAAGGTAAAGCTGAAAGCTTATCAATACTTTACCATCACAAACATTCCCTCCTTGCGAGTAGGGAGTTGCTCGAGCTTAGTTAGTGTGTCATCACCTTTGGTAACTTTGCCAAATATTGCGTACTGAAAAGAAATCAAGTTGGCAATCTCAAATCAAAATGATCAGGAATAATGAGTGTAAAACTATGTTTGACATGTTGAACTAACATACTTGACCATCTAGATGAGGGGCATTTCCAAGAAGCATTGAGAATGAGGATTGTGCACTGTTTGGATCATCATACCTACAACAAAGTAAGATGCAGCATCATATTAGCACATCACATTTGGATATTACCAGGGAGGGCACTAGAGAGGTGTTAGTGCCAAGTAAATATGGAATAACTTTAGAGCAATAGCACATCCCAGGTTGCAGAATACCCTAAAATGAATAATTGCGCTTTTTTTTTTCTAATATTTGAATATCCAAAAAAACTACTGCAATTCCTAGTGAGGGTGAAAATACCATAACAGCAATCTTGTCCAGCATTCTCTTATCTTTAGTTTGAAAAGGATGAAATTGGTCTACTCCTTGGGGAGTGTCTACTGTCATCAACAGATGACATATCTTAGTTCCATTGACAATAACAAAGCACTTGGTGTTCAAGAATGCAGCCAAATGTTATGTATTTACCTAGGGCAATATCTGAAACAGTATTAACCAAATTCACTAGCCCTAAGAGTGTTAATATGAGTTCCAAAACTATCATTGTTAATATCCAATTTCAAGCATAAATATACTCCTCAAGTACTTGACTATATCAAAACTACATCCATGTCTCAATTAGCCCCTTTGACAAAATAATTTGGGCTGTATAGGATAGAAATAAACAATAAATCCCAAAAAAAGAAATTAAGAAGATAACCTGCCCATAGAAAGAATTCCCCTAACATGTTTGACATCACTGAATTCACCAGCAACAGTCTTCTTAGCTTCCTTTCTTTGCTCTTCATTCATTGGAGCCGATCGTCCACCAACCACATCTGCTACTTGAGCAACAAACCCTTTATCAACCTGCCATGTTTTCAGCTTCATATTTCATGTGCTTATCCCCTAAAACACAACTAACTTCTTCTAAGTAGCACTCGGTACATGTAACTGGACAAAATGTAGAGCCGTAACAGCTCTAATGGTTTGGTAAGCACAAAATAGAATTTGTCTCGGCTCACGTCAAAATTTCGTGTTGTCTAATTCCATCAAGTCCCGTCCAGTCACCTGACATAATCTTAGTATCTATTGAACTCATTATAAGAAAAGATTGTAAAATACCCGAAAGAAGTGATTGGTGTTGTAGCATCCAAGTCGAACAAGCTTGAAAATATGATCTACAGTTTGAGGAGCCACAGAAGGAAAGAATCCAAACTCAATGTCTCCATAGTTTGTCTAAAAAAAGAAATCCCAGTTTCAAATATAATTCATGTGTCAAAATAGTTCATAGAAAAGCACTAGATTAATTTCAGAAACACGGATAAACAAATATGTCATTGAGCCGCAACAAAAAAATGAACCTGGAAAACGACACGAGCAGAACTTAGGTGAGGATCCTGAGACGAGGCGGCAGCAACGAGGGCAACAGATGCAAAGGAGACCACCCACCACGGGATCTTCATCCTTTTCTCTCTCAAATTTGGCGCCTGATCTGAAAGTGGTTAGTAGAGGGAAAGAAAGATGTATGAAGGGAACAGTCTGACCTTGCTCTGCAACTAGAACCAAGTTTAGGATGCATTCCGTGTTTAGTACCTATAGTTTTCCTAATCTTACACTTCACTCACTATTTTAAGCCTTTCTTTTTGTCAGCAATCTTACATTGAGTCAGCTTATGCGAGGGGTTATAAGTTTGGTAGCATTTGTGTTTTTAAATTGTTTTTCACCTATAAATATATTAAAATATATATATTTTTTTTTTGCTATAAACCCATCAAAATAATCCAAAAATATTAAAAAAATATTTAAAGTTAAAAAAAATTAAATTTTGAAAAAGCTCGAATTTTTTTAGACAAGGCATCATTTTTTTTAGAAATAGTTATATATATATATAACTATGTTGATATAGATGTAGTAGAGAATGAAGATTGTGAATATTTGTTCTTAAAATCCCATGAATTTTGTTTTTTGATGGAGAAAGAGATATGGAAGTCACTTTCTTTCTTTGATATTTTAGGTTGCCCTGTGAATTTTATTTCACTTATTTTACTCGGCTAAAAGACTAAGAGCCATGAGAGATTTATGGCCTGTTTGTTTATAAGGTTGTACTATTGTTTGCTTAAAATTTGAAAAAAAAAATCATTTTAAATGAAACTTTTTTGGTGTCTTTAAATTATTCTGATATGCTGATGTCAAAAATAATTTTTTAAAAATAAAAAAATATCATTTTGATGTATTTCTAAATAAAAAATATTTTCAAAAACAACCGCAACTAGCCTCTCAAATATACCCTTAACCCCTCTCGTGGCTTAGGGTTGCCCCCCCCCCCCCCCCCCCCCCCCAAATATACCCTTAACCCCTCTCGTGGCTTAGGCTTGGCACACCGTGCCCCCCCCCCCCCCCCCCCCCCAACGGAGCATGCTCCTTCCCTTAGACGTGGTTGGGCTTAGCATGCTGCCAAGCTATGGATCACAAGGCCCATTAAAATTGGGCTTATCAGTAGCCCAAGTCATGTTCATGTCTGCCTTAACTACTAACCAGTAGTTTGAAACATGCCTTAATGTGACTGTGTGTATGTGAGACTTATGACACTAGCTCAAATAATTGATCTGATTAAAATAAAACATGTTTGGCTAATTTGATCCCTTCTAATCTTAGGCCACCTGTTCTCTACCTGAATCTGTTCACTTGCCACCCATGTTGAGTTTGCAAATTGTAAATGCTATCCATGCTTCGTGCTCTAAACTTTTTTTTATGAGATGAAACTTCATTCTTTGAAAAGTATATTTTGTAGATTCAGATGAGCGAATAAAATCCTGATTGTCTTGTGTTTTTACAGGGGATGCACATACTGACTCAAACTCGAGACTTGTTGTGCAAATTGCAAATTCTCTGTCATCTCGTCACACTCATTAGGAACACTTGTGCTCTAATTTATTTTTTTTTATGTTAGGAAACTCTATTTTCTGAAAAATATATTTTATAGGCTTATCTAAGCGAGTAAAACCCCGACTGTCTCAGAATCTTAATAAACATCTTGACTTAAATTTGAAATTTTCTGTACAAATCATAATTTTTTTTATCATTACGTCACGACTCTTGAGTACACTTTTGCTCTAAACGTTATGCAGGTAGTGTGTATGTCCTCGGCGTATTCGCAGCCAGCGCTGCTAAATACTTCCGATTGATTCCCCGAACCTTTTCTGGCGGGCATTAAGGGGGGACAAAGAGTTCTGTCTGCGTGTGGATGGATCGTGGGAAGAACCCGTGGGGTGGCAGCACATGCTGTTTCAGGAACTTGTGCAAAGATACCTGGAGCTGGAGGGATTCAAATAATTGTGGGGCAAACACGTGCATGTGGGTTTGCATGCTGTGATGGAAAATATCCAATGCCGTTGATTTTGGGGAGCATGCTGTCGGTTCTCTTCTTCTGATGTATGTGATTGTCGTTGATGAATCATATTGGCTCAGGAAACCGAGAGATGGGCACAGCATTGGTCTTGGAAGCTTTGATTTTGCTGAGAATGGTGGAACTGAAATCATTTACTTTGCGACATTTTAATTTGACCAAGGAAGAAGTGCTAGATGGTCCTAGAAGGTTTGAAAAAAATTAAAAAAAATATTTTTATTTTTTTATTTTAAATTAAAAAAAATTGTGTTTTTAGATTATTTTGATGTACTGATATCAAAAATGATTTTTTTAACAAAATATTATTATGATATATTTTTAAATAAAAAAACATTTTCAAAAATTACATCGACTAAAAATAATAATTTAATATATTTATGAGTAAAATTTATTTTGAAAAACAACACTTGTAATACACACTCACACACACTATTCCATGACAAGCTGGTGGCTTTGGTGAGGTTTCCATAATTAAGGTTGCAAAGCAGAAAAAGGCAAAAGAGAGTGGCAAAGTAAAGAGCCTGTAGGTCTTCAAATCATAGCTGTCAAGTTTGATTTAAAGACCAACTATAAAAAATATCTCGAGTCATTGTATTGTTTAATTACCTTTGGATCAATATCATATTATATAAAAAATAATTTGGCATGTTAAATTAAAATGTCTCAATTTCAATGTAATTTCTAGTTGTAATTTCAAAATAATTTCTAGAAAAAAAATCAAATCAACAAACTAAACAAAGAATAAAATAAAAAAACTAAATATTTATTATAAATTTAAAAATTATCAATTCGAATGCAATTCATTTACATGGCAGATATTGAAGGAGAAGGAAGTAAAAATGAATCTTTATCAGGATCAAGTGGGGGACGAGGTGACCACATGTACCATCCATGTTTTCCAATAACTCCATGTATAATCGCTAAAGTTTTGCAATCTCATCATCAAGCTTTTTATGTCTTGTCAATATGCCAAGTCGTCTCATATAACCATCTGAGTGAAATAAAAGGCAAATGTGAAGAAATTCAAATTAATGTTAACACCATTTGTTAGAAGAATGAATAGTTAGATATGAGTTGGCAACAAATATTCTATTCTTTTTTTTAGTCTAGCTATATATAGAAGAATATATTACATATAGATAATTGTAATGGCAAGAACTATGTCAGTTGGGGATTCCAACTCGTAATGTTTTTGAAAGGGAATAAATTATAGGGGCCATGATTTTGGGTCTTCTAAAGCTTCAATTGATGCCACGAAACTTAGTTCATGGAAAAATAGAGATGCCAAAATTGCTTCCTGGTTATTTAGCTTTATTGAACCTTATATGGTCATCAATCAGTGCTATTTAGATTGTTGTCAATCTTATTTTTCATGAGTGCATCAAATATATTGAAGTGAATTTGTCATTCCATTCATGAAACCTTTGCTTGTCAAGAGATTACTCTTCTATATATTTTCACTAAACACTAAATTGTTGATGTCTTCGCTGAGGCTCTCTCTCATCCTTACCATCAGTTCTTGATAGTCAAATATATAATTCTCGATCCCCCAAAATCAATTTGAGGGGAGATGTTAGTATAGTGAATAGCTGGATAATAGCTAATATATTCTATAAAGGCAACATGTATTCTATCCTTTTTTTTAATCTTGCTAATTGATAATCATTTATTCTTACATTACATAGTTCTATGTAATGGTTGATTTTTAGCCTTGTAATTAGCCCGACAATTTCTATATAAAGGGGCGACTTTCACAAGACAGAGGAACAAAATTGACACGGATTGTCAACCTTAATTACATAAATAAAACAAAATTTACCTCACAGATTTTTATTTTAAAATTTTATGCTTTTTACTTAATTTAAAAATTATTCAAGTGAAAGAATAAAATATTTTTCATCCAATAGACAAAATATTTTGATGAGTCTAAAAATTATTCTAAGCAATCCAAAAATCAGAACCTTCCTAGATTCTAAGCCCACTTCATTTAGGATCTTTTTTCTTTAGAAATCTTTGATGTCTTGCTAGTCTCAAACTTTCAATAAGCTACAATAAATACTTTTATTCTTTCATCACCGGTTAGAGTTTTGAGACTCACAAAATATTACAGCTAAGAGTTATTTTAGATGAATCTATTACTTATTTATAATTTATTTTGTAAATATTTTATATTAAAATACTTTTTTGTTAAAGAATAATATCCAATAAAAAAATAGCAATTTTTTTTCAATTTAGCTTTAAGAGCATCTCCAGCGGAGATGGCATATGGAGAGACAAAATTAAAATATTAATTTTTTTAGCATTTTTGTGTTCTTGTTCATGCTCCACCGGGATAGGTATATGGATAGGTAAAAATATCTTCCTCTCCATGAGAGCATCTCCAGCGGGGAGTGCTATATGGGGAGGTATAAATTAAATAATATATTTTTAGCATGTTTTTGTTACTGCAGACGCTCCAGCGGGGACGCCATTTGCCCATGTAAAAATGGCATCCCCCTCCCGAGCTGCTATTTGTAGCAGCTCGGGACATATAGCTAAAAAAGGTGGCCCCGAGGCGGGGCCACCTTTTTTATATATTATAATATATATATATATATATATATATATATATATATATATATATATATATATTAGAAAATAATATAATTATATCAAAAATATTTATTTTTATTTACAAATACCTTAACAAGAGAGTAAAAATTTATATATAAAATTAATAATTATATAACTTACTCCTATTAATTATATAATCAATGTTGGAGGGTTTTTTAAAAGTATTTATTTAATTATATAACTTACTCTTATTAATTGTATAATTAATTGCATAATTAAACTACATACAAAATAATTATACTATATTTAAAATAATATAAAAATAAATGGCTCTCCAAAGTGGTTTTTACCACTGGAGCACACATCAACAAAAATACCATTTTTATACTATTCAAAGTGCCATTTTGGAGATTTGCCTCTCCAAAATGGCACTCCCCGCTGGAGATGCTCTGAGCTGCTATTTTTAGCAGCTCAGGAGAGGAAGGTAAAATCGTGGCCCCACCTTGGGGCCACCTTCTTTATATATTATAATATATATATATATATATATATATATATATATTAGAAAATAATGTAATTATATCAAAAATATTTGTTTTTATTTTTACTTAAAAATACTTTAACAAGAGAGTAAAAAATTATATATAAAATTAATAATTATATTGTTGGAGGGTTTTTTAAAAGCAAATATTTAATTATATAACTTACTCTTATTAATTGTATAATTAAACTACATACAAAATAATTATACTATATTTAAAATAATATAAAAATAAATGGCTCTTCAAAATAACTTTTACCACTGGAGCACACATCAACAAAAATGCTATTTTTACACTATTTAAAGTGTCATTTTGGAGATTTGCCTCTCCAAAATAGCACTCCCCGTTGGAGATGCTCCAAATATGTTAATCGACTGAAACACAAATTTATTTTTTTATTTTTTCCTCTCTAAATGAGAACTTTATAAAGTGAAAAAAAATAAAACTATGTGAGTTTCCTCCGGAATTGGAAGATAGGACAGGTGAGCTACCCTGTATCTTCCCAACAAATTTTTGAATGATCCTTCGACACTCCACGCCATAACTCAACCTCCTCGGATTGTTCCTTTTGGAGCAGAGACAAGAGCATAGCAAAGACTACACGTCATTTGGAGGACACGCCTCTACGCGGTGAGGAAAAAACATTGCATATAATAAATTAATTCAAAAGACTAAATAATTTTAGTGATTTTGAGGTTTTTGTAATTTCACTTTAAATATCGAAATAAGTACCAGAGTTGAGATATTTGATAAAAAAAAAAGATGTACCAATTTATATATTTTCAATCATTTTTTCATTATATTTGTATATTAGAGAGTTTTTGATCTGTAAACATGTCTTGTGTTCGAGTGAGTACATTTATCTTTTGTAATAATCTGAGACAATCGAGGTTTTATTTACTTATTTAAATCCAGAAAATATACTTTCTGAAAGATGGAGGTTTTCTCGTATCGAAAAAAAAAAAATATGTACATATATATTTACATATTCAATAAACATTTCTTTCATTATGATTCATTAATTTTCGTATTTTATCAGTCGGGTCCATGAAGTGTATTTTTTTTCAAACTCCAAATCAACTTATGGGCATAATTAATTAATAAAATTTATTTTTAATTAAATCCGTCGATTCCGTCTAATTCAGAGATAAAAAAATATAAAAAATACCGAATGCAATCATATTATAAAATTGAATAAAAAAAAGATTATTGGGATCCACAACTAATATTATAAAAAACCATATATTATTAGCTTGATTTGTACACATTCAAAGAACTGTAATTTTTATATATAAGAAATAAAATTGAGATCTAGCAGTTGGTTTCCACTTAACCAAATAAACGTGACAACATCTTTCATTAGATCCAACAATATTAAGTAATTGTTCAGAAATTATTTTTTAAAATATTTTTCATTCAGGAATATATTAAAATAATATTTTTTATTTTTTAAAAAATATTTTTAACACCAACACATCAAAATAATCTAAAAATATAAAAAAAAAATTAAAAATTAAAAAAATCAATTTTTTAATGAAAAGTCGTGTGAAACATCTCCTGACATTTTATATTAAAATAAGTAGAAGATATGTATATAATTTTTTTTTTAAAAAAAGGAGCCTTGATTTAGAATCTCATTACGAATTAAAGGCAAAAAAACAATATATGATGGAAATGGTAATTTACCATAAACTTTTTGTGCCCTCTAAAATCCAAAGGGTAAAAACAGTTCTTTCCCCAAGGCAGCAAACGCGTCCCCAAAGCACCTTTAAGACCGTTCCCATGAGAGAAGATGAGAGCAGCCCCCCCATCTCGACAACACTGCTAAACTCCAAGAAACGCAGCTCCGAGAGAATACTGTAAACGCAAAAGAGAAATGTTTCAAGAGAGACAGCTTCATCAACGTCATGGCCCGCCCCATGGGATCCTCCTAGCAGTGGTGGTGTGCGTGGTGGTGCTAGCTCCATTCATCTTCGGCGACCAAGGTGAGGCCATAACTGAGGGTTTTGCTGAGCTTTTAAGCCCGGTGGGTCTCCTGCTCTTGCCCATTATCCTTCTCTTGGTCATCCAGTTCCTGTCTTCCGATCGTGGCTCGTTTGTCTCCTCTGTCTTCTCTACTGGTGAGCCCGATTCCATCCACCGAGTTAGCGGCTCACCTGTCGGCGTCGCCCTCCTTCTTGGTCTGGTCTTGTTCTTGCTTTACAATCGCATGTTCATCTTTGGTGGTGATGATGATTCTGGTGATTAAAAATGCTGCTTCTTAGTTTAATGGATCTGGCTGCCTTTCTTTCTTTTTTCAATTTTTATGGTTTTCTGTGTATACAGTACACTTTCCTGTATGAATACAAGCCGGGTGCGTAGATTTTCTTGTATGAACATGGGGGTGGGTGGTGATTTGCCTCTAGTTCCACGGGTATTATGGTCATTGAAAATAATTCGAAACTGGTAGGTGAAATTCGCTGCAGTGCAATGACAGGTATACCCCCCATGACATTACTTTTCCCCCTTTAGCTGAACTACCTCTCACTTGATTTCACTGTAGATCAGATAGGAAGAAATTGCCCAGGCAGTTATTATTTTCAGCATGTTTTTAAGCAGGAATTCAGAAATTCAAGTAAAATTAATAAAGGCTTGTAAATATTAATACTATCATAACACTACATTTGTTAACCAGCTTGTAGATCGTTTGTAAGGTGAAATTGCCCAAGCTGTTTTTCATTGATGTTTTAGATGGACACGTGTCTTAAAATATAGCATGGTTGACTTGGTCAATCAGGTTAAAATCAATTTTTTGAACTTTGAAGATAAAATTAAAGTGATTTTAATCCATTTTTTTTTCAAGAGAATTACTAGAAGACAAAAATTAAATATATCAGGTTAAACTGAGTTAACAAGTATGTTGTATTACTGTTTTTTTATGTATATAAAGAAAGACTAGGACGACAATTTCTTAGATATATCCAATGTTTTATCTATAAAAGAATACGATGATGAATATATCTATTCATGTTTTCTTTGTAAAAAAAAAAAAATACTAGGACAGTAATAAGTTAGATGTATCCAATGTTTTCTTTATAAAAAAGATTAATATTTATAGTGATTTTTTGTATTTTACACTTTAATCCTATATTTTTTAACATTGTTTTCCTATATCAAATCACAATAACTGTTTCGTTAGTAGTTTGATAAGAAAAGGATGCAATGAAGTGAGGATATTATGGACATTAAGGGCTGATGAGCGAATTCTACCATACACGTTATGACCACGATCGAGGGGGTGTTTAGGAAGTAATTAAAAAGTATTTTTTGAAAAAAATAATTAAAAATACATGGATTCCCCTTTATTAAAAGTGTTTAAAGGACAAAAACAAGTTTACAACTATGCCAAATACATGCATCGTCAATCGAGCGCAAATTAAGTGGCTTCCCCCCCTTTATTTTTTGTTACTTGATGCGTGCTCTTCTTGTCGCTTCACTTTTTTAATTGTCGTTTGCATCTGTACGTGGGCAGCCTTGATTTAAATCTCAATCACAAGACAGCGTTGCCCTAAAAAAACAATCAAATATCAATATTTGACCTTTCCCCTCTCTTTTTTTCTCAAAATTATATGCTGCAATCCCTTGATTAAATTAAAAATAAATAAATTGCATCGATCATAAAAAATCATATGGGGTGAAAAAGTCAAATGCGATCCAGTTCGTTATTTATGGCTGACAGATAATGAGGAGGAGGTGACATGATAAATTAAAAAAAAATAAAAAAAAAATGACGTGCAGGTGCAGTTCAGCTACTTGTAGTAATGAAAGCCAGTCAGAGAGAGAGAGAGAGAGAGAGCGAGGACAACTTTTAATATTTCCTTTCCTTTAAGCCCCTGTAAAACATGGTTATAAAAAAAGATTACAGTATTTATCGATATTTACTGTGTTGCAAAAAGAGGGAGGGAGGGAGGAAAGAAATGACTCTGTTGACCGGATGTGATTTTCCCGTGTATCTGACACTGATTGTTATGAGATTATTTCTAAAATTGTTTTTTATTTATTTTATTTTTAAAAAAATATTTTTAATATTATTGTATCAAGATTATTTAAAAATACACAAAAAAATAATTTAAAATAAAAAATCTTTAAATTCTTCAAAAATGTTTTTGAAATGCAACGAGAATCATATAATTTATATCTTTTCTAAGCTATAATAGTTTATTTATTTATTCCAAGAATAAACAAAACGTACCGGCGAAATTGCAAAACGTACCTATTTAACACAATAAGCTCATGGCTATGGGTGTCGAAATCGAAAAACCTCGTTAGTACGCGCGCGTGCATCCTGGACCACCATGGCAGATGGTTCATGGTCATAATTATCCTGTACAAGCAGAGCAATATAGCGACGACATGTTTTGGAGGACCACATTCTCAAGTAGACCTGTGCATGCAGAACCGGACCGGCAAAGAGGAAATAAAAATGGACTGAAAATAAATTTATTATTCTAGTACTAGTGCTGTGGGTTGATAGAGTTGAGAATCTAAGCACCAGTATTGGTGATTGATGAAGATCAGAGAAGGAGACGAAGAGAGAGAACAGAGGAAAAAGAGAGAGAAATGAAAAATTCAAATGATTCTGTTTTGTGTATTATTCAACATGAACTTTGCGTGTGTCATACAACAGTATATATAGCACATTCATATACCATGCATTACACGTGTCTTCTACAATACGTATATATGTATTTATACCCTAACATCCCCCCTCAAGCTCATGCCTTGGTAAGCCAAGCATGAGGTTGGATCCGAAAGAGAGGAGAGCTTAACCCTTTAGTGAGAATGTCAGCAAATTGCTGTAGAATTGCAGAAATGAGAGAGAGAAGAGACGATTTTGTTGAGAGAGAGAGAGGGAATTTAGAGAAGAAGAAGAGAATGCTCACATGGCAGAGAAGAGAATTTGAAATGTATGAATGAGACTAGATTATGATTTTTGTTTGCTTGCGGCTTTCGGTAGACTCTTTGAAGACTGAATGTTCAGTTTTATAAGAGAAGGAATAGAAGAAGAGGGAGAGGAGTACCGGCCGTACATGTCTAGAAGAAGTTTTGATGATTTGTAGAGAATTAGAAGAATTGTGAGGAAGAAGAATATTTAGATAACAGAAGAATTTGTGATGATATGTAGACTCGTTGAACACGTATGCCTTGTTTGATCTCAGAGTAGCAGTTGAGCAGCAATGATGTGAAGATGGGAGGCATGACTATAAACGCCTCTCCTTTTCTCTTTCAGATTTCAATGCAGAAATTTCAGCAGCAAGAGTATTTATAAATTGCTTCCTTCAGCTCTTCTTCACATTTATTCTCTGTATCCAGTTCCTGCGTCAATTTTTTTTTTTTTCTCAGCTAACGCCCTGCTAGCATCAAGCTTAGTTCTCAATTCTTCTGCAAGAGCGTGTTCTCTCTATTTCGAGTTTCTCCTCCTGACTCTCCTCTGATGACGATTCCTTTTCAGAACCAGAAGTAATGCATGAGGACCCAAACACCACCATTTCTTTTGGTGATTCTTCTGTTATCAATTTACTGGTAGAGGAACTAAGAAACCTTTTCTCCCCTGCTGGCTCCTCGCTGGATTCTAAAGTGTTTCTAGAAGGTTTAGCACAACTCGAAATCAGTATTTTGTGATTCTCAGCTTGTAAAGGTATTGCTTCTTCCATGTCAACATTTGTATCCTCAGTCCCTTGTTCTATGATAGATCTACCTTCACCAGCATACTTCTCATCTGCCGAGCCTGCTAGTTCCAGGCCTACTTGAATGCAGAGCTTTTCAACAGCTTCCTCTTCAATTTCCATCATCTCATCACCATCTTCATCTACTTGAGGTAACCGAGTCTGCTGAAGTGTCCAATTTACACAAGACCAGGCAAGCTTATGTGGCTCTGAATGTGTGGCAGCCGGAAGGCAAAAGCAAATAATGGAGCAGAGTAGTGTTCTTGTTGAATCTCGAGTTCCTTCACTGGAGATGAAACTTAAGTTTTGCAGGCAACGAATATCAAGATAGATAAGGCTTTTCAATTCACTTTCACTACTCTCTGGATCTAGAAAAGAGGAATAGATTTAGAAGAAATTGAGGTTATCGAGATTAATATCTCTTTAAAGATGAGCAGTAATTTTGAAGATTTTTGAAGAAATGAACAGTGATTTTGAAGATCACATAGTGATTTTGAAGATCACGATTCTGAAGAGGAGAAGATGCAGATTTGCGGAAGTGTAGAAATTGATCGATTAATTCATCTGCGTGAGCATGAAAGCTCTGATACCATGATAGAGTTGAGAATCTAAGCACCAGTATTGGTGATTGATGAAGATCAGAGAAGGAGACGAAGAGAGAGAACAGAGGAAAAAGAGAGAGAAATGAAAAATTCAAATGATTCTGTTTTGTGTATTATTCAACATGAACTTTGCGTGTGTCATACAACAGTATATATAGCACATTCATATACCATGCATTACACGTGTCTTCTACAATACGTATATATGTATTTATACCCTAACATGGGTTAATATGATGGCATGCAAAGAGCAAATAAAAATGGACAGGCAAACAGAACCCTAATGACAGAAGAGTTGTCACAGCCACATATGAAGCCTAGATTCTTCATCAAATCAATCAATTGCAGTGGTTGCTTATGTATGAGCCAAGGATTTAGATTGGGGAGCATCGGCATTCAATCTGAAGAACAGATGGTGAATGATGCGCGCATGCGCTTGGTATGATTAATTTGCAAATGGAAGTAAATTTAAAAACACTGCTGCTTCTCTTGAGATTTTGGTGGTGACTTGTATTTGAAAGTTCATGCAGACGGATAGAGTGAAAAGAAGAAAGAAATGCCTGGGTTTGGGGGGCATTGGCGTCTAGTAATCATGCAAGTAAAGTTCCATCACATGATGTAACAAGGATAGGTAAAGAGTTTCTTCATAGAACTTGTGAGAGAAAAACACTTAGTATCTTCAAGAGAGGACAAGTCGCGTTTCCTGCTATAGAGACAAACTTAGTTCATCAATTTTGATTAGACATTAATTGCAAGGTGAAACAGCAGTGAGAGATTTTGGAATCAAGGAAGACAAACAGAGTTTTCGATAATGGTGGCATGCATATTCAAACTATCCCTTGGGATTGTCAAGGATCAATCATAGATAAGGAAGCGCGGCTGCAGGAAATCGTTGCCAGTGAAATACTAGAATCAGGCCAAGGTAAATGAGGTAAGAATTTCAAGTGTGGAATCAGGTCAAAATTTTGATACAGCTATGACTCGAGTCCTGCAAATAAATCTCATCTGTATAGCTTGGGAACGACATCGTTTAATAGCTTAGCACAGAATACCATATGTACGTATTGCACTGCAACGCATCCATCTTTGACTCACACATGGAGCCCGACATAGAATGGGGAGACAAGTCGTTAAATAGACGACGGTGACAGGGACATCAAAGATCTCCATATATATGATCGAAGTGCATTAAGTTCTAAACAAGGCACCGACCAATCATCTGAACTGAACCAGAAAAATAAAATGTGAAAATGAAATAATTCCCGGTCACGAGTAAACAGGGCAATAAGCTTAGCTTCATGCAAATCCGAATATATATTCCTACTCCATTGACGTCTGCGGATTTCTATGTTGCAGTACCGCCAAAGCATATTTCTGTAATCCTTAATCACACTGTCTTCAATGCTATCTCTAGCAGGACTTCCTGGAGGAAAATTCCAATAAAATTCTAGCATTTTATTTTATTTTTAATTTAGCTTTAAATAGGCTCATCAACTGTAACACATCTTTATTTTTTAATCCTTTCCTCCCTAAACGAGAACTTTAATAAAGTGAAAAAACGAAAACAAAAAAAAACGAGGTGAGTTTCCTCCGAAGATTGGAAAATAGGACAGGTGAGCTAACAAATATTTTAATGATCCGTCGACAGTACTCGAACACCATATATCTCAACCTCCTCTGATTGTTCCTTTTGGAACAGAGACAAAAGCATAGCAAAGACTGCACGTCATCTGGACAAGCCTCTTGCTACGAGGTTAGGAGAAACATTGCATACGGTAAATCAATTCAAAAGACTAAGTAGTTTTAGTGATTCTGAGGTTTTTGTAATTTCAATTTAAATAGATAGACCGTTCCCATGAGAAGATGAGAACAGCCCCATCTCAACACTACTCCAAGAAACACAGCTCCGAGAGCATACTGTAAACACAAAAGAGAGGAAAGAAATGTTTCAGGAGAGATATCGTCATCAACGTCATGATCCTCCCCATGAGATCCTCCTAGCAGTGGCGGTGTACGTGGTGGTGCTAGCTCCATTCATCTTCGGTGACCTAGGTGAAGCCATAACTGAGGCTTTTTCTGAGCTTTTCAGCCCGGTGGGTCTCTTTTTCTTGCCCGTTATCCTTCTCTTGGTCATCCAGTTCCTGTCTTCTGATCGTGGTTCGTTTGTCTCCGATGTCCTCTATACTGGTGGGCGTGATTCCATCCACCGAGTTAGTGGATCACCTGTTGGTGCTGCCCTCGTTCTTGGTTTGCTCTTGTTCTTGCTTTATAATCGCATCTTTGGTGGTGGTGGTGATGATTCTGATGGTTAAAAGTGGTGGTGGTGGTGATTCTGATGGTTAAAAATGCTGCTTCTTAGTTCACTGGATCTGCTTGCTCTTCTTTCTTTCTTTTTTCAATTGTTATGGTTTTCTGTGTATACAGTACACTTTCCTGTATGAATTCAAGCTGGGTGCGTAGATTTTCTTGTATGAACATGGGGGTGGGTGGTGATTTGCCTCTAGTTTCACGGGTATAATGGTCATTGAAAATAGATTGAAATTAGTCACTTTCCCGCGCTTCGCCGCGGTCAGAATTATATTTTTTATATGAGATTTTTTTATTATAAATAAAATAATAAATATGTGTATAATTCCTATGAAGTGCGAGTTTCCTATAAAATCAAGAGATTCGGATAACTAAATTATCAAATTCATTGTATTAGAATTGGTTCATTTTATAATCCAATTTAAATTAAACATAACAAACAAAATATAAATTGTGAAAACACCTACAATAATCAAATAACAAAAATAAATAGTTAATTTTCTATCTACAAAAATAAGAAATCATCATTGAAAATTCATCCTTGCATTGTCATCATTATCATGACTATAATAGTTAAAACTATTATCAACATTATTGTCCAAACAATTAAAATCATAATATTGCCCCAAAGTATATATATAAAAAAAGATAAATATTTTTACAAAATTAAAAATAAAAATAATCACTAAAATTATTATTATTATTATGGCGCAAACAATGAAACCATAAAATCATATGATCCGAAAAAAAAGATAAAAATAATAGAAAAGACACACACAAAAAAAAACAAAGGGAAAAAGGGATCAATATTAATTTTAAAATGATCACCAACATAAATTAAAATTTCAGGATTAAACCGAATAAAAATAAAACCCCAATAAAAAATAAAACAAAAAAAATTAAAAATAAAAACTAAAAGTATAGATGCATAAATACGAATAAAAAATAAATATTTTCTAAGAATGACAAAAAAAACCAAAGGAATTAATATCAAATAAAAAATTCTAAGAATAAGGACCGAAATGAAAAACAAAATATATAATTAATTCCAATCGAAGGAAAAAATTGAAAAAAATAAAAACCTTAGGACCGAACAAATAAAGATATTTTAAAGAAATTGCTGTGTAATTTTTTAAAAAATAATTAAAAAAATAAGGACCAAAATGAACGGTAGAATATATGACAAATTTCAATTGGAGGACCCAATTAGAACAAATTAAAACCTGCATACCAAAATAATTAAAGGAACCAAGAGCAAACCAAAAATCAAAAGAGTAAGGACTACATTGAAAATTAACATATATAATCATTTTCAATTGAAGGGCATAATTGCAACAAATCAAAATTTTCATTGAAAAAATCAGAACACTGAGATTAAATTAATTTGAGATTTAAAAAAAAATTAAGTTCTTTTTTTTTACATATATATTTTCAAGCGTTAATATTAAACAAACATAAAAAAAATATAATTAATCTCATATATTTTTAAGAAAAAACAGCTTTAAAATATTTTTTATCATTATTTTAAATGTCTTATTTATAATAAAATTAATATATAAAAATACTAAATAATCAAAAGTTTTGTAGGTTGATTATTCGCTCAGATGCATAGCATAAAAAAAAAATCTAGGACTATTAAAAAAAAATTACATGTTAAAATATTTGGTTCTGGCTGCGGCAAAGCGCAGGGCAAGTTGCTCGTATATTATTTCATTGTAGATAATTTAGCCTAAATTTTCCACTCATTTTGTCTACGTGTGACTTTGTACTTTTTCTGTTTGTGTGATATTAGATCTGAAATGCCATACATAAAAAAACTGTAAAAGTTATTTTTTAATAAAAACAACACTGACTGATGAATTATTTTGAGTATTATTCTAATTGTTATTATCATGATTGTTAAATTATTATATTTATTATAGTTGTCATTATAATTATTTTTGTAAATAATTAATATTTTAATATTAATTATTATTGATAATATTATCGCTCCCACCACCATTATTGTTGTGAAAAGAAATTTAATGTTTTTTTAATATTTATTTCTTATATCACCATATTAAAAGTATTTCAGAACACTGAGATTAAATTAATTTGAGATTTAAAAGAAAACTTAATTCATTTTTATATATATTTTAAAGCATTAATATTAAATAAATATCAAAATATATAATTAACCTCATATATTTTAAAGAGTAAATACCTTTAAAATAATCATTATCATTATTTCAAATGTTTTGTCCATAATAAATTGAATATATAAAAAAACTAAATAATTGAAAGGTTTGTAGGTTGATTATTTGTAAATATACTGTGGATTACTACAATATTTTTCCAACGCCATTTATATTATAGATAATATATATATAAACCACTGACTTCCAGAAAAATTAATCAAGATTTTCAACCTCTCTGTCATCTCCTCCTAACAAAAACCTAAAAGCTATCAATGAAACATTGTAGCCTCGGAAAACAACAGGACATGGTTCATCCAGGTGTTCTCCTTTTTTTAATCGGCGTATGAGATCTTGAAGTGTCGATAAAATACTTTGGTTCTAGGTCAATTATCCGTATGTAAAATAAAATTTTATTTTATTTATTTAAAATAGTAATAATTATAGTTTAACGCTGTGGATTGCTACCCAAACCTTTTATATCATAGATAATAATAATAATAATAATAATAATTGGTAGATGAAATTCGCTGCAGTTCGATGACAGAAATACCCCCCCTTTACATTACTTTTCCCCTTTAGCTAAACCACCTCTTACTTGATTTCACTGTAGATCAGGTAAAAAGAAATTACCCGAGCAGTTATTATTTTCAACATGTTTTTAAGCAGGAATTCAGAATCTGAGGTTAAGTTTAATAAAATTAATAAAGGCTTACAAATATTAATATTATCATAAAACCAAGCTTAACTAAAAAAACCACAGAAGCTGCATGTTTTATTTTTATAAATATTGACATGATAAATCAGATAAAAAAAACTTGGTTTCATTGTAGATCCGATAAAAAAATACGCAATTGTTTTTAACTTGGTAAGTTTGACTCTTGTTAAAATTAAATTTGATTAAAAATAAAAAAATTAAATTTGATTAAGAATATTACAGAGAGGTTGCATATTAAATTAGATTTTTATTTGTTAAATCGATGTTATTTTAATTTTTTATAAAAATAATATTATTGTATTAATTTAAGATAAAACTCCACGGGATGAAGTTTACAACAATGCTAAATAAATACATGCATCGTCAATCGAGCGCAAATGAAGTGGATTCTCCTTTATTTTTTGTTAGTTGATGTGTGCTCTTCTTGTCGCTTCACTTTGTTAATTTTTGTTTGCATCTGAACGTGGGCAACCTTGATTTAAATCTCAATCACATGACAACGTAAAATAATCAAATGTCAATATCTGACCTTTTCCCTCTCTTTTTTTCTCTTAAAATTATATGCTGCTGCAATTTCTTGATGAAATTAAACATCATGGCTCAATTATATTTTTTCCATCAATCATAAAAAATCATATGGGGTCAAAAAGTCAAACGCGATCCATTTCATTATTTATTGCTCACAGATAAGGTGATGACATGATAAATATAAAAAAATGACGTGCAGGGTCAGTTCAGCTACTTGTAGTAATGAAAGACAGTCAGTGAGAGAGAGAGAGCGAGAGTGGACAACTAGTAATATTCCTTTCCTTTAAGCCCCTGTAAAACACGGTTATAAAAAAGATTAATCGATATTACAGTATTTATCGATATTTACTGTGTTGCAAGAAGAGGGAGGGAGGGAGGGAGGGACGAAAGAAATGGTCTCTGTATGTTTTTAGTGTTGACCGGATGTGATTTTCCCGTGTCTTTATATCCTTTCTAAGCTATAATATTTATTTATTTTATTCCAAGACGTTAATTTTGAAAGGAATGGACAGAACCTTTCTTCAGCATCAAGAAAAATTGTGCGCAGCAAATTGCAAAACGTACCTATTTATATCAGATAATACAATAAGCTCATGGCATATACTCTGGGTGTGGAAAAACCTCGTTAGTGCGCGCGCATCCTGGACCACCATGGCAGATGGTGCGAGGTCGAAATATCCTCTACAAGCAGCAATACCAATGACATGCTTTGGAGATCCACATTCTCAAGTAGACCTGTTCATGCAGAACCGGACCGGCAAAGAGGAAATAAAAATGGACTGAAAATAAATTTATTATTCTAGTGCTGTGGGTTAATATGACGGCATGCAAAGAGCAAATAAAAATGGACAGGCAAACAGAACCCTATTGACAGAAGAGTTGTCACAACCACATATGATAGTCTGGTGGAAGGAATATGAATTATGATGTGGCCATTGAGTCTTGTGACCTAGATTCTTCATCAAATGAATCAATTGCAGTAGTTGCTTATGTATGAGCCAAGGATTTAGATTGGGGAGCATCGGCATTCAATCTGAAGAACAAATGGTGAATGATGTGCGCATACTTGGTGTGATAAATTTGCAAATGGAAGTAAATTTTAAAACACTGCTGCTTCTCTTGAGATTTTGGTGGTGACATGGTGACTTGTATTTGAAAGTTCATGCAGACGGATAGAGTGAAAAGAAGAAAGAAATGCCTGGGTTTTGGGGGCATTGGCGTCTAGTAATCATGCAAGTAAAGTTCCATCACATGCTGTAACAAGGATAGGTAAGAGTTTCTTCATAGAACTTGTGGGGAAAAAACTTAGTATCTTCAAGAGAAGACAAGTTGTGTTTCCTACTATAGAGACAAACTTAGTTCATCAAATTTGATTAGACATTAATTCAAAGGTGAAACAGCAGTGAGAGATTTTGGAATCAAGGAAGACAAACATAATTTTCAATAGTGGTGGCATTTGGTGGTGGCATATTCAAACCATCCCTTTGGATTGTGAAGGATCGATCATAGATAAAGAAGCGCGGCAGAAGGAAATCGTTGCCAATGAAATACTAGAATCAGGACAACGTAAATGAGGTAAGAATTTCAAGTGTGGAATGGTATAGAATAATGCCCCATCAAATGGGAAACTTGTACAGTAATTCAAAAGCATAGCTGATTACTTAAATTCACGAGGGAAAACCAGGTCAGTCAATGCCTCACAAGGCCATGAGAAGGCCAGCGGAAAAAGTGTAAGGCTTCGCAAACGCCTTCTGTTGCCTCACAAGTTGCAACTTGAAAGCCAAGCTGTGACCTTGCACAGCTTCATGCAGACCAGTAAAATATCCTATGATTGTGAAAGTAAATAATGGAATAGTGGATAAACTACTCATACCACTAGTTTATCTGCAAAACCCAGAGGGGAGAAGACTTATTATGGACAGTAAAGTGATAGTCATTCATGGATCACAAACATGAGAGTTTTATGCATATTCACATAATGGAAAGAGAATGTACAGTAGACATATACCCAAAGGACAAGGAAGAGGTTGAAGCCACAATGTTAGCCAAATGGTGAAATTTAAGAAGAAAGGGATAGAGAGAAGTAATATTTTGGAATAACATATAATCTCCAAAGCAAGCACAGAAACAGTCCCTGATAATGGATTAACATATACCTACACAACCATGGAGACAAACACAAAACATAATATTCCAAAGACATCAAACACCAAACTGGTGGGGGTAAGGCTAAACCTTTATATAGCAATCAAAATTTTGACACAATTATGCCTCGAGTCCAAATAAATCTCATTTGTATAACTTGGGAACTACATCCTTTAATAGCTTAGCACAGACAATACCATATGTATTCCACTAAAATGCATCCATCTTTGAATCACACATGGAGCCCAACATAGAATAGTGAGACATGTCACTTACTAGACGGCGACAGGGACATAAAGATCTCCATATGATTGAAGAGGCATTAAGTTTAAACTAAGTGACCCTCCTACAAACAAGCATCAGCAGTAAAAGTATTTTATACAGGAAAGCTCTTCATTAAACCAGGCACCGACCAATCATCTGAACCAGGAAAATAAAATGTGAAAATGACATAATTCCCAGTCACGAGTAAACAGGGTAATAAGCTTACCTTCATGCTAATCCGAGATCACGTAGCTTGTCACAGTTAGGAGTGGGCATATTCCTATTCCATTGACGTCTGCGGATTTCTATGTTGCAGTACCGCCAAAGCATATTTCTGTAATCCTTAATCACACTGTCTTCAATGCTATCTCTAGCAGGACTTCCAGGAGGAAAATTCTTATCAAATGCTGATGATTTGACAAAATACTCCACGCCATACTTTTCAGTAGACACGGGAAACTGATAAGGTACATTCTTAGTAAAAGAGTACTCGGGCTCTGAAAACGGTAGATAAGCAAGCAAAATAATCAACAAGAAGGGCAGTATTTGCAGCAGAACAATCAAATTAGGTCCCCCTCCCTGCTCCCCCCTCTGCTGGCCATCCATTCCTCTATTCCTATAGACATGACGAGCCCTAAACACTTCTGCCTGACCAAAAAAAGCCCTGAATATCTCATCAGGATCAAACTCATCATCATAATAAGAACCACGCGCACTTGTTCTCCGCCGCCTAACATTATTATTATTAAACTGCTGGTTATGCTCAAACTCGTCAACCAAACCCGTCTGATCATACTGCACCCTGGAATCACCGTCACTCAAACACTTAAACGCCTTGCATAATTTCTTAAACGCCTCCTCCGATCCGGGAGCTTTATTCTTATCAGGATGAACTTTCAAGGACAGCTTCCTATACGCCTTCCTAATCTCTTCAACGGAACAGCTCTTTTCGACCCCGAGAATCCCATAGTAATCCTTATTCCTATTGATATGCCTAATCAAGTGCACATGCTCCTCGGTATAACTCCTCTCAGCACTCAAACCCTCATCACTCTTGACAAAACCATTCGTATTCCTATCCTTATGATCATTTTGACCCGCGGAAGCAGAGTTTTCCGAGGAATCAAGCTTCTCACATGCAGATAAGAGATGATTAACAGACAAATTATGATTCAGACGTTGCGCCATTTTAATAAATTTGAAAGCGCGTTGTTTGTTGCCGGATGCGATTGCTTCTTCGGCAATCCCAACACATCTTATTGCTTCATCTTTGTTTCCATCCATGATTATTACTAATTTCCACAAACTCAACACAAAAAATTGAAGAAAATCTGTGTAAAAATAAAGAAAACAATTTAGCATATGTTATTATTAATCATCAGATATTGAAGTATAAGGAAATTGAGAGTTACCTGAAGATACAGATACTCGATCTGAGAGAAAGAGAGAGACGGGGTGTGCCTGTGCTAGTAGAAGACTATCTAATCACCCGAAGAAAATGTTTGGTTTGGGTTCGGATTTTATAGTGCTAGCTAGGCCCAGGACTAGGCCAGAACCCATTCTAGTATTGTTGGTTTAAAACTCAACCTCATCTAGCGACGACCGTAACTTTAAATCTGGAGAAACTACGTATCAAAAAATATAAAGTGAGGATTTATCTTGTATGATCTTGTTACATATTCAAGTTGATTTGTAATTTGATTAAAAATATTTAATTTTTTTATATTATATGTTTTTTTGTTTTTTTACGAGTCCAAGTCAGTCTAAAATTGTCAATTATGTTTTGTCTCGCATCTATTAGTTAGTAGTTAATTTGTCCGTCCACAGGTCGAATAAATAATTTTTATAATTATTGGGATTGAAATAAACAATAGATTTTATTAGTTTAAAAATAAAACATAACATTTATACAGGTAAGGTCTGATATAATGAAATATATAAACACACCATATTATAACAGCAACAACAACAACATTGAAGATTTAACATCTAAAAATGTCATTACTATTATTGCTAAAATAATAAAAATTATTAAATTACAACGAGAAAAAGAACTTGAAAACATTAACAAAAGAGGAAACAAGAAAAAAAACTAAAATTATTATTATTATTATTGCGTGAATAATGGGAAAATAAATTCAATAAAAGAATAAAAAAAAAAGCCCAAAAAATGTAACAAAAGAGTAAACAAAAAATGAAAAAAAAAATATTAGCTAAAAAAAATCATTTAACGTGAAACTAATAAAAAAACCAAAAGAAAGAAAAAAGAAAAAAAAATTAAGAGATATCAATTTTATTATTAATATTATTGCTAAAACGATAAAAAATATTAAATTATTCCGAGAAAAAAAACTCGAAAACATTAACAAAAGAGGAAGCACAAAAAAAAACTAAAACTATTATTATTATTATTGCATGAATAATGAGAAAATAAATTCAATAAAAGAATCCCAAAAACTTTAACAAAATAGCAAACAAAAAATAAAAAAATGATAAAAAATATTAAATAAATAAAATCATTTGACATGAAAATAAAATAAAAACTAATAAAAAAACCAAAAGAAATAACAAAGAAAAAAAATAGAAATATCAATTTTCAAAAAATCACAAGCATAAACTAAATTTAAGAACTAAAATTTTCACAAAAATGCAACCTCAACAAAAGAGAAAATAATAAAAATTAAAAATTAAAATCAAGACCACATATATATAAACATGGACAAAAAATAGGAACTATTTAAGAAATATAAAAAAATAAAGGAATTAAAATAAAAAAAATTAAAAATATAAGGACTGAAATGAAAATTAAATATATTATCAAATTCAATCAAAGGACAAAATTAAAAAATTCAAATCATTTGTACCTAATATATTAAGAGATTTAAAATCAATCCAAAAATAAAAAGAATGAGGACTGAATTGAATCATAAATATATAATCAATTTCAATCGAATAACCCAATTGTAACATATCCAAATTTATATAACAAAAATCAAGACCATGCAAAATAATTAAAAACTAAGGAACTGAAATGAAAACACCATAAAATCGAGGGGCTGACGTGTAACTTAGGGTAAAGGAGAGATAAAAAGAGGGGGGGGTCAATCGTCCACCGTCACGTCTTCGGTCACTGTGTGACAACACGCGTCATGCCATGAGGAAAAGGACACGGCCGCACATCCACTGAGATGCCAGAAGGATGTGCAATTATGGTGACACCCCTCCCGGAAGGTCTTGTTTTTTGTCTTTTTCGAAGGACATAATGGTTATTTTTATGTGCAAAAATATAAAAAAATCAATAAACCGACCCAGCCCAAACTGGCCTGAAAACTGAGCAATACTATTATAATCCACAGTGATTTCTCTCGCAATGCACAGACTCTGATTTCTTTTAGTATATTAGATAATATCTCATATCATTTTTAAACAGTAGAATAAACTAGAATAATTTTTATCACACTCTAAATCTTTGTTTATTATGAATTCCCCGGCATAATTTCATAATGGTATTTTTTTTATAATATTGATATTTATTTTAATTTCATCTTTCACTATTTGATTTATTAGAGATTGAACTTTACAATTTGTTGTCATTATCTTTGTAGTTATCCCAGTCTCATAACACATCATAATTTCACTAATTTAACTCAATTGACTTGATTATTTATTTATTTATTTACTTGACTTTTTTTATTATTTTCTTCATTCAACATCTTTAATACTTGGTTGATTGTGAATTAGGCCTTTTCATTTATTTTGTTTTTTTTCTATGAATTTATTCTAGTCTCATGACTCGAGTCATGAGTTTTGCGAGTTAACTGGAGTAGATTTATGATCGTTTTATTGTTTGTTTTTTTTAGATTTTTTTTCAATTTCATCATTCAACAACGAGTTTATTGAGGATTAAACTTCATGATTTATTTTAACTTATTTAAATAAAGTTATTATTGGCTCATGATCTGGTGTAAAAATTTGAAAGGTTAACACAGGTTGACTTGGGTTAATCAAATATATTGTCATCTCAATATTAGAAACAAATATGTCTTCTTGAATTATTTTGGAGTCAAACTATATTTTTACAAGTCATCCAGTTTGTTTTAAAACTTGTCGGGTTGATCGGGTCAATTCAATCATGGCTTCAAAAATTTTCCTGCTAGAAAAATATTAGTTATGCATGTAAGGGTATTTTTTGCATTAAGAAAATAATATGATCTACAACGTAACATGAGCAACGATTTGGTTGCTAAGTAAAAATGTTTAAATTTTAAAATGATATTTAGATTAAATACTGTGCTTATGATTTAAATTATATAATTATAGGTTAATTTATTTTTATATTTGAATTTGAGTTATATGAATTAAATTAATATTTTGAGTTAACTTGAAACCACATTGAAATACTCTATTAATATATGTTCAATTTAATTATTGTGCATATATATATATATAAAATAAAGTATTGTGCCATTTTAATTTTTTGATTTCTCATAAAAAAAAAAGTATTTCAATCTAAATAAAAAAGTGTTTTCCATTTCAAAAAACACTTCTCATATTCATCCAAAGCTTTTATTATTATTTTAACTAGAACATAAATTTTATAAAAAGGTATAACCAACATTACGAGAGGAGGAATTTTTAGAGCAAGCAAGCAAACAAATCATTGAGCACAAACTAATCTATGTCCCAAGCATGTTCAGAAATCCTTCGGCTAAATGGGCTTATGTCTAAGCTTGGTTTTTCACAGACTACATCTACTCCTCTTCATGGTAGCAATACTAATACAATTCATATTCCGGCTGATGAAAGGACTGACCATATTGAAGGGGTCTGCCACTTCATTCGTGATGCCTATGAAGACAAGATTTTTTCCCCTTCCTCATGTGCCCAGCAACCTACAAGTTGCTGATATTTTTATTAAAATCCTCACCAGACAAAGATATCAGTTTCTTGTGGATGAATTGATGTTGCTAGATAAACCAGCATCAATTTGAGAAGGGATGACAATAAGAACAGAAAAGGAAGGCAATTTTAACAGTAAAAAACAAGGACAATGAACAATTAACATAGAAAAGGAAAATCATGTTAAGGGTGACAGTAAACATAAAAAAAAGAAAGCATCTACACTGAAGTGTAAAGAGGAAAATTTACTTACTATAAATAGCAATTTAGATATAGCTTGACAAGTTGTAGTTAAATGTACTGATATTATATATAAAAACAGTAGAGCAATTCTTAACCCCATCACTTGTTTTCCCTACACCCCCATCAAACTCTTTACAGGAACGGTAGATAAGCAAGCAAAATAAGCAGCAAGAAGGGCAGGATTTGCAGCAGAACAATCAAATCAGGTTCCCCTCTCTGCTGGCCATCCATTCCTCTACACCTACAGACATGACGAGCACTACACCCTTCTTCTGCCTGACCAAAAAAAGCCCTGAATATCTCATCAGGATCAAACTCATCATCATCATAAGAACCACGCGCACTTGTTCTCCGCCGCCTAACATTATTATTATTATTATTATTATTATTATTATTATTATTATACTGCGGGTTATGCTCAAACTCGTCAGCCAAACCCGTCTGATCATACTGCATCCTGGAATCACCGTCACTCAAACACTTAAACGCCTTGCATAATTTCTTAAACGCCTCCTCCGATCCGGGAGCTTTATTCTTATCAGGATGAACTTTCAAGGACAGCTTCCTATACGCCTTCCTAATCTCTTCAACGGAACAGCTCTTTTCGACCCCGAGAATCCCATAGTAATCCTTCTTCCTATTGATATGCCTAATCAAGTGCACATGCTCCTCCGTATAACTCCTCTCCGCACTCAAACCCTCATCACTCTTGACAAAACCATTCGTATTCCTATCCTTGTGATCATTTTGACCCGCGGAAGCAGAGTTTTCCGAGGAATCAAGCTTCTCACATGCAGATAAGAGATGATTGACAGACAAATTATGATTAAGACGTTGCGCCATTTTAATAAATTTGAAGGCGCGTTGTTTGTTGCCGGATGCGATTGCTTCTTCGGCAATCCTAACACATCTTATTGCTTCATCTTTGTTTCCATCCATGATTATTACTGATTTCCACAACTCAACCCAAGAAATTGAAGAAGATCTGTGTAAAAATAACGAAAACGATTTAGCCTATGCTATTATTAATCCTCAGATATTGAAGTATGAAGGAAATCGGGAGTTACCTGATGATACAAATACTCGATCTGAGAGAAAGAGAGAGACGGGGTGTGCCTGTGCTAGTAGAAGACCATCTAATCACCCGAAGAAAATGTTTGGTGTGGGGTCGGATTTTATAGTGCTAGACCCAGGACTAGGCCAGAAACCATTTTCGTATTGGTGGTTTAAAACTCAACATCATCTAGGGAGATGACCATGACTTTAAATCTAGACAAACTACGTATCAAAAAATATAAAGTGAGAATTTATCTTGGATGATCTTGTTATGTATTCAAGTTGATTTGTAATTTGATTAAAAATAATTGATTTTGGAAAAAAAAATGTCTTCTTGAATTATTTTGGAATCAAACTATATTTTTGCAAGTCATCCATTTTGTTTTTAAACTCGTCGGGCTGATTGGGTCAATTCAATCATGGTTTCAAAAAATTTCTTGCTAGAAAAATATTAGTTATGCATGCATAGGTTTTTTTTGCATTAAGAAAATAATATGATCTACAACGTAACATGAGCAACGATCTAGTTGCTAAGTAAAAATATTTAAATTTTAATATTATATTTAGATATTTAATATTGTGTTTATGATTTAAATTGTATAATTTTAAATTAATTTATTTTTTATTTGAATTATATGAATTAAATTAATATTTTGAGTTAACTTGAAACCACATTGAAATACTCTATTAATATGTATCAATTTAATTATTGTGCATATATATATATATATATATATATATATATATATATATATATAAAATAAAGTATTGTGCCATTTTAATTATTTGATTTTTCATTAAAAAAAAAGTGTTTTCAATTTAAATAAAAAAGTGTTTCCCATTTCAAAAAACACTTCTCATATTCATCCAAAGCTTTATTTTTATTTATTTATTATTTTAACTAGAACGTAAATTTTATTAAAAAGGTATAGCCAAACATTATGAGAGGAAGAATTTTTAGAGCAAGCAAACAAATCATTGAGCACAAACTAATCATAATATGCTTTTAAAATAAATCTCCAGAAGAGAAGGCTAGAGCATTATCCCAGAATTTCGTACACGTTGAAGATTAACTGAAAGCGAAGAGAGGAAGAATTTCATTAAACTTGGTGGTATCTACATATAAAAAATATAGTGTTCAGTAACCCTAAACTGAACTACATCATCTTCAGGACATCAAAACTGGTTTTTGCTTTGATATATGTTAGCTGCACTGTGATGATAACAGATAAAAATTACATACCTAAATCCCCAACTTGATTCTTCAGCATTTTTCAGATGGAATGGAAGGAAGAGCAACTTTAGAAATCAGTTTTCATCATCAGAATAAAAACTCTGTCTCCTTCTCAGCGATTCTAATACATGAGGAGGTCGATCAGTCCGAGCACCAGTACTGTCCTGGTTTGGCTTGAGTTTAGGCCTACTGATGGAGCTAAGTGGTGGTGTTGCAATTCCCCTGTTAACTTCTCTTAAAACAGACCTGACTCTTGCTTCGGCAACTGCATCTGCCATCGCCGACGCCACTCTTGATTCACTTTGTGGTTTTTCATTTAAGTTATCCTGAGCTTTTGTTCCACCTGCAGTCTTGTAGGCCCCAGGTGAGAGGAAGCTGCTTTGGTTTTGCATGGAGGCTACAACCCCGGCAGCTGCTGATTTTGCCTTGGATGTTTGGTGTTTTTGCATGTCGTAAATGAGCTCTTTCTGAAGTTGCTTGTCAGCAACTAATATTTCATCAATCTCGTTCTTGTAATCCTTGAGAATAATCCGAAGACATTCCATGAGGGAACCTGTAAGGGGGCTGTTCTTGCTTTCTAGTAGTCGTTTAAGCTCTATAAAGATGGGAATGGTATTTTGAATAAGACCCTTCTTCACTGCTTGAGTTATGGCCCCTCTCTTGGCAGCTGCTGTAGAGGCTCCACCATCAACACTTTCTTCCTCTTCATCTCCTGCATCAGTATGTGATCCACGGCCTGATGGGATTCGGATCTCTTTGCATGCAAGAATTTGAAAAGCATCCTGCTCCCCCATTTAACAAAAATGAGTAAGAACAACAAGATTGAGGAGTCAGAATTACTACCCACTCCTCTGAATTACTACCAAAATAAAAAATTGAGAAAGTCTTCTTCACTAGGGAATTTGATAAAAGATGGAAACTATGAGAAGTCCAGCTGCCATTTCACTAAGAGCAAAGGGCAGCAGGTGACTCCTGCCATTGACACTCTGGTTAAATGATGGAGCAACCTTGAATGAGAAGAATGGCCAGTGATCTCTTAAACTAGAAAAGCATAGCAATCGAAAATTTGCTCTTGCCAATTACACATATTCCTAAAGGGCTTATGGAAGTGTGGTTCTTAGATAGACATAGGATAACTACCTGCAGAACAGACTGTCCCCTGACATCCTCCAACTTGAGCATGCCATCTGATGCAGACGCAAGAATCTCAGCACATAGCTTTGCAAATGTTGCCAAGAGGTGCTCAGGAGCCATTTGTTTCAGCAAAGAAACATAGATGTGCATTCTTTTAGCCCTTGAATCTTCATCATTACCCCTGGAAATGATATTGTTGAATGGATTATCTTCTTTGAAAATCAAGCATTTCTTTTCCTGGTTGCAGAATAACAGAGGCACCTACCTGATGGAAAATAGATGGTTCTCTGTTTGTGAACTTTTAGAGCCACAGTGCCCATTATGGGCATCACAGTCATTCAGAACAAAAACAGCTTCCACAAAACTGTTGTAAGCTAGAAGCGGTGCCTTGACTGCACACAAGTTATATACATCAGTAAAGCCCAGGATATGTCACCAAAATAAAACTGATGAGTTGTGATTGCCTTGACCTTTCAGAATATTCCCAAAGAGGAAATCAGCCAATTGTCTTATCTTTTCTGACTCATCAACCAGTGATAATAGAAATCGAAGGAAGAGCACTCCCCTCCACTTCACATAGTCCCTCTGAATGTGAAAATATAATTAAAAAGTGAAAGGGTACAGTGATGATTACTACTCCCAGAAAAAGGAAAAGGAAACAATGGTATAACAAATGACAGAAACCCTGAAACAAAAATTAACCTGCAACAATCTTGAAAGCAGTATAAATGTCTGCCTCCTCACAAGTTCACATGGATCACGGAGACACTTGGTGATCTTCGATATGTAACTGTTGACTTCAAGAACAGCTAGTTAGTGTCAAAGAGATTATCGTTTAATACCAGTCTTCTTTTCTCTCTTTATTTATGAAGAAATTATTATTTAAAAAACAAGAAGTTACTTTTCTGTCATTTCCCTACAGGCCTCACCAATCAACAAGAGCAGTATAGCGAATGCAAAAATCAGCCATCATTACAACAAGATTGTTTCTAAGAGCTGCACAGTCGCTCTTTTCAAGCTCCTGCAACATAAAGTGCATCGCAAGCGTTTCAGAATTCATAAGTTACTTTCAGCTGGAACGAGGAGCATAGTTTTATGGAGTTTTTGACATGAGGGGGGGAAACAAAGATGTTTAATTAGCTCACATAGTGTTCAAGTATCATGCAAAGAGAAAAAGGTAAGCTAGGTATACAACTGCAACTGCAACTCCAAAGGTTTTGCTTCATTAGCTCTATTATTGTTCAAGAATCATGCAACTACAACTCCAAAATTGTGAATTCTAACTATATATTAAGATCCCTGGTCAGCAATAACCATCATTTACTAAATGTCAACAGGAATGCTGAAGAGAAGTAGCATAGGTTTTGTATCTATTAGAAATTCAAGTGCAACACTAGTGAGATGTTTGTTGGAACTATCGAACCTGCACAAACAAAGGAATATATCTTTTTGCAAGTTCCTCGTCTGCTAAGCAAATCTTTCCCATTGTTAACCATGCTTGAATGTACAAAGAGGGAGCTGTCTGTTTCAGAGAGACTTGAGGGCCTGGCAATTTACTCAATTTTGGATCAGAATTTCCTGAAGTGATGATGGTGTGTAGTAGAGGAATAATGGTGCTAGTATCAGCTGTAGGACAAATGATAACCAAAACCCCAATGGAATAAACTGCAGTTACTGCTTCTGACAATAATCTAGATAGGGCTGCAGCTCTCTTGCCCTTCCTACTCGCACTTCTAGGAGGTGTGAAAAAAGCATCCCTCTTGTTTATTTTTGAATCTCCTTCGATGCGCTTCTCCAAGATCCGGGAAGCTTTAGATAGCAGCTGCTGTACCCATTTGATGACAAGACTCTCAGCTTCATTAGAATCCAAAGCCTTCCGCTTGCACAAGGTTCTCAGTGCTTTAATATGAGCATTAACCTACATCAAACATGTCAATGCAATAAAACAGATCATACACATAGAGCCAGTAAAACATTGTGCCAACTCTTTACTGGCCGCTTTAGGTTGCTTAACTCTTTCTAGGAACTATGCAACTAAAGTCATAATGTCATCACACTCATCCTCACACGATTCTGTCCTGCAAATTACTTCATTAGAAATTACCCTGATGGAAGCAAACTGCATATTCCTTTCAGAGAACATAGGTGCATTCTCTCTTTTCACACTTAATAGGTTAAAGCAAAAGCAATATGTCCAAGATCAGCAGGGTTAAAATTCCGTATACATGACACTATTAAAAAACATTGGAACCATGTCCATGCTGGATTGCCAGATACATAGAAACTGAAGCTAAAGCTTGTCAAGATAAATTTAGCTATAAAAAATGCAAGTCACTCAAACTCTAGGTGTCTTTTGAAACCTCATGCATAACAATGGAGACCAATGTATGGCCCAAGAAGGACATGTTTAGAAATATAGAATACAGTAAAGCAATATTTAAGCATGTTCTCCACATTTCTTATCCACCATCATGCTAAAGGTGAACTTTAGAAAATGGTGCACAAGAAAAAAAAATAGTATGACTATCATGAAAAATTAGAGGCATGTACTGTTAAGGAACCATCTCACCTAAGAGCTTAAGCTTATAGGTGAGGCCCCATAATATGATTATATTATACTCTAACACACCCCCTCAAGTGAAAGCTCTTTGGGCTTGAAACTTGCACAGGCCCACATCACCTTGTGCTTAGTTTTTATGAAATAGAATGGGGGTGGTAAGATTCGAACTCGTGACCGCTGGGTCAACAAGACTTTGATACCATGTTAAGGAACCATCTCACCTAAGAGCTTAAGCTTATAGGTGAGGCCCCATAATATGATTATATTATACTCTAACATGTACATGCTCGATACCTGATGTATAGAAACTGGAGTGGAAGCTTGCCAAGAATTGAGATATAAGAATGCAATTCAAGCAAATTCTAGGTGTCTTATGAAACATCAGAACACAGCAATGGTGACTAATGTATAGCCCAAAATGGATGAAGAGAAAAGGAGATGCTCCTATATACTATCATGCATATGCTAGTTTAGCTACCTCTGTTGAATGCATGTTGAACTCTTCAATTCTTATGAGCAAGTTATGAGCTAACTCTGCTGCAGGTTCAGGGGGGAGCTCAACAGAAACGTTTGATATTGTTTGCAAGAGAAAAACACGATCACTAGCCCATGCAACAGAGCTGGACTCTATGCCATTTTCATCTTCATGCATATATTCTTTAGGACATGGACTCTTAAGCTCACCTACTGCCCTGTACTTGTCAAGGAGCTGCCAGTGATGATGGAGAAACTCCCAATCAACAGCTTTTGAAAGGTACGTTGACACCTCTGATAGAAGAAACCAAGCACCAGGTGGAGCTGTCCACTTCTCAATTGGCATGGAATTGCTCGCCCAATAAGACTCAGAAATCTTTATGATGTTCTGTAATGCTATAGCCATTTTAGGCTTCAGCCGTTTCTTCTTACCCAAGCTTGTGCAGATTTTCTTCACCCAAGGCGCCACCTCTCCATTACAGATCTCCTTCAAAAGAACCATGATTCCTGGAAATAGCAGCCCAATCTCCCTTTCTATATCTTTTGCTTTAACATTGGAATCAGAGAAAGTGGACTGGTTGGGTATGGTACCCTCGGATCCTGTTCTGGAAATGCGATCCAAAACCAGTTCCAAGAACAAGTTCTCACATTCTGCTTGAATACTACTTTCATTATCTGTTATTAAACGTGGAACAGAATGTAGCCACTCAATTATCACACTTTCATCTGAAAATGTTTTGAAAGCCTACAGTGTCAACGAAGAACACAAGATAAGAAAGAGAGAATGCACAAAGGAGCATATGCAACAATTTATTTATTTATGTATTTATTTTTGTGAAGAAAAAACAAGCTGGGATAGGCGCACAACATACAAGGTCTAAACAAGCGATAGAGTACCAAGTTTCACTCATGGCAACAAATTACATTAAGTATTAAACAAGGAAACTTTACGTGAAGCACTAAAGTGGACTTACCTCTGACAGAGCAGAAATTGCAGCTTTACGTATGCTCACAAGTGGATCAGAACAAGCCATGCCTAAAGTCTTGAGCACAACTCCATCAAAACTGCCACCCAAAATAGCAGTCAACTTGGTGACCAAAACAAGTGCAGCCTTCCTAACATTTGCCTTCTCATCCATGCACCTTTTCCTCAAAATATCATTGACCCCAACTTCCACCTCCACTTCCCCAAAACCTATTACTTCCTTCAAAACATCACGATTCTTATCATCACTTGACAAAAACCCCGCTAACTGAGCCAAATTAGACAAAGCACGAGCTCGAATTCCAGAACTCGAATCCGAGCAACGCTGAATCAATGCCTCCATGCATTTAAAACCCCATGAATCCTGAAGTTTACAATCCAGATCCATTTCAATAAACGGATCTTTAAGCAGCATCATTAAATTCAAAATCAAATCCACTCCCAAGAGCCTAAGATTGGCCTTCCCTTGTGTCATTTTCACCACATACTCGGCAAACCCACCTTGGTCCTCTACGTCCATCACTCTAACAATCTCTAATATCGCCTCTACTGCGAACCCTCTAGGCTCCGCCTTCTCTGGAGCCTTTTGAGCCAAATACCGCGGAAAATTCACCACCCCCTTCTTAACCCCATCACTTGTTTTCCCTGCACCCACCACCAAACTCTTTACAAACCTCATAGCAAAGCTCCTCGCTTGCGATTTCCCCATCAAAATCAACGGTGCTAGCGCCTTCAAAACCTCTGCCGCTGTCTCGCCTTCCTCTCCATGCTCAGATTTCAAAACTTGACACAAAATCTTCGAGCACAAACCCGCCAATATCTCAAAACCCTCACCCATTTCCCTACCGGTCGCCAAAACCAGAATTTCCACTATAGTTTGAACCAAAGACTTCAAACTGTCAGGAAACCTATTCAAATGAATTAAGTCTAAAACAAACACCAATCTCTCAATGACACATAAAAACACTCTCGCATCAAAAAAACCCTCATCCCCGTCCCCATCACCACTCCCATTATTACACGCAACAATCCTTCCTCTTTTCCTCCCTTTTCTCTTCTTAGCCCCTCCCGAAGAATTTCCTTCTTGTGGGCAGTAGTGAGGGGACTTAGCAGCCCGGCGAAGCGAACGAAGAAGAGCGAGAAAAGAAATCGGATTGAAAAGAGAGAAAACTGGGGAGTTAGGGAAAAGAATAAGAGATAGGTAGATTTTTGAGGATAGGAGGGAAAGATGCGTAGGGGCTGAGTCCATGGCGGAGGTGAGGGGGGGAAGAAGAGAAGATAAAGAGAAGGATTTAGAGGAGAGATTGGAGAGGAGTAGAGAAAGGATTTTGGGGTCGTTTGAATCTAGGAGAGATTGGAGATTTCGGAGGGTTGGGAGAGTAAAAGGAAGCGGATGTGATTCGTTTTGAGTGTTTAGGGTTTCTTCAAGGTCTGTGATTAGGGCGCAGACTGTTGTCTCTTCCTCTTCTTCCATGGATTCGACAGAAATTGTTGCTCTCTCTTTTTTTCTTTGCTCTTTCAGTTTCTTTCTCTATCTTCGGGGTGGGGGGAGTCGCGCGCTCCGGTTTTTGCTGGATTGTTTTTAAATTCTTTTGCTTTCCCGCTTAGAAGTTTCCGGTTTGTTTTAAAAGGGAAAATTGCTCTAGCATTGAATATTCTATTAATTTTTTTATAGGTTTATTAAAATATTTTTATATTTAATATTAGTGCATCAAAACAATTTGAAAACACAAAAAAATCATTTGAAACAAAAAATAAAAAATATATTTTTAAAAATAAAAACACTTTTAAATACGAAACAATCAAACTCTAAAACTTTGTATATATTTGAGAGCGTGATTGGAGTTGTTTTTTAGAGTGTTTTATATTTAAAAATATATTAAAATAATATTTTTTTTATTTTTAAAAAATTATTTTTAATATCAGCACATGAAAATAATATAAAAAAAATAAATTTTAAAAAATAAATATTTTTAGAAAAAATATTTTTGAAACACAGTATCAAACAGAACAATCATCTCTCTCTCTCTTTATTGGTAGCTGACAAGCTTTGTTTACCTTACCTAACTTGCAGGACCCGTCAATAACAATGTTGTATGTATCAATAAATCATCTCGTCTAAAAATTTATATTATTTTTTAACATCCCCCGAACAAAAGATTTATGGGCTCGAAACTTGCACACGCAATCATGTTACCTCATGCTTGATTTTAATCAAATAGAATGGAGGCGATGAGATTCGAACTAGTGACCGCTATGTTAATAAGTCTCTAATATTATATTAAGATATCATCTCATCTAAAAATTTAATCTGTTAAGTAATATTTAAGGATAAAAATTATATTATTCTTTAACAATATACGCGAGTGTCCAAAACACACTCTTGGTAACATCCACTACGCATCATTTCTATGCACATCTTGTGACCATCCTCCTTCCTATCACGAGTCAATCTTTTAGGTCGAGCATCTTGAGCATGAAATGATGTATTTTGATTTTGATTTTTTTTTAAAGAAATTGATCCTCGTTCTTTTTGTTTGGGATTCTTCTGATATGTGGACTTGGGAATTTTTGATCTGGCCCTTCAATTCAATATTTGATGGTATTTCAGGGTTTGATCCTCGATATATTGGTTTGAAACTTATATTCCTAACACTTTTATCGTATTTTATTTTATTTTAAATTTTGTCATTAGATTTATAATCTTGATTTTTTAAAGAAAAATTCATCACCCAAGTTTGCTGGTATTTTTTTATTTGTTTTGTTTCCTGGTTTATTTTTCTCCGTTTGAATTCCTTATGTTGACAATCGATATTGTTTTTGTTCTTTTTTTCTTATAACTAGGTTAGCTTGCGCGAACTTTAACTATTCCCCAGACTCACTAAACATCCTGCAAGTCCAGTGACCATGTAAGGCACCGCGGGGGATGACAGACATACAGGCAGGGATAGAACCAGGGTGTCGTGAAAGGGGATACCCTTCGGTTACCGCTGAGACACTCGAACCAAGGTCCCTTAAGGGGGGGCACCCTCCAACTACCGCTGGGACAGCCCCTGCTGGTATATTGTTTTTGTTCTTTTTCTATGATATGGAGGTGTTAATTTATTTATTTTGCATTCTTACAATATACTTATCAAGTCATTGTTTCTCTATGTTTTAAAAAATTCAGGCTTACCCACAATGAAGCACAAGCAGAATATCTAGTTCATATTAAATCAATAAAAGTGAGGCGAGAGGGCAATGATACATGTTTTAATATACTTTATATCTGTTAATAAAAATAGAAAAAACATGTAATAGTGAAAATAAAACGGACAAATTTATGTTTTTTTTGTGAAATAAGAAGAACATTGATGTTTGACATTGCGTTATTTTTTTTTGTGAAAAAAATGAATTTTTATTTGAAATTAAAAAAAATGATGTTTTTATATCATTTTCATGTGCTGATGTCGAAAATAATTATTTTAAAAATAAAATAATATTATTTTAATACATTTCTGAACAAAAAATACTATTAAAAACAATTTCAACCACACTAGTTAAACACAAAAATGGAATTCATTGACCAAGTACGACACCAATGTGCCATTATGACATTGTGTTGAGGCATGTTTATCATTGCATCTCAAAAGCATTTTTGAAAAAAAAAATTGTGTTTTACTTTAAATTATTTTTTTTGTGTTTTTAGATCATTTTCACGTGCTGGTGTACAAAGTTATTTATTTTCTTAAAAAGTATTATTTTAATATATTGCTAAACAAGAAATATTTTTAAAAATAATCTCAATCGTACTCTCGAACAAAACACTTGGTGGTGTCTAGTGATTCTATATACAAACATCATTATTGGAAAAAAAATGTTTCGCATTTCTCAATTAATAACCCATTTGATATTGCATTAACTTATTTTCCAAAATGCCTTTTATTTTAAAAGTATTGAATTGATGTCTTTATATGTTTTTTATGAGTTTATCATACTTATTTTAAAAATTAAAAATAAATAAATATTATTTTTAAAAATATAAACAAACACAAATAAAATACAAGTATTGTAATTAAAATGTTTTTAAAATTGAAAAAAGGATATAATTGAAAATTATAAAAAACTATTCGAACCTAACCCACAAAATTTACATATCTAGAGGTCCCCTAAAAAAATTAAATAAAATTCATATCCCTTTCGGATTGTTCGAGTGCCGAGTGCAAATATTAAAAATTCCTGGGAATATGTTCCTTTCCCCCCCAAAAGAGGAAATTCCCCACTCACCCCAAACTAAAAATAAAAGGCTAATCTTAATCCCACTGCCACAAGGACTCATTGGACAGTAATTGTTTTGCAACGTACTTTCTTGTAATTTTACAATCCTGGCTGATTACTGCTGGTTCCAGCGAAACCCTCGTCTATAAATACATACTGTCCTTGGCTTAGAGAGGTCTCTCCTGCTCTCGCAATCGCTGCTTCTTTTTCCGTCTTTGGATCGATCCGAGAGAGAAAAGCTCTTTTGCGCAATCATGCTGGTCTATCAAGATCTTCTCTCTGGTACTTTCTTCTTCTTTTCTGCTCCTTGTTTTCTTAGATCTGTGAAAAGTATAATTGTGTTAGATTTTGGATCTAATAATAGTGTTAGGGGTTTGTGATTGGTTTTCTGTGATCTATAAAGAAGAATCCGAGATATGCTTTTTTTTTTTTTTTTTTTTTTTTTTTTTTTATCTTTGGTCTGATTAAAGTATTTGTGTTTGTTTTCTGCTGAATAAAAATCTGTAATTATTTTATTTGATTTTAAATCTTATTCAAAACCCATGTTATTTGGATGTAAGTAGTGTTTAGCACGTGGTATCTTGAATTATTTGGATTGATTTGACCATAGGTTTGGTGTGGTTGCTTGTAATTTTTATCAGGTGATGAGCTTCTCTCGGATTCGTTCCCATACAGGGAGATTGAGAATGGGATGCTGTGGGAAGTTGATGGAAAGGTTAGTATTATTGAGAGTTAGTGATTTTGTGATTTGTACTGCTTATGCTTGAACTGGGGGTGTTCGGTCGTTGTTGATGGTGGTTTTTGTTGATTTTTATTATATGATTTTGTGCGCAGTGGGTTGTTCAAGGAGCCGTTGATGTAGACATTGGTGCAAATCCTTCAGCTGAAGGAGGTGAAGATGAGGGTGTTGATGACCAGGCTGTCAAGGTTGTTGACATCGTTGACACATTTAGGCTCCAGGTGACTTTGTGTGCTATTTGTTTGTTGAACTGTTCGAGCCTTCTCTTGTTTTTTTCTCTGTGCTGAGAAATTTTTGGGGCAAAAGCTGATGAAAAGTTTGTTTGATGATTTCAGGAGCAACCTCCTTTTGACAAGAAGCTGTTTCTCGCACAGATTAAGAAATTTATCAAGAATTTGTCGGCGAAACTTGATGACGAGCAGAAGGAAAAATTTAGAAAAAACATTGAGGGAGCAACCAAGTTCTTGCTTTCAAAAATCAAGGAATTACAATTGTAAGTGCCTTTCAATAGATTTGTTTGCTTCAACGCGATATTCTGTTGGGTTTCCGATTCACTCATTTTGTTTTTGTGAACTTAATGTTGTCTGGCTTTTGTGGTATTTACGAGGTTGCTCTTGTCTTGCAGCTTTGTGGGTGAGAGCATGCATGATGATGGCTGTTTGGTCTTTGCTTATTACAAAGACGGTGCTGCCGATCCGACATTTTTGTACTTCGCCCTTGCTTTGAAGGAGGTCAAGTGCTGAAGAGTGCCAATAACTGGCCTCGATGTGCAAGTGCTAGCCTTATTACTTCTAGTTTTATCCTTGAATGCTTTCTCTTTTACTATATTCTGTGCTGGTGGACTCGAGGCTTTGTGCGTCGTAATTTGGTTGAATTGTTGTTTCTTAACTCTTACAAGCTCGTTAATTATGTTTTGCTTGACCAGACAATTCCAATTTCTGGTGCATGAGGTTGTTTCATCAGGTTGCAATGTTATATGCAAACCCCTTATCTACTACGATTAATGGCACGTGTGGTGCTGACCTTCCAGTCTTCACTCGTGTATATCTTGCAGTTCTCTGTTTCTATACTTCAACGATTCTCCCACATGACACTGATAATCGTCGTGTCTCCCTCCCCTGCCTTTTTTCACACATGGGGTGTTTTACATTGTTTTTTAAAAGTATTTTTGAATTTTTTGATTTTAAATTAATTTTTTTGTTATTTTTATGTGACTATATCATTTTTGAGTTATTTTTTAAAAATATTTTAAAAAATAAAAAGTTTATTTTAATATATTTTTAAATAAAAAATACTTTTAAAAGTAATTACATGCCAAACAGGTAAATTAATTGATAAAAGCTTCTCGCTCTTGTGGATATAAGCACATTGTAGAACCACGTTGAATCTTATATTCTTTATAGTTTCTCTCCTATTGCAATATTCATTAATAATCACTACATGTTTTTCACAATAAACCTATTTGCAAAGTTTAATAACAATGTGAAAAACAAGCAGACAAACCAACTAGTACCGTGTTAGAAAAAGATAGAATAAAGTACCCAATCCCTCCATGTTTTGTTCTACTTTTTACCTTTCTTTCCGATTTAATGGTACCTCATTTGGCGCCCCTAATATAAATTTTATATTATTTTGTTTTCTTTACTCTTTTTCATCATAATATCACCACTTACTCTCTACTCTTCTCTTTTTTATCATTCAAACCCTATTTAGCACTGTATTTCAAACACATTTTAAAAATTATTTATTTATTTGTATTTTTTTTATTTTTTTTGATATTTTTCTGAATAAAACACACTTTGAAAAATAATTTCAACTACATTCTCAAACATACTATTAATCTTTTTATTAGTATTGTCCATTGAACACATATTTTCACGATAATTTTGGAGTGAATTTTTATTCTTCTAAAACATGACATCTAAAGAATACATGTCGTTTTAATTGTGAAACAATAATCAATCGCTACATTAAAAATTAATTCCAAGTTGCATTACTTATTTCAAAGTTACAAAATAAACAATTGGAGCTAAATATTATAATTAAGAGATAAAAATAAGAAATAATATGCAACTTAAAGTTTGTTTGTTTCACGTGAAATATTTTATGGATAAAATTTCTTTTAAAAAATAATTTTTTTATTTTTATTGTTTATATTAAATTAATTTTTTTTTGATGATTTTAGATCATTTTCATATGATGATGTCATTTAAAAAAAAATATATATTATTTTAATATATTTTTAAATAAAAAATAATTTAAAAAAAAAATTCAACCTTACTTGTCAAATTGTAATTGGTATGAAGAATTTGTTATGGGCTGGATAGATGGAATAAAATAAAATTCTGACGAGTTTTTTAGGAAAAAAAAAAATGAAAGGTTTTGATAACTATCCTATAAGAAACTATTAAATGAGGTGGCATTAAAGTGAGAGAGCCAAAAGCCTTAGAAAACCAATCTGTGAGTATCTGTAAGGCATTATTTATTTCGTTGCACGCTACGTCATATTCTATTTTACCCGTGTTTCATTGCTGGTTGTATATTTTATTCAAGAAACTGTAGAATATATTTGATATATTGTTTTTATATAAAAAAACTCAAATTGAAAATTTAAAAGCTTATTTAGGTCTTTAATCAAATAAATTGATAACCATCCATGTAAAATCAATCATTAACAATTACTAAAAAAACAAGAGATTATTATATATCAAGATATTTTATATCATAAAATGAGATATTTACTAGTTTATGCCCACTTAATTTGTTTATTAAAATTAATAAAAAGTAATAGAAATACACACATATATGAAACTTAGTGAATACGATAAATCGAAACAAAATTATACAAAGCCAATCATATTAGAAATATTATTTCAAAATAACTATTTTTTTATAAAATAAATCTATCAATGTAGTATAAAAAATAAATTCTTCAAACATTAAATAAAAAACAAAACAGTTTTTTTTTATTTTTACAAAAAAACTATCCAAAAAGAGCATGCAAAACTGCGGTTTAGCTCATAAAATCGAGATAAACCAATAAAAAAATAAAAGTAACCACAAAATCAAATTTTATAAATAAAAAATTAATACAGAACGATAAAACTGTAAGAGAAAATGAGGAAAAAAAGAATTCATAACCATATTAACTCAGAATCACCGACAAATGAAAAAAAAAAAATCATGGAATCACCGCCCACCGCAGAGAATATCCGGCGGGAACAGGCAGAGAATGAATGAGCTGATTAAAGCCAAAAGAAATCGCCAAGCTTTAATTCGATTTCTCACACTTTGAAGTCTTTATTATTTGTTGGATCTCAACCTCAAGCTCACATGCTTTAAGCTAAAGCAAGGCTTTATTCAACCAAAAGAAGTGCGCTGCAAGGTATGACAGTTTTTTTTTTTTTTTTTTTGGGTTCCACTGTGAGATCCACCGGCCGGCACCATTCTTCTTCCTATGCCCCACATGACCGGAACAGCGCACCCTTTAAAACCTTATTTCAAGCTAAAACTCTGTTTCGCAGTATTTTCTTTTTAAAAATGAAATTTTATTTTATTTTAAATATTTTTTTGATATTTTTACATCATTTTCACATACCGATATAAAAAAAAAAAAATTAAAAATATCACTTTGATATATTTCTGAACAAAAACTATTTTAAAAAATAATCACAATTACACCTCTAAACCATCATTAAATACAACCTTGCTGCCCATTGTAAGCACAACCAATCCCGGGTCAATTTTATAAATGCATGCTTGCTGCCCTTGATGAATTTTCATGTCACGTTGAATTTTTATTTGGACATTGTAGTCGCCATCATTGGAAAATTGTAATGAACTTTATACATTAAGATAAAAAATACTATTTATTGTTTGAAAAGATGTTATTCCCAAGATTTTATAAGTGTTGGGCTGTTAAATAATTATTTTTGGTCCAGTTCAGTTTTTATATGTAGAAATAATCAAATTTAAATTATGATTAAAAAATCAAAATCAAACTGAAATCAACTGGTTTTTATGTAAAAAACTAAAAAATAGTATATTATTTCTTTAGATTTTTTAGGCTTTAACCAAGTTTTTTTCTTCTTTTATTTTACCAAAATGGAATTAACAAAAAAAAAAAAATTAAAAGATTTATTGTTTGAAAAGCTGTTATTCCAAGATTTTATAAGTGTTTCGTTGTTTGGCTGAATTCAATTTTCATTAAAATATGAGTTGATTTATTTTGATATTTGGTGTAAAAATAAAATTTAAAAAATAAAAAAATATTATTTTAATATCTTGAAATAAAAAATATTTAGAAAACAATTATCATCCTCCATGTAACATCGATAAAGATGGGGTAGATACCCTTCTGGGAATATCGAAGGAATTAATTGTGTTGATTCTTACCTGTGAAATTGAGATCCTTTTTATGATTTGGAGGACGTCAAAGTTTGACTCTTGCGGCACCAGTAAGGTTTTTTTTTTTTTTTATAAACCACGCGGTGTCCTAGATACTGGTCCAGACTAATCCACGTTCGCATCAGGTGGGCCCCGAATGGGTGAAAGTGCTCCCCAAATGGCCAGCTCCATACAGGAGTAGGGATTGAACCCCTGACCTCTCTTAAGGGACGAGAGCGCCCTCACCACTCACTCACGCCAGGATTCCGTGACTAGCTAGCATCTCTAGCATGAAGCGACCGTTTGGAAATCTACTTCTAATTGTTTTTGAAATTATTTCTGGTTTATAATTGTATTAAAATAATACTTTTTTAATTTTTAAAATTATTTTTAACATCATTACATATCACATGAAAATATCAATAGCACCAACAAATTTTTATTAATTTTTTTTAAAATAATTTTAAAACACATTCAAAAACATCCATAGCTTCGGTGGTGCTTGAGATTTCTTCTTCTGGATTAATAAATTGGGTTAACAAATTCCCCACGTGGCAGCCAAACAGCGGAAGAGCGCAGAGGCGCTTTCCTTGTTTAGCATTTACCGAGGTAGGTGCGCCATGCTAACTGCTAAGGGCCAAGTAATAGAAAAAATATTTAGATGATATACATATATATATATATATATATATATATATATATATATATATATATATATATATATATATATATATATATATATTTTAAAATTCATATTATTGACTCGTATAAAATTAATAAAATCAGTTAATTTAATAATATAATTAAAAAATAAAAAATTAACAGCAAATAAAGTAAAAAAGAAATAATGATTCAACACAAAAAATGAATATTTGTCAATATCATAGAAATATATCCTTACAATATTTCTAAAATATCTCTATGATATTATTTGTTAATAACATAAGAATTAAATAAAAATAGGATAATTGCATATAAAGAGCAATAAAAAATATATGAATTTCATTTTCTAGGAAATAAAAAAATTAAAAAAACAAAAAAGAGTTTGAATCATTGCATATATGAGTTCTTAAAATACATTTTTTGAAGGGACATGATAATCGTTTTAATATATTCTTATTATATTTGTATTTATACTTGTTTTATTCTTAAACATAACTTAAGTATTTAGTTTAGTTTATCATTCTAACAAGAATAAACTATTTCTGACTTTGTTTCTTTTTAGGGATAGTTGACTCATAAGATTATTTATTTTTTGTCACAATTCAATATAGTAACATGGAAATAAATCGGTTTTTAATTTGAAAAATATACTTTTTTATTTTTTTTATTAAAATAATGAACAAAATACAATATATAAACAATACTAAACAAACTAATCTGGAAAATTAATTATATATATATATATATATGTATATATATATATAAAATAAAATCCTAATAACTAGGGAAGTAGTAATAAATCCCTGTAAAGAAAACCAGGAAATCTCAACCCTATTTGCTCCAAATATTCAAGGGCATTCTTGTATTCTCATATAATAATAATAATAATAATAATAATAATAATAATAGCAGCAGCAGCAGCAGAAACATCAAACTCATTATTTTAATTTGAAAGGTATGGGAGGTTATTGACATGCTATATCTTATTTAATAATTGGCTTTGAAATATTTGTTTTTAAGACTCATTATTTTTATCTGACTTGACGTAGAAAAAAACATATATGTCTTTACCCTTGTCAAAACAGACAAGCATGTCCTCCCACGTCACCTCCAACATTTTAAATTCAATTTCTAACATATGGTTTTATTATTAATATAAATATATTCAAATCATCCATTAACATATAAAAATCAAATAATTTAATATTAAATATAAAATACAAACACTCATTTGCTTTATCACCATCGTATCTTTACTTGGACTCATCATCGTCATTAGTTGGAGCACCCGACAGTTTTCAATTATTTTTCTCATAATGACATTTTTCATTTTGTTATAATTGTTTAACCAAATTAATAATAAATTCCAAAATAAATAAATAATATTTAAAAAATAACTCTCTACCTCCAATGAAAAAAAGCGTAAAATAACCCAGACATCCATTTAATAAAAAAAAGAATTACTTGTCATATAATTTTGATACTTTATGTCATACCATATCATAATTTATCCTTTCTATATTATTAATATCAAATGCATTTTAAACCATTTACCCATAACTTAATATTAGTAAGTGAACTATATTATTAAAAAGAAGATTTCCTCTTATCTTAAAAAGAAAAAGAAAAAGAGAAAAAATAGCAGAAAAAGGAGGGGCAGATTAGTCTTTAAAAAGGAGTTTGAAAATAGCCGTTAAATAAAAAATTTGAAAACCATATTACTCCAACAAGAAAATAAATTATCAAGTACTAATGTCCCACGTCAGCATCATCATCATCATCATCGCAAGCGCGCTCTCTCTCTCTCTCTCTCTAGTCCGTGCTAATAACATTTCTTCTCCTCCCAAAAACCGGAAAACAAATTCACATTAGAGAAAAAAAAACTAAAAACTAGGTTTTTTCTTTCAGTTTCAGATCTGAACCTCAAGTTTCTATTTCACTTGGCTGATCTCTCTCGTATCGATTAAGAATCGTCTTCCAAGTTCGTATACAAATTGAATTTTATCGGAATAATTAGGAATCAAATTACGTCTAGATTCGAATTCTATCCTCCTTTTAAGCTCTGTTTTTCTAAAAAAATAATTTATTTAATATTTTTTGTTTTAATTTGTTTCTGCATTGCTAACTTTGTTTTGTTTTTTGTTTTTAATTTGCGTGTGATAAATAGATCTTGAAAATTGGCTCCACAGAGGCGATCACAGCGCCACACGGGCGGCCAGATGCAGCAAACGAACGCTGCCGCCGGCGCCGGCACCGCACTCTATGATCATGCTGGCGGCGGCGGGTCCCTGGGGCCCTCTGCCGATGCTGGTGATGCGGTCATGGCTAGGTGGCTTCAGTCTGCCGGCTTGCAGCATCTAGCCTCTCCCTTGGCTTCTACTGGTATCGATCATCGGCTCCTTCCTAATATTTTAATGCAGGTATAAAAAGGAAACATGATTCATTTTTAATTCTCGTTCCTTGTATGTTGATGGCGGTTATTTGTATTGCCATTTGTACTGGTTCTGGTATTTGAGGGAAACGAATTTACATAATTTGGTGTGTTTGTGGGTTTATGTGATAAGAAGTCACATTTGGAGTGCGGACTTGTCGTATTTTCCAGCTCATTTTTCTTCTTCATATATTGGATCAAGTTCTTGATACACAGTTGCTGTTCGATCTTCTTTTTGTCGAGATTTCTACCTGTTAAACTCATGTTTGTTTTCCTCGGTTTCGAGTATCAGAAATTATTAAGCTCTTAAGAAACATTGGATCAAGTTCTGGATACACAGTTTTATTCGATCTTCTTTATGTATAGTTTTCTACCTGTGAAATTCATGTTTGTTTTCCTTGGTTTTAAAGTATCAGAAATTATGTTAAGTAACTCAAATCTGGTTTGTTGCATGTGCTTGAATGGATTTTTGGTTCTGCTTGGATCTGAGTTGGACGGTTTATTTTATCCATTTGTTGAAGGGTTATGGAGCACAATCTGCTGAAGAGAAACAGAGGCTTTTCAAGCTTATGAGAAACCTCAATTTCAATGGAGAGTCTGTTTCTGAGGCTTACACTCCATCTGCCCAAACTTCAGGTGGCGTGTCTGCATCAGATGGCTTTTATTCTCCCGACTTTAGGGGGGATTTTGGAGCCGGCCTGTTGGATCTTCATGCTATGGATGATACAGAACTTCTATCCGAGGTATCGCATCTAACTTGGTGGGAAGAATTTACGTATACAGCTTTCATGGGTCCCAACTTAAAATGAACAACCAGTAAAAGTGATATATTCATCCTCTACGGTGTGTTTGGTATAGCACTGCATGATGCTTTTTAAAAGTAATTTTCGCTTGAAAATGCATCAAAATAATTTTATTTCAGATTTGTTTTTCATTTTTGACATCAACATATCAAAATCATCAGAAAACACTAAAATAACATCAATTCATGTTTTTTCATGCCAATGCACTTTTGAAACACACCCAAACACAGGTAGAAAAGCAATGCCAAACAAATTCACAGTTCTTGGCACCAAATTATTTACTTACACTGGATGATAGGTGATATTGTTATCTGCTTCTCCCTCTTCCATGTGTCAGTGATGTGAAACTCTATTCACAGTCCAGTATGAATAACAAGAGGAAAAGGATCAACTATAGCAGTCTATTTGATGATGATCTTTAAGATAGTGATATTGCCTTTAAGCTGATAGTAACAGAATCAATTTTGCTGGAAGTATGTAGTAGTTGCTGACTTTGGAATTGGATTCAGGAGTTTAGTATTAGTCATTGAGGCAATGAAATTCTTATTAGGCCTTGTTTGTCCTTGATGATTTTTTCCTTGGCCACTGCGTTGTCTATCACTTCATACATGCTAATATATTCGGTGGAATGTTTAGTATTGTCTTCTTTTCTTTTTCCCACTTTCTTTTCTTGATATTGGGAGGATACTGCCCCTTACTCCTTGTTATTATTGTTTTTGTCTCCTTTTCAGCATGTCATCTCAGAACCATTTGACCCATCACCATTGATGCCTGGTGTTTCAAAAGGATTTGAAAATGACTTCAATTTGACTAGTAGCAGACAGCAAAGAGAGCAAACTGATACAGACTTGTCGGTTCCATTCCCTACAAATGGAAAAGAGACCAGCACAAAGGAAAATAATGTGGCAAAGATTAAAGTTGTAGTAAGTCGATTTGTAGGGTAGTAAGTCTGCGTGTTGTTGTATGTATTCATTTGCATGCCTGCATGCAGAAATGTAGTTGAGTTGTGAACACTTGATTTTGATGTGAAAACTTATCATTTTTGTTGGGTGAAGAATTGCATTATCGCTGATGATATAGACATAATTTACTAGTTTTGGTGAATTTACTGGTACATCTTCCAAGCTCAACTCTCAGATTCTTCTAGTATTTTGTTCTGACATAGCAAACATGTCTTGCTATTATGGTATTTTGGAGAAGCTATCTTCGATGCCTAGTTTGTAACTCAACTTAGTCAATTCCAAACCTGTGTTTTTTTAAGCAGAAATGTTGGTGCCATGTGCAATAGTGCTTGTATTTCTCTTCTTTAACTTTTTATTGGTTTCTCACATTCTGAATCCTTTCTCTTCAGTCTTTGGTGAATACTGGCATATGGATGATATCCTGTTGGTCTTTGTTTTGTTTGTCATTTACTTTATTAACAAGTATACGAGCAAAAGTTTCCTGGAAAACTTTTAATAATATTTTTGCCATAGGTACGTAAAAGACCACTAAACAAGAAAGAGCTTGCTAGGAAGGAGGATGATGTTGTAACAGTATATGACAATGCTTTAACCGTCCATGAACCCAAGCTAAAGGTTTGTTTCCTTGATGTTGAAAAAAAGTCTTGGTAGTATTTCATAAGATTTTTCAAGTGCAGGTTGAGTTTTTTTATTGAAGTTGTCCTAGTATTCTGCTCTCTTCCTCTTCATTTGTCATTTTCAGAGGACTGATATTTTGTTTTGTTCTGATATGGTAGGTGGACTTGACTGCATATGTTGAAAAGCATGAGTTCTGTTTTGATGCTGTTCTGGATGAGCATGTCACCAATGATGAGGTAATGTTTTGCATGTAAGGGATAAAAGCTGAAGTGAACCAACCACTATGAAATCATGCTTGGATTTAATCACAAGAAAGTGTACATTCTTTTATAGTTTTTGCTATTATTTTAGTTATGAGAATGTGTGAATCATGGGACTTTTTAAATGACCAAAGAGCTATATATTTTTTACCTGTATTTAGCTCTTATGACATTTTTTTCCAATCCAAATAGTCTTTCTGCATGTTATTGTTGAAGTAGTGTTCCTTTGTAGTTGCTAATTGGTTAGCTCAAAGAAATGATTGCTTCCCTTGCTGAAACAGGTATATCGGGTTACTGTGGAACCAATTATTCCCACCATTTTTCAGCGAACAAAAGCCACATGTTTTGCCTATGGTCAGACAGGTAGAAATTCTTTCGTATTGTTCTTGCGACAGATGCTTGCAATATATTTTTTCTCATTCTGTCCTTTGCCTATATATTTTATTTTTTCACAAATAAAATGTCCCAGGTTAATTCTTTGGATTTATGTTTCCATGTTCCTGGAAGGATAAAAGGATTTTCTCTGCTGCACTTGCTCTTGTTTTCATCTCCTACATATTTGTTTTGGTTTCCTTTGAGGTGGAATGTGCATAGTGGGACGATCCATTTCTTATTTCTACTCTGAAGTTTTCTTTTAACAGATGCTGCCTCTTCTGAAGCCAAGTTTAGCTCAAACTATCGTGGATAACTGAAATTGTGATGCTGCTTTTATTTCAGGTAGCGGTAAGACATTCACAATGCAGCCACTGCCTCTTAGAGCTGCTGAAGATCTTGTTAGATTGTTGCATCAGCCAGTTTATCGTAATCAGAGATTCAAATTATGGCTTAGCTTCTTTGAAATATATGGTGGAAAACTCTTTGATCTTCTCAGTGAAAGAAAGTTAGTATTTCCCTGTTTCTTGTTGGTTTTTTTCATTTGTCTTCTCACAAGTCGTGTCTTCAGAACTTTGTATCAATTAGATTCAATTTGTAATGGGGTAAAGATGACTTTGAAATCTCTGCTGATATTATTCCTCAAATGCACCATGTGCTACTTGGGTGCTTGTTATTGGTTGTGGTATAAGAAGCAATAAAAAGGACATTTTCTTACAATCATTCTATAAGATACATTTCCTGTGTATTTTAACTTCTTAATTTTGGCTAGCTTAGCAACTTAAGTTAATTGAACCATAGAAGGTGCACTGTCCCTTGCCAAACATGCATTATCGTTTCTATATGTTTTCTTCAGAATCATTTTTATGTGTTTATTCATGTATCTAAAAGTCTTAAGTTATGAATGGTTAATGAGTTCAACCACACATGCTGAATGACATTATTCTTCTCAATTAGGAAACTTTGTATGAGAGAAGATGGTCGGCAACAAGTTTGCATTGTTGGACTGCAAGAATTTGAAGTTTCTGATGTACAAATTGTTAAGGAATTTATTGAGAAGGGGAATGCTTCCAGAAGTACAGGATCTACTGGTGCCAACGAGGAATCTTCAAGGTCACATGCTATTTTACAACTTGCTGTTAAGAAGCACAGCGAAGTGAAAGACTCCAGGAGGAACAATGATGTGAATGACTATAGAAGTGGAAAAGTGGTTGGGAAAATTTCATTTATTGATCTTGCTGGTAGTGAACGAGGTGCAGACACCACTGACAATGATCGACAAACAAGGTATCCTTATCTGCACTAATCTTCAACTTCTTTTGTTCTAACTGCAAATTTATTACTGTAATTTTTGACAATTACAAGAACCTGTTTATTGGGTTTCATGCTGATCAAATATGATCTGGTGATCAATTTATAAACAACATCAAAGCCTCTTTTTGCTGCACCACTAGTGTGCCAATGGGGTGGGATGAGATGATTCTATCTACATTTTTGAAGAGCATCAAATGAGGTCGGAATTAACCCTAAACTAACTCTTAACAAACTATGATCATGTTTGTGGTGGTCTTTCAAGGTGTGGTTAGAATCTGTCTTGTCAAAATTTTTCTAACAGTACTAGGGTGTGTTGAAAACAAAGCTCTGATATATCTCTAATGGCCTATTCTTTCTTGGCCATTAGATTTTGATCTCATTTTTTAGTTATTAGATTTTCATAAAATTTTAAATTCATTTTTTATTCATGTTAATTAAATTAAAAAGAACATAATTTTTAAAATAACAGTTATGTTTAACCATTATTTTTAATATTTATGTTTAAACTTTTTTTTTATTCTCTCTGTCCAGCTTGGTCTGTCTAAAATTTCAGGAACAGAAAAATACGAGTTTCTGTGGAAAAGATGCTAAATACTCATTTATTATGACTTGTTTGTAAATTAATGTGGAGAAAGAACCTTTAGGACTTAAAAGTAAATGAGTTTACTACATAAGAAATCAATAAAATTTCTAAATGTTTTAGAATGAATAAAACTATAAAGACCTTCCCATATTTTCTGCACCTCTGTCAGTGTTTAACTATTAAATGGATCTGGCTTTTGTGATGAAAACTGGTAGCTCTAGCTATTGCAATCAAGTTGCCTCTTTGGCATTGCCAGGTAAATTGGGCTAATCAATCAGCTGAGTATCCTGTACACATGCTTCGAAACGCGTTGATCTTGAGGTGGAGAAGCTAATTTTCTTCTAATTAAGGTGCTGGATTTTAGATTGTATTATCTAGTTGTTTTAGGAGAGCCATGTCTTGTTATTTATCTTGATTCAATTTAATGTTGATGGTGAGCATTCTATTTGCTGTGGGGTTAGTTAAAGATTACATAAGAGATCACCATAGGACCTCCAAATCTTGTGCATATGTTTTTTCCCCAGTTCCTGGCACCAAAACTAGCAAAGTCAGTTCTGTACCTATGGATTCATTCTCCAGATGCTGCCTTAAACTTCATAAACTAGATTGGCATTATCATCTTGCCTGATGTCCATCCTTGTGGGTGGCTGATGATGGATATCTCTTACTTGTTGCAAAAAGTTATCTTTCATGATTTGGTAGTTCAACAATCACTAGGTCTTTGAATTAGTTGTTGCAAGGCAAGCTTGGTTTTGCACTTCCTGATGCACCATTTGGTTCTTTGCAGGATTGAAGGTGCAGAAATCAACAAGAGCCTTTTGGCTCTCAAGGAGTGCATTCGTGCTTTGGACAATGACCAGATCCATATACCATTCCGTGGGAGCAAACTCACAGAAGTACTCCGTGATTCCTTTGTGGGCAACTCTAGGACAGTTATGATCTCTTGCATTTCCCCAAATGCTGGGTCATGTGAACATACACTCAATACATTGAGATATGCAGATAGGTAAGTGTGATCCTATTTCTTCAACTGAATTTAGATGCAGTGGTCTCTTGTCTTTCACCTTTTATGATAAAGCATGCTTATTTAAATGATCAGGGTTAAAAGTCTTTCTAAAAGTGGAAATGCAAGAAAGGATCAGGCTGCAAGTTCATTACCGCCAACCAACAAGGATGCTTCCTCTACATCATCTCTGCCAGTATCCGTTGATGTTGATGATGTTTATCAGCAACAAGAGGTCAAAGTTATGGGTAGAAGGGTTGTCGAGAAAGAAACTTCATCTTACAATCCTACTACAGTTGATTATAATAAACAGCCCTCAAGTTTTCCATCGGGTTTTTCCTTAAATGAACGAGAAGAAAATGGGCTGAGTTCTGGCATGGCAGACAGGGAGAGGTTTGAAGGCAGCAGCTCCTTTGGTAGTCTGGCAAGTCAAAAAGTCAATTCATCGTACACCCAACACTCAGCTGATACAGAAGAGAAAGTGCTGAAGGTTTCTCCACCTCGCAGAAAAATATCCAGGGAGGAAAAGTCAGAAAAAAATGGAGACTGGTTGAAAAAAGATGGCAGCGGATCCGATCCCCCCACCACAAACTCAAAGCAGCAGAACATAGGAAACTATAGCGCAAGTAACACTGGATCACGGCAGTACGAACCAGACCCTCCTGTTGGGAATATAAATGCAATACTTGAGGTTGGTAGTATATTTGGTAGTATTTATACTAATTTTGCGGTGTCTATCTGAAAGTTGGTTATGCCTTTAATTGACCACCATTTATTGGCATATTCTAGGAAGAAGAGGCTCTAATCGCTGCTCATAGAAAAGAAATTGAGGACACAATGGAGATTGTTCGTGAAGTAAGTGAATGTCCATAACTCGGGGTGTTTCTCTCATGTTTCTTTTCTTTTCGAGTCAGGGCGGGGTGGTTGATTCAATCTGGGATTTCAGATGGAATCCTTAAGTTTTAATTGCATGGCTGTGTGCTAATGTTTTAATTTGCAGGAAATGAAACTGTTGGCAGAAGTTGAACAACCAGGCAGTCTCATTGACAACTATGTAACCCAGTTGAGCTTTGTGCTCTCACGCAAGGCAGCTGGCCTGGTTAGCCTCCAAGCACGCCTTGCTCGGTTCCAGCATCGACTAAGAGAACAAGAGATACTTAATCGGAAGAGAGTCCCTCGTTAATGCACCCCTTTCTTTACCTGCTAAACTTAAGGCATCCCGCCGTCTTGTAATTTCTCATCTCATGTTTTTTTTATTACAATATGATTTTGTCCTTGTTGACTCGGTATAATCAGCTCCCAGCAAAGGAAATTTAATTTCAATTACCTGTATACAATCCCCTTGCATGAACTCAGATTCAAGTCTTGCAGTAAGCTAGTCGGGAATGGTGCTTGGCTTTTGTCATTATATCTGTAGCAACTCGACCGCACATCGAAGGCCTAATGTTGCCGTTGACGTTCAGGCCGCCAGCTACCGTGGTGGTGGGGATTCAAGTTCATTGCTGTTGGTGGATGTGTTACGGGATTTTTATAGGTGCCTGAAATGCAGTTAATATTGATTTTAAAAATAATTTTTATTTAAAAATACATTAAATTGATTTTTTTATTTTTTTAAAAAATATTTTTAATACCACCCTAACACATTAAAATTGATTTAAAAACATTAAATTTTTTTAATTTAAAAAAAAATCATTTAAAAAAAAAAAGATTTCCCAAATGACTTGTGGTTCGGGATGTTAAAGGTAACTGGAACATGATTATTCAAGGGGGGGGAAAGAACTGAATAGAAAAATCTCTTCTGCAAGAACTGAATGCCAGACAAATTTCAATCATCTTAACCAACTCTCTTTTCCCACTTCCACTATGTATGTTTTTAAGCTTTTGTAAGAAAAGAAAACACTAAAAGCTTCTAAGCGTTTATAGGAAAATAAAACCTGGAGCAAGTGAATGTCTCAGATCGTGCGTGAACTCGGGGAATTTACACGCGCCCACACAGAATAGCAAAAGAATACCCTGTAACGACAGGCAATGTCATGTATGCAGAAAAATCGAAAAGAGCAAGGGGTAGCAACACCAGAAAGCGAGCATTTTATTTTTCCCAAAGAACACAGAAGCCAAAAAAACCTGACCATGCATCTCTTTCCCCCCAAAGCAGGACTTCTGTCATTACAATTATGAACCCACCAAGGGATGGCTATAGTAACGGGGCAACCTTGAACTGCTTGCTTGGCTACCATATTGACACTTTGACGGAGGCTGAAGGACATTCACAAGGCGGATCTGCGCTTACACTTTCAATCAGCTCTCAGTCTCAGAATTTCCTTGGCTGTCCTCAACCGAAAATAGGGCATGTGCTCCTACAAAACAGAGATAATATACAGATTTGAGTTCAAAGGTGACAGCAATTTCTGGTTTCCCACATGGTATAGCAAGATCTGTTTCCCAGTTGGCTCATTTTTTTGAGTTACAAAGAATAAGGGTTTTATTGTACCCACGAGAAAAAAAACAAAAAATCGAATGAGGTTTATCTTGTTTTTTTCAATCTGAACCGTTCACTAGAAAAAGGATCCCCTGTTGCCAGGTCAACCAGTTGGTTCTTTGGCTTGAAACCATGAAGAAAACATGGAATGGTATTCACCACAATGGAGCCATTGGAGAAATAGAGGCATATTATTGGTTCATTGCTTATCTATGACAGGTGGATGGGCTTTCAAAATTCCATATTTTCAAGCTTCGACAAATGCAGGGCAATAAACCTAAGCAATTCTTCAATACAAAAGAAACATACCAGCATTGTCAAATGCATAATCACCTTACCTGGCCAAAACAAAGTCCTACGCCTCTGCTATAAAAATCAGCATATTTGATCATAAACACGCCACAGTCATACCTGTGAGCTTCAGAAGATGTGAGAATGTAAAAGACAAACCTTTTTTTTCTTTATAACTGGTAACAGAGAAAATATCTTGCACTTGATTCCAAAAGAAGATTAGTACGAGTAAAGAATACACACCCGTTCTGCTGTTCAGGAAGGTCCTCAACAAATTCACGCTCCCAATTACTTACATCAATGTCTTTCTTACTCTTGTCTTTCACTTCTTCAGCATAGTATTTTGCCTAGTACACACATCAATTAAAAACATCAGTGAAGAAATGAAGAAGTTGGGAGTAAATATTATAGCTGAGCACTTTCCCATATATTTTTTTATTTTCCCTCCTTTTCAGTTTTTCAACTACCAGCAATTAGCATAAAAATTTGGAGCCACTGAAGTGCTAGATAACAGATTCACAACACAAACTTCCTGAATACAAGAAAACCATCTTAATAGTACAAAACCACAGCTGTTGCAGGGATATAAGTTAAGATTTGCAACGTTAACCTTGTACTTCATAACATACACCGGAAAACCCACAATCCTTGATACATTATATTTTTTATAAATCCTTGATTTGCAAACTTAAGAATTTAATCGAAGTAAAAAGTCAAGGAAAAAACTTTTTGGCATCATTTGGACTTGAGAGTGTCCTTTTTGTCATCAACCTCAAGAGAGTAAATTTTACAAATAATTATACCAGTTCCAAAACCTAGCAAACTTTCAGAAGATCAAAGACCACTTTGTGAGATGATTTGTACACACACAATCCCACGATTCTCAATACACTATCTTTCTTATAGATCCCTAATTAACAAACTTCTCAAGAATTTAATGAAAGGAAAAATCTTTGTGTCTTCAATTAGACTTCAGATAGTAAATTCTGCAAAATAATAATACCAGCTTTGAGAGATGATTTTATAGAATCAAAACATAGAAGAGAGCATATGCATCAGTTAGTACTTTAAAAATAAAACCCCTCATCCCAACATTAGAAGCCGTCTATATATAGTTGGATCAAGCAAGCATCTACAACACGCTTTGGGAGATTTGGAAAGGTATAAAGGGCACGGTCCATATCTTTCATTATGTAATCCAACTTAGTCGCAGGCTTCCAAAATTAAGAGTTTGGTCATGGGAACAGGCTTTTGTAAAAAACAGGAATGGCTGGATTCAATGGTCCATTAGCTTCTAAGTTAGTCATTAGGACAATCAAACAAAGGAAATCTCAACAGAACCTTGTCACTTGAAAATTAATGCTTTAGCTATGATGTCCTTGGAGCTAGTTAGGAGTGTGCAGAAATCAAAACAAGACGTACCAAACTTTCAAGAACTCTGATGTTCCTTCCTTTGAGTGAATCAAGATATTGGAACTTGTGGTCCTTTTTATTGATGATTGCCAAACACCAATGTATCTCTTGGTGAACAGGGACAAATATCTGAGTACAAGCAAAAAATGAGAATACATGCAACTTACAGCAAACAAAAATAAGTTCTTAGAAGAATGGAAAGGATTTGCATTGTTTTACTTTGTCACAGTCAATCAAGAAATATCCCAACTTTTTTTCCGTGGTCCATCTTTTGACAGCTTTATAATCAAAGCCACCCTTACATCCACCTGTTAACTGGGCAAACATTTAAGTAACATTCAGATCTTCAACAAAGAAGACGAAGAAGAAGAAGGCAAAAGCACAGCTGAAGTCTAATAGCATATACAATCAGCATGAGATGAAATCAGTAACAAGCTAAAATGAACAACTCTATTATAAGATTTCCTTTTTTCTTTTGATTTTCTTTTGAGAGGTGGGGATGAGCTTTGAGAATTAACACCTTTTTCTACCTGTTGCCAACTACGAAACATGGACTCAGAATCAGTTATTTGCATTGAGAACAAGTAATCATATTGAAAAGATGAAAAATAAAGGGGAGAACGTGAAAGCATAGTAACAGGCTTGAAATTGATGCCTCAAACTTCACTAATTATCATGAACACTGGACCATAGCTGCCAAAAGGGCACTATTTTTAATATTTCAATGCATTACAGTAAAACTAACGTTTAACAAGATTTAAGAACAGAAAGTAAAGTCATACCTTTTTGTAAAAGAAAGTATTGAAGAAATGACATTTCAAGAACTTCTTTGGTTCTCTCCTTTCCCTTTCTTTAAGCAACTCCATGTACAAATTTATGACCTGCAAAATGAAGAAAACACAAACATATCAACTGAGACCACTTTAGCAGCTAACCAGTACCATTGCATTTAATGAACCATTCAACTTCAAACTACAAAAGGTGGGAAAACACATTGCTAACTAGAACTGTAGAAAAAACTATATTCCAAAAAACATCACCTCATCATTCAACCATGCTCCTGGTGCAAGGCAGTGTAAAGTTTGTCCGGTAATATCAATATTGGAATTATTGTGACTGACCAAGACCCTCCTCCTGCAGGAATGAACAAGTTAATGTTATAACAGCAATATCAACAACTCAAACATCAAAAGGAAATATTGATCAAATATACCTATTGTTGGGCAAAAATGCTTGCTTAACCTCGGTTTCTTCCTCAGGTGTGAGAGGGATAAAAGGCTCACTAGGTGTCTCCTGAAAATATAACACACTTTAAATAAAATAAAACAAGAATAAACACTCTTCCAAATCATTTTTTTCCCCAGTAGAACAGCACTTAATTGGCCAATAAATAAATAAATTAGGCATACTAAGAAATGTACTTCTTTAGTTACCAAAAAAGGCAGATTCTATTCAACCTCACAAGAAAATGTATGAAGGCCTGAAACCCAAGTTCAATAAAACAAAGAGAACAACTCACCTCTAAAGGTTCCTTCTTCACCGGTCGCAACGCCTTTAGCGAATCCCACCTTTTCTCATTGTACTCGATCTCAAATTCTAAGGATCTCAATCTCCTGCTCCTCATCTCTGTATTCTCCAACAGCTTCTTGTAAGTCTCAACACCCAATACTTCATCTTCATTACTCAATGACAATGAACCCAGCATCTTCCCTGCATTCTCCACCCCTAAATTCCCATCAATAGTATCCACTGATCTCTCCTCCAAAATTTCAATATCCCCACTTCCCAACCTATGGTCCAAAACCGTAGACCCTCCCTCTCTTCCATCCTCTTCAATAACCTCAACTTCTTCAATACTAGAATCCTCAGACACAATTTCTTTCTCAATCTTCTCACTCTCATTATCAACATCAACCACTTCTTTCTTCTTAACCAAATACCTAATCGCACCAAACGCGCTTTGTTTCGCATGATCCAACTTTTTACTCAAAAAGTTCCACATTAAATCACCACCACCACCACCAAAGGTTCTCTTCTTTTCACTAAAATCACTACTTATAACCTTTGACAGGCCAAATTTCTGAAGTCTACAAGGGGCATGAACCTCCCGGCGAAACTTTGTTGCTGATTCGGGGTACCTTGAGATTCTAGAGGCAATACTGTTAGAGGAACCTAGGGTTTGGTTGCTGTGCTTAGGAGTTTGATACAAAGTAGAGAATCTGGGCTTTTTAGATATGTGAAAATCTGGAGAATTTGAAAATAGGCTGTCGTTATTACATCGGCGGTCTCTTTTGTGGTTACTACTACTTGTTAAAGCACCCATTTTTTGAGGTTGGAAACCCTAGAAATTTTAAACCCATCTACAAAATAAGCTTTCCAGGCAAAATTAGGGTTTTTGGTGAAAAATTGAATTGGGGGTTTTAGAAATTTGAAAAATATAAAAATATAGTTTGGATCTTTTTGAAATTTGAGAGGGCTAATAGGAAATGTTTGATGGGGCGATTGTGAATGAGATTCGAGATTTGGGTTTTTTTACAAAGCTGTTGTTGTATTTTATTTTTGTTTCGCGGCACAAAAGAGAACCTTGACTTTCTGGTAGGGGTTTCGAGTTATTTTGTATTCCTCTTAGCTTTTGAAATATTTTATATTTAAAAAAAAATCATTTTTTTTAAATTAACATCAATAATAAAAATTAAAACATAAAAACAAACAAATTTATTTATTTATTAAAACTATAATATTTTTGTTTCCTTTTTTTAAAAATATCTTAAGATTATAATTAGCGGTTTGTTTTCTTTTTCTAGAATATTTTTCTTCTTCTAAATAAACACCGTGGGGAAAATATTATTTTGTTGCTGCTCGAAATTGCTACAGAATAAACCAAAACTCAAGCCCAAGTAATCATCTTTGGCTGTCCTCCTTTCAAGACTTGCTTATGGTTACTCCAAATGATTTACAGATTATTAAATACTTTTATTTATTATATTGCAATGACTTATCTTACCACCAAGTAATTTGACAATAATCTTATAATAAAATAAATGATTGATACTATTATATAGTTATGATTCATTAAGGCCATCCATTACTTTCAATAAGTGATTACGAATTATTAAATATATTCACCTCTTTTCATATTTTATTAAATGTTTTAATTATGAATAATTAAGTATAATCTCAATAAAAAAATTATTACCTTGAAAAAAGATATTGTTTTAAGTTGTAAGAAAAAAATACAAAAAAATAATATTTATAATATCTTATTATTTTATAATCTTGAAAGTTCTACAATTCTATCATCAAACTTGAAGCAATTCCAGCACGAATATAATTCATACATGAATGTCTATTGCTTTCATATGTTTGTGAATGTGGAACAACATCACGAGGCATGAAACTAGAATGATAGTAAACACGACATCGTATTCGGGCTTCCTTCTTAAATAATTATATAGAACCATTGATGCAACGACAATTTGAATTTGTGTCTTAAACAAAAATACTGACATGTTCTGTATTATTATTTTTTTCCACACCCTAAAAGTTTGTTTTTATTACACATCAAATTGAAGGACAAATTCGATTAATTAACTCCTCACGACCTCTCTTTTACTTCTATATGGCCAAAGAAATCCATATTCATTTGATAAATTGAGTTGACAACATAATACTTCCTTGTAATCACCAGAAATAATAATAAAAAAAACCAACCATGTGACAAAATAATTTATCAAATCTGATTTTTAACAAGTCATACAATTTTTTGGAAGGATCATGATCACGTGGCAGTTGATTAACTGCAAATAGGAATCCCTCAAGGTACATTCACCCTCGGGAGCTTGGATGTTCATGGACGATGGATCCATCATCCACCATGCAGACGACAGTGACTTCATCACGAGGTTGAGATGAATTAAAGAAAAACACATTGCCAAAACTCAAAGAATTAGTTCAAATACAACAGGTGTATGTATAGCTATCATACAAATATTTTAAAAATTATTTATCGTTGTAAATAGCTAGTTTAATACAAGCACGAGTATACATAAGATCTGTGGCAGGGCAGTCGTTCTTCTGTGTATAACTATCGATTTCTATAATCAAATCAACTTGATTCTGGCAAAGGCTATGCAGAAGGCTAAACAAAGGACTATTTTCTATCCGTACAGTATCACTTTGCTTCATGTGGTGACACTCCTGGTTATCACTACAATCTGGGGAGAGTAGTGGTCCCCGGATTACAGTCTCCGGCTATGGCTGCGCCATGGAAATGTTGCTTCATATTGCGGCCAAAGTGGGGGCACAAGGAGAACGCTCTTTTGTTTTTTTTTTTCTCTTTTGTACATCTCAAACAGCACAGCACGACAGAGCAATTTTGAGATTGCATGAAGATTCAATATATCCATAGTTCAGCTAAAAATTCTCAGGAAGATCCACTTTCTGATTTCAGACGAGTTGCACAACCGCAGCCACTCGCAAAGTCCCATTTTGGAGTTGCTCTGCAAGCTCGTCAAAGAACAAAGCAGCACGCCAGCCCCATCCCTTGGGAGCTTTAGGTAAAAGAGTGCCCCTTTGTTTGAGTCTTCCAAACACCATCACTTCTCTCTTTGATGGACAAATCAGCTGAAATTTTACCAGAAGGGGGGCATAATTATAAATACATAACTGTGTGGCAGTGATGGCCAGTAATTTTTACGGTGCTATGCAAATGCACGCACAAACAATGCACTGAAAAAGAAAAAACCATGAAACAGTCACATGTGGAACCCATATTGGGGACCATCAATTCAATGGGTCAGAATTTTTTATTTTTATTTTTACGTGAGTGTATGCCCTTCTTCCTTGCATTTTCGTGGCACTAGTCAAAGTAGTAACTAAATCAAGACTCATTTAATTAATTGCAAGTTTACCTGAAAACGAGCAGTAACCTTTTCACGAGAGTCCACATATATATGAACCTGAAACCAGAGAGCAAGTTACGTGGGTGCTAATTGATAGCTTCAACTATAATATGTGGCTATCATGAATTCCAGGAACACAACACCAGTGACAGGGTAGTCATAAGAAACGGGAGACCATAAAAAACAAGGTAAGAAGAGGAAGAACATGATAAAGGAGGAATATCTTTCATAGTTGATACTTGATAAATAATATACCTTTCTGAGGGAATCAGTAATCTCTGTCTTCCTTCGGTGAAGAAACAACCCTGAAGAGATAAAGGCAACATAATTTTCATCTATCCTGATGAACATAGAATAGCATGTTTTCAGAATAAAAGCTTTTAGTACACAGAATAATACCAAGAGTTCGACGTCCTTGAGGATCTTCATCATTAAAGGCTTGAACACTAACCTATTAAATCAAACAGAACATGTAAAGATCAACCTCTATAAGAACACTCGAAGAATCCTTGTAAAACTAGAAAATGATGTTCACAGATGAATAGCTGATATTTTAGATACCTTCCAGAGAGAACCAGCATAAAAGAATTCCGGAGAGTGCTTGACTTGGCCATCACTGAGCCTGTGCACATCCTCGAATTCAACCCTGTGTCAATTCAGCAGAAGATATGTAAGAACTTGTTCAACAAAGCATTCACCAATTGAATGAAAAGGCCAAGGGAGAAAATGAGAGTTGAGTCACAGGTGGAATTGCAGCACAAATGAAGAAGATGACCAAACTAATGATGGTTAGTTCTTGAGACATGCAGATAAAGCTGAGCATGACTATGATTTGAGTACACAGATATTATCTCCGTGGAGTGAAACTATAATCCTGAGAAATCAGGTTGTTGTCTGCAATTCTTGTGTACACGTGATAGCCTCAAATGGAGTGGAAATTGAAAGGAAAAAAAATCAGTGTACAGGTTATGGCCAAAAGACATTCCATCATTCACGGTGTCCACTCACCTAAGCCTCTCTGTGTAACCTCTTTCATTATCCAAAATTACTAATTTTGAGAAATGCAAAAAACAGGTATGTAATAAATTCAGTGTACAGGTTATGGCCAAAAGACATTCCATCATTCACGGTGTCCACTCACCTACGCCTCTCTGTGTAACATCTTTCATTATCCAAAATTACTAATTTTGAGAAATGCAAAAAAACAGGTATGCATTAAATTCTCACCCAAATCGAAATGGGGGGAAATGACTTAAGGGTGTTTTCATATCTAGCGATATGGAGTTGTTTGCATTCTCCCACTCAAATCCAATGGCATGTTCTGGTGATTCTAGCATCTGGACAGCAATGCCACTGGCACTTGGTGCTGAAACTGATGTTTTGGACAATCTCCCATGCAAATCTGTTTCGTATCCCCTTTCCATCTGCTCTCCATGAATGTTAGTGGAGTTGCTCCCCCCTTGACTTAACCCAACAAGAGCTGTCAACCCATCCCCTGATAGATCTCCATTGTGGTCAGTTCTGTTCTCTGAATCATCACTAGCCACAGACTGCTGGCAATTTCTGTTGCCCATACCAAATGGCACACGAGAAAAAACAAAACGTGTAGGGGGCCATGCAGCTGCTGGCACAAATGTAGTTCCACGCCCAATACCTGCAAGCCCATCAATAGGTCCTCTAACATGCACCCGTACTGGCCTAAAGAGGCCATTTCCATCACCTTGACCAGAATCAGCAACATATACATTAGTCACACCCCCAGGAGAATTGTGGTGCTCACGCTCTTGCACGTAATAACCTGTGGTGGCAACTCCATGTGAAATCCCAAATGGCTGCCTGCAAGTGCATGCCATACTCATTAGGCAGCACATTTTACACGTGTCAGCACCAATTTCCTGCACCCTCTGGCTCAGAAGCATCTGCATGTTACATACACACAAGAACTTAGCACGGTTTGTGAGAAAAATGAATGGTTGTATTGGTGTGGGAAAGGGTGTATAATCTTCCAATAGATGACTACAAAGCATAATATTGGTAGCATTATTCTCTGGTGGCATTTTCCAAGATTTAATCGAGGAGCAAATTCAGAAAAGGATAGAATCAGATGGCTTTTGTGTGAAGCATGGGGATGATACTCCTTATCCAGCCTGAAAACCTATGAACTGGATTCGGTGTGTGCATAAACAGTATGGAATATCCCATTCCCTTTTTCATGTATCTTTTATACACAGCAAAATATGTAATTCTCGTGAAATAGAAAAAGATTTACAATATTGGAATCAAAAAGCTGTTAGAACATACCTGCAGCCAAAGACCATCATTCACAGCTTTGCAAGGAAAACCCAACTCTTCAAGCTGCTTTCTTACATTTAAAAGAGCCTCAAAAGACATGTTGCAATACAACAGAGAACCCCCTTCAAATATGTTGACGAAAGTATCATAATCCTCCCTATGAATTCCACAGTAGTTCCCTTTAGCATAACCTTTCATCTGTCTTCTGCCCACGACTCTACCACCCCATGAAAGTGGAGGCATGTCACATCTTTCCCAGTCATTGAGAATGAGCCCATTACCAGAAGGGTCCAGAGAATTGCAATTCCTAGATTGGTTGCTTGCAAGCCAATTATCATTATTCAAATGGTACGAGCTGTCTTCAGATGGCCCCTCCATAGCCACTCCACTTGATTCTAGTCCACTTGTTCCATCACCGATTGGCATTTCTACATAAGAACATGAGGTTCCATTTGCATTCATCACTGAAAATGAGTTGCTCATTGATGAAGATTGTCCCATATTGCAAGGATGTAGAGTCCCCGAATTCGATTGAGTGTACACAGCTTGTTGAGCCTGTTGTTTGGAAACAGAAACCCCTGGCTGGAAGTCAACCACACCATCAGCAAGCTCAACCAGAAGATTACGAGCAGCATCATGTCCCTCAAGGCCATCTTTTAGAGTTAAGCATCCAAGTTCAGATTCCAATGCATTACTAGTGCAGTTATGACTCAAGTTTTTTCCCTTTGCTTTAGAAGAGTCAGAATGAACATCCATGTTCATCTCAGCACTGGGACTTCCTTGCTCAGAATGTTCAGTCTTGCAAAAGGCACCTTTTGCAAGAAGAGTGTACAGTGCCAGTTCAAACCTTTTTAACAGAAATGGAAAAGGAAAAAATTAAGAGTTAACAAAATTAATTAAGCCTCAACCTATGTCCAGAAAACGAGATTTATCAGCGGCCTCTAACCCTTACCGTTTCTCTTCACTAGATACCCACAGTTCATCTGAAGTCAGCAACGCATGCAGAGTTTGAGAGGAAAGTTTTGGAAGTACCTACCACAATGGGGAGGATCCATAATTTATATAGATTGCACATATAACAACGTGATAGAGCCAACTACCAAAATACCAAAACACACATGAGTTAAGACAATCTTCAGAAAATGAATTTCAGCTGCCATGAAGGCTTTCACATCGTAAATCATCATTTCCACAGGGGACAAAGAAATGAAATCACTACATTAAAAATGTTTAGAAACAGGACACTTGCAAGAAAATAGCACACAAAACAAAGTTTCGATAGTCAAAATCATAAGATGCTACAAGCAAATTTTATTAAATTTTCAAAAAACTTCACCTTTTTAGAATGATTATCTAAAGATTCGTTCCACGTTTTATCATCCCCCACATTCTCCATTCACACAATAGCATCAAGTCTTACCTCTTTCAACTCAATCGCACCACTTTGACAAAGGTAACCCCAGCAAGCATTTCTCACACGTTCCCCGTGTATTCCATAATCTTGACTCTCCGCAAACACCTGGAAAAAAAAACCTAAAAAATAAATAAAAAAACCACACGCACACCCCACAACAACCAAACCGAATAATAATAAAATCCGAACCTGGTAAGCCAAGAAATTCGAAGTCCACAATTCAGAAATAATAAAATCCGTACAAATTGCACACAAATCCTGCACCACTAACCCACAATCACTAAACACACCAAAGCAACCATCACTCGTGTATATATAAAAATACATTTTGTTTTTATAATTGTCACCTGAAGGTCAAGAAATGAAGCGGCAGCTAAGACGCGAAAGGCGTTAATATCATTAAGCTTAGGATGACGTCCGTACAAATAAGCCAAAGCCATAGCAATTGCCTCCGCATTCACATTTTTATCATCCACTTTTAATATAACAATTGGCGAACTCGCTTCTTTCCATGGACCATGCAACATGTTCCTGATCATAAAACCAATCAAATCAATTTCAATTAAGATGATGATTGATTAATTAATTAATTAATTAATTAATAGTGAGCGAGTGAGCGAGTTAGTGATTACCGGAAGTAAGAGCTGCGTGAGAGGATGAGGCGATGGAGGTGGTAGGCGGAGCCCATGGCCTGGACGATGATATCGGAGAAAGAACCGGAATTGAAACCTTCGATTTGGATGTGATCACAAAGAGAGGTGAGGTTACAATCGAGTGCACGGAGTTCGGTGCTTGTTCGGTCATTGTCTGAGGGTTGAATTGACATTTCCATCCTGTATGAACCCTCTCCTTCTTTCGGATATTGCGATGCTGCTGCTGCTGCCATTTGATTGATTTAACAGAAGAAGCTATGCATTGATTTTATTTTATTTATTTGAGAAAAGCACTGCGTTTTCTCTTCTTCAATGTTATTGTGGAAAGGAGAAAGTGATAAAAATAAAATAAAAAAATCCTACCAGTCAATCATAAAGTTGAAAGGAAAGGGTGGGTGAAACGCCGCGTTTTAAGGCATCGGGTTTATTCTGAGGTTGTCAGTGTTACCAAACTACAAACCAGTTTTGTATTTTCGTTTTCTTATTTTTTATCATGATGCTGCCCTCATCTTTGAATTTAGCTCCTCTGATTTCTAAAATTTATAATTCTAGCACTGATGATGATGCTTTCTGAATCAATTATCGTTTAAATTTTTATTTTTATTTCTTTTTCACAATGTGTTTTTTCTTAACGGATAAGATATTTTTTTGGCATGATATTATTCATATTATGGAAAAAATTGTAAGGAATTAATGTAGAAATTTAATTGCTTATTATTTGAACCAACACCACATTTATGAGAAAACAAATCATCTTATAGGTGACTCGGTAGTAAGAGTTTAGGATTACAAAAATTATTTTTTCTGTGATCTTATATTTGAGTCCTATGATTGCTAATACGATGGTTACTGAAGGCTTGCATGGTCGTTAACTTCAGATACCGTGAGATAAGTCAAGGTATGCACAAGTTGATCTGGATACCCATATTAATAAAAAAAAGAAATATAAAAAACAAGAATAAAAATACAATGCTCCATGTTATATTGTAAGTGGGCTGTTCTAAATATTAAAACCCTGTTTTCCTATGAATTTAACTCTTTTTTTTACCATGTAGTAGTCTTGTGATAATGATTTAGTTTTGATGAATGGAGTTTTTTTTTTCATATAAGAAATGGAATTAAAGGGTTTTTATTGAAATTTAAAATAATATTGTTTTATAAAAAAAAAACTTATTTTAATTAGTAATAGAATAGCAAATAATACCCAAGAATTTTTATAAACAAGCCTCATGTTAGAGAGTCTTATAAAGCTCATAAAATAGATTAGATTCATGAATAATATTAATTAAAATACAGTGTTTTTTATGAGTCCTATTTATATACACACACACACATATGAGAGAGAGCCTGGACATATTGGACCGTACATTTTTAAGAATTTGTAAATATTAGAAGCTGATATGAATAAATCGGGAAGATGAGGCACTGATTTGTAGTTAGGCAAAACAATTTCCTCCCCAGGAGAAGTAAGGGAATGATAGTGCAGTAAACGACCTCGTTTAGCCTACTCAATTCTCCCTCTTCATTTCTTGTTGTCAGGTTCCTTGTTTCTTTGGCATTGATAAACACTCTCTTAAACCCTAAAACCTCTCAGGGTCATTTTATTTTTTATTTTATCTGTAATAACATTTATTTATCTCCTTGAAACATGAATTACTATGAAGATTGATCTGCAAGATTTTATCTGTAATAGCAGCTGAAATTGCACACAGGTGAAGATGCTGTTAAGGAACCCAGGTAGAGTTTTCTAAGAAAAGATTGCAGAAATGGGTGTTTTTTTAATTTAATTTGAATTCTATATTGTTCTTGGATTTTTCTACAAAATGGGATGTTTGTATTTAATTTGGGTTCTATCTTGTTCATAGATTTTGCTACAAAAATGGGATCATTGAATTTTTAGTTATCTTATGTTTCTCTTTTTTCTCTCTTTAATTTTGGTGCTGCAGGAATAATATTGAGTTACAATTCAAGGTGCTGGTACATTTTAATCAATTCAAGGAAGTTGACCTCATTTTCTAATGGTCCTCCTTCAGATTTGGGTGGGAAATCTCATCCCTGCAATGATGGTGTCAGTCAAGAAAACTCGAGGAATTTTGATGGTGTGAGACCGACAGTAGATGACGTGTGCCATGTTTTGGAAAGTGGTTCCTGGGGACCAGCCCTTGAAAATACTTTGTCAATGTTTGATGAAAAACCTCAACCAGAGTTGGTTATTGGAGTGTTAAGGAGGTTGAAAGATGTTAATCAAGCAGTGAGTTATTTCCGTTGGGTCGAGAGGAAAAGTGAGGAACCACTTAGTCCGGAAGCTTATAATTCACTCCTTTTGGTGATGGCTAGAACTAGGAAGTTTGATTACTTAGAGCAGATTCTGGGAGAGATGAGCATTGCAGGATTTGGCCCTACTAATTACACTTGCGTGGAGTTAGTTGCGAGCTGTGTTAAATCACGGAAGCTTATAGAAGCTTTTGATCTCCTGCAAATGATGAGGCATTTTAAATTTCGCCCAGCCTTTTCTGCTTATACAACTTTGATCGGTGCTTTGTCTGAAGTAGGTGAATCTGATCGCATGCTTGCTCTTTTTCATCAAATGCAAGAGCTGGGTTACGAAGTGAATGTGCATTTGTTTACAACTCTAATTCGTGTGTTTTCCAGGGAGGGTCGTGTTGATGCTGCTCTCTCCCTACTGGATGAAATGAAGAGCAACCCTTTTGATGCTGATATTGTGCTTTATAATGTTTGCATAGACTGCTTTGGTAAGGTGGGCAAGGTGGACATGGCTTGGAAATTTTTTCATGAGATGAAGGCAAATGGTTTAGTGCCTGATGATGTGACTTATACTAGCATGATGGGTGTTTTATGCAAAGCCAACAAACTTGATGAAGCTGTGGAAATATTTGAGCAGATGGAGCAAAACAGACAAGTTCCATGTGCATATGCTTACAACACCATGATTATGGGTTATGGATCAGCTGGAAAGTTTGACGAGGCATACAGTTTGCTTGAGAGGCAAAAGGCAAAAGGGTGTATTCCAAGTGTGGTTGCGTATAATTGCATTCTTACTTGCCTTGGGAAGAAGGGAAAAACAGAAGAGGCATTAAGAATTTTTGAGGAGATGAAGAGAGATGCAATGCCCAATCTTCCAACATATAATATAATAATAGGCATGCTTTGCAAGGCTGGAAATGTTGAGGCTGCTTTCAAGGTTCGGGATGCGATGAAAGAGGCTGGCTTGTTTCCTAATGTCATAACCGTAAACATAATGATTGATAGGCTGTGTAAAGCTCAAAAGCTTGATGAAGCTTGTTCAATATTTGAAGGAATGGATCATAAAGTTTGCTCCCCAGATGCTGCTACATTTTGTTCGCTTATAGATGGTTTGGGTAAGCAAGGTAGAGTGGACGATGCTTACAGGATTTATGAACGGATGCTAGATGCTGATCAAATTCCAAATGTTGTTGTTTATACATCCCTCATCAGAAATTTCTTCAAGTGTGATAGGAAGGAGGATGGTCACAAGATGTACAAAGAAATGACGCGTAGTGGATGTTCTCCCGACCTCATGCTCCTGAATACCTACATGGATTGTGTTTTCAAGGCTGGTGAAACTGAGAAAGGCAGGGCTTTGTTTGAGGAAATAAAGGTTCGAGGGTTTCTTCCTGATACAAGAAGCTATTCAATCCTAATCCATAGCCTTGTGAAAGCTGGTTTCGCACGAGAAACCTATGAGTTATATTATGCAATGAAGGACCAAGGGTGTGTACTGGACACTCGTGCATACAACACTGTTATTGATGGGTTCTGCAAGTCAGGTAAGGTGAACAAAGCTTATCAGCTACTAGAGGAAATGAAGACAATGGGCCACCATCCAACTGTTGTGACCTATGGTTCTGTCGTCGATGGCCTCGCTAAAATTGATAGACTTGATGAAGCATACATGCTCTTTGAGGAAGCAAAGTTGAATGGCATAGAGTTGAATCATGTGATCTATAGTAGTCTTATTGATGGTTTTGGAAAAGTTGGTAGAGTAGATGAAGCATATCTAGTCATGGAAGAAATGATGCAAATAGGTTTAATGCCCAATGTATACACATGGAATTGCTTGCTGGATGGATTGGTGAAAGCAGAGGAAATTAATGAGGCCCTTGTATGCTTTCAGTCCATGAAAGACTTGAAATGTACTCCGAATCAGGTAACTTATTGCATTCTCATAAATGGCCTCTGTAAGGTTAGGAAATTTAACAAGGCCTTTGTGTTTTGGCAAGAGATGCAAAAGCAAGGGTTAAAACCCAATACCATCACCTACACTGCCATGATCTCTGGACTTGCGAAGTCTGGAAATGTTGCACAGGCAAGTAGTCTATTTGAGAGATATAGGGCAAGTGGGGGTATACCTGATTCTGCTAGTTATAATGCTATGATAGAAGGGCTGAGCATCGCAAATAGGGCACTGCAAGCATATCAACTTTTTGAGGAGACTCGGTTGAAGGGTTGCAGTATTCATACCAAGACTTGTGTTACACTTTTGGATGCACTACATAAGGCTGAATGTCTTGAGCAGGCGGCAATAGTGGGGGCTGTTTTGAGGGAAACAGCAAAATCTCAACATGCTGCAAGATCATGGTAATATCAGGTGGCTTTTTTTTGCTGAGGGACAGGCTATTGTGGCTAACCTGGCAACTGCTCGATGGCATAGCAGTGATTGATTCACTGGGTGGGTGAGTTATATGTAATTCCTTACCTCCTAACTTCCTTAACAGAGCCACACTTGCTCCTTGCAGCAGTATGTTCAAATCTGTTAATTCTGAAATTAATTGAATACAAATGTAACTTTTCCATGCAATACCAGTTTGGGTAGGAAAAACCTTTGCATAGTTACAATTATTTCTGGACACCCAAATGCATTTTCTCCCTAGTGGTAAACAGACTATAAGGAATATAAAGGATAGTACTGTGTTCCCTTGTTGTTTTTTCTTGGTTTTGTTCCCTTGATTCATCTTCGCTGGATTAGTACCAAAGATCTAGCTGCTGAGCTGAGTATGTGGTGTTACCGATTCTTGTTTTTTCACGAGCAATTCTTTTTGCAGGTAATTGTATTGACTTCATGCTGCATTGGTGCAAGTATCAGATGCCGAAGTTATAGATTTGATGCCCCCAGCTGACATCATACATGATAATATCTTTGAATACTTCATTGTCTTGCTGATCGGCAACATCAGTTTGTGTCCAAAACCGACAGTTCAAGCAGAATGCTCATTTTTTTTCAACCACTAATTAATGGGGAACATTTATCTGAGTTTCCTTCTTGGATTTGTCCTCCTATAGGGATGTTTCTTGTATCATCATGAAAAAAATTTCAATCCTCACATAATTATGAGGCGACATGTTTCAAATAAATAGCAGCGTAGGCCCTTTTTTATGCACTAATTATATTTGTACTGTAATCTAAGAGAGGCAAGATTTCCAAGGAATAATTAGTTATGTTTTATGATTTGGCAAGAGCAAACATGCAAACCTCTGTTATTCTAGACGCAGATCTATGCTAACTGGAATGGCAGTGGTATGGGATTTGATACTTTTCAACTAATAATGCTTCAATACAGTTTTTGTTGCTCGCCCTATTTTTTCCTAGTTGAAGATGCCTTTTCATTCTTCATGTTCTGCTGTTGTGATCACACAAATCCCTACCCCTACAGCCTCTCTTTTTGTGTTCCTTTTGCCACATCAAACATATCACATTTTAGCATGCGTCGCAGCCAACTTTGCTTGCATTAAGAAATGCACTTTGCCCACGAAGGATAGCCTCGGCCATAAGTAATGTTGTTGTGTTTTGTCGTTTCGCTGTTCAGGTTGTTCTCTTTAGACAATTCATGTTCAAGGTTCCTATTTGGATAATCGATGTTCCAGGTTCTTTAGCAGACCATTAGCATGTGTGGGGTCCAAAAACAACAGCATTCAATCCCTGACACCAGCTCGAGAAAATGACTCCTCTGTTTTTTATCTTATCAATAGATCCCATTTTCAACTCTATGTTACCGTTACCAAAAGAGTCCAACGTATCTTTTCAACTTTTCTTCAAAAAACATTAAATTTTGAAAAGATCCAGAAAAGGAGACACACAAATTCTCTTTCTTTATTTGTATCCTCAATCACTCTCAGAAACAAATAAACCCTGCCAATTATTCAAATTCATCAGTTCCCTCTCATTGTTCTTTTGCTCTAAGAAAAAGAAAAGAAATGGAAAAAATGGCATTGAGACCCATTGATAATGCACTTCCAATAACGCCGGAGAGGCTCAAGAAACATGTAAAAGTAGTTTCTGCTGCAATTCAAAAACAATCGGAGTTTGGTGTAAATGATGAAAATAAGGCTCCTTTGCCTCCATCTTCGACCATTGATTATGTCTCTTCTGAGGATCTGAAACCCGTTCCAGATCCTGTGTCCATGATCCAAGTAAGTCTCTCTTCTTTCTTTTTCACATGGTTTTTTTTCTTCTGTTTTTTCATAAAAAGATTCAATTTTTAGTTAGATTTCGATTTCTTAGAAAAAAACCCAGATCTCATATCATTTGGAATTCTTTTTTCCAGGGTTTAATTGAAGGATTGGATTCAAAGGATTGGATAGAAGTTTGTGAGTCACTGAATAATGCTAGGCGATTTGCACTGTATCATTCCTCCCTCTTGTTACCACTCTTGTAAGTGATTTTTCCCTGTAACCTTGGAATCGAACATGCCATCAATTAGTTGCTAATGTTGGTTTGATTTGTGCAAAAGGGAAAAGGTAATGTTAGTGGTGGTTAAAGCCATGAAGAACCCAAGAAGTGCTTTGTGCAAGACCGCCATTATGGCTTCATCTGATATTTTCAATGCCTTCGGTGACCAGTTGCTTGACTCCACTGATGCATTTGATAATTTGGTGAGGACCCGTTTCTTCTCTTCGATTTTTCTCCCCCTTTTTTTTATAGTTTACAGTTTGGTTTCTCGTGTTTCATGTGGGTTTGTTAAAACTGAGTGATTTTGGCTCGTGTTGTGGGTGGACAGCTCCTGCAGCTACTGCTGAAAGCTTCTCAAGACAAAAAGTTTGTGTGTGAAGAAGCAGATAGAGCTTTGAATGTAATCGTGAAATCCATGACTCCTCTGCCTTTGCTTAATAAGCTGAAGCCATATGTTAGCCACGCCAACCCTAGAGTCAGGGCCAAAGCTGCTATATATATTTCCAACTTTGTGTCCAAGATGGTAAAACTTCGATATAGTCAATTTCTCTAGCCCTTTTGTAGATTGATATTGAGTGGTGGGTTTTTTTGTGGTGTGAATTTCACAGGGGCTGGAAGGAATGAGTGAGTTTGGTTTGATCTCACTGGTTCAAATGGCTGCGGAGTTGTTGAACGATAGGCTGCCGGAGGCAAGAGAAGCGGCGAGGAGCACTGTGATTTCAATATATGAAGCGTATACAGGAAGTGAAGAACATAAGCAGCCGGAGGAATGGCATAACTTTTGCCAATCCAGTTTGCCACCTATTTTTGCCCAGTCTTTGGTCAAAATTACTGCTAGTTTTCAGTAGAGATGATTGTGTTAACTATATATTTTGAGCATGGAACTACGATTTTCTTGTTGCTCATCTTCTTTCTTTTTTTTCATCCCTTGCATTTGCTTCTTTTTTTTTTTTTAATAACCAGGGTGTTTGGATGTACCACAATTAATCAATGAATTCATTGAACATTCTGTGAATCAATGAATAGATAAAGCACTACAAAGATGACGGGCATGCATGAATCATGATAGGGTTCAAACCCTAATACAGATGACTGGTGCAGATACGGGAACAAAGTTCTATCCGCTTGCCAAGACCCCACCTGCCCTTGCATTTGCTTTTTGAGAGGAGAGCGGTGGTTGGTGTGATTCAATTCCATTTTAAACAGTAAAATATAGCCGCGTGCTCAACCGTGGGTTGAATCAGATAGCAAAGCCGATGATTATGTTTTAAAAGTATTTTTATTTTTATTTTATTTTAAATTAAAAAAATTCAATGTTTTTAAATTATGTTTATAAAAAAATTAATTAAAAAAAATCATTTTAATACATTTATGAATGAAAAAAATATTTTTAAAAAATAACTTTAATTACACTCTCAAACATGTGTTTTCCCAACTATATTTTTTTTTAAAATAATGATAATTTTAATACAGTAAAATACTGAAACATTCTATATTAGTTAACTTTTAGAAACAAACATTTAATCTTAATAATAAATAATAACCATAAATTCAAAACTTGATGCATATTGAACAATTTTTTTTAAACACAAAATATTGAAAAGGTAATTTGTCAAATGATTTGAGTTAATTGGGTTTAATTTGTTGAATATCGAGATATCATGATACTTTTTTTAAAAATAATCTTGAACTCGAGTTTTTAATCAATTGATATTGAAAAGTAAAATTTAATTATTAAAAACTACTTTAAAATCAATTAATTATTAAAAATAAAAATTTATATATAAAAAATTGCTACAATCATTTTATAATTTAGTTAAAATTATAGTTACTTGCTAAGTTTTATAAATTTACACTTTACAATATAGTTAAAAAAAAATTAAACATGAGAAAATAACCATGGAGCCTATATATATATATATATATTCAAAACACCAAAATCAAAAATTAAAAACTAACACTATAGTTCTTTTATTATACCTTTTAATGTACATGGATAATAAAAATGATAAAAAAAAGGTTGTTTATCTTTATTTTAATGTGACACGAAGATAAAATTGAAATTCTTATTTTCCAAATTTGATGGTGACTACGAGACAAAAAAGAGAGAGATGAGAAAATGATTCACCATCATGCATGGGTATTTTTGTCATCTTCTTATATATATGTGTGTGGGACCTCAACTAACAAATCGACAACTAATGTTTTAGGGATGTAATTACAATATTTTTAGAACTAAAGGTGTGCAAATGTCAATTTAGGCAATCCTTGTACCATACCCATAAAGTAGTGTTATAAAACTGTATTTAATTGAAAAACTAGACAGAGAGAGAGAGAGAGAAGAAATAAGTTTGTTTTTTAAAATAATTTTAGTGTGAATTTTTGAATTTTCAAGATAGATAGATATAGAGAAGACATGTCTTCAGAAATAATATTTACTATTTTTAATTTTAATATATTATTTAAAACACTTTTAATTTTAAAATTATTCAACTAAGACATCCTTGTGTGTATGATTGTCATTATTAAATATTTTTAAACAAGATATTAAATTATTATTATTATTATTATTAAATATTAATTTTATGATAATTTTCAATTTCATTTCTATAAGTTTATCCTGATCTCATAACCTAGATCACAAGTTTTAAATGTTTTTTTTTTTTAATATAAGTCTTATAAAAAATTCTTTTATTTGTACCTAATTTATGAAGATATTATAATTCATCTATATATATTTTTTTTGTTTTATACAAATGAACTTTATTTTTCAAAATAAAAATATTTATTTTTAAATAATATTCCTGATATGTTTGTCTAACATAATATTTTTTAAGGTGTGAGTTTATTAAACTAATTTTATTTGGGTTTCAATTTCTATTATCTTTTTTTGTTTTAAATAATCAAGTTTAGTAAATACAATCATGTAAATATCCTAATTTTTTTTTATAATTATATATCTTAATATACATTCACATCTCAATTTTTTAAATTTCTCTTTTAGATATCATTAAAATATTCCCCTCTATTTATTCACATAGATTATTGCTAATCTAGAATATATTTGATTTTGTGTTTTAAAAGCATTTTAATTTTTTATTTGCTTCAAAATAATTAATTTTGATATATTGATATAAAAAATAAGTTTTTAAAATAATAATAATAAATACTATTTTGATATATATTTTAAGCAAAAAATACTTAAAAAAGAATCACTATAATAATAATAATAAAACTTTTATTTAATTAGATACTCGCATAATTTTTTTTATCTATACTTTATTTTTTCTTACCTAAAAATCCAAATTATAAATTAGATACTTTCATGATGTAGAATTTCTTATATATATATATATATATATAATATTAAAAAAAAAAGGGGGTCTTTGTTTCTATAATTGTCCCATCACTCTCTCAGTCTACTCCCGTCTCCCATTTTGCATACCCAAAGCCAAGCCAAGCCAAGCCAAGAGAAGAGAAGAAAGCATAAATACCATAGCATTACTCTCTTCTTGATTTCAAAAATCAATCTCTACTTCACAGTACTCTGGTCAAAAGAAATGGCACTGAAACCTATTGACAACGCTCTCCCACTTCCACAAGAAACTGCCAAATTTGGTGCCAATGAAGAAAGCAAGACTGCATCATTGCCTCCTCCTCCCGCAGATCCGATCATTGATTATATCTCTTCTGAGAATCTTGAACCCATCCCAGATCCTGAATCCGAGATCCATGTAAGTCTTTATTTTTAGAACCATACCCAGATGCCATTTCATTTGAGATTTTGAGGGTTTTTTTTTTGTTTGGATTTTAAATTTGGGTTTTTTTTTTCAGGGTTTAGTAGAAGAGTTAGATTCGAAGAATTGGATAAAGGTTTGCGAGTCGTTGAATAATGTTAGGAGATTTGCACTCTATCATTCGCTGCTCTTGATGCCAATCCTGTAAGTTCTCTCTCTCTCTCCCAGATTTGGGATGATCAGTATTGTTTCTGCAAGTGTTTTGATGATGGGGTTTTGGGTAAACATGTTATAGGGAAAAAGTGATGTTAGTGGTGGTGAAAGCTATGAAGAATCCAAGAAGTGCTTTGTGCAAGACATCTATAATGGCTTCATCTGATATTTTCAAGGTCTTTGGCGACCAGTCACTTGACTCTACTAATAACGCATTTGATAGCCTGGTGAGGACCGAGGACTTTTTCCCCCCCAAGTTTTTTCCATTTGCATCTTGATTTGTTATGTTTCTTGTTTGAATCGTGGTTGATGTTTCTGGATTGTAATGTGGTTGCACAGCTGTTGCAACTACTACTGAAAGCTTCCCAAGACAAAAGGTTTGTGTGCGAAGAAGCAGATAGAGCACTGAATGAAATGGTGAAATCCATGACTCCTCTTTCTTTGCTCAATAAGCTCCGGCCTTATGTTAGACATTCCAGCCCTAGAGTCAGGGCCAAAGCTGCCTTAACTATCTCTAACTCTGTCTCCAAGATGGTAAAATTATACAAAGCTATATTTTTTGTGTTCATGTTGCCGAGTTTAGCTTGTGAAGGGGAGAATGATATTAACTAGTGGGAGTTTATGTGGTGCTGATTTCAGGGCCTAGAAGGAATGAACGAGTTTGGGCTGGTTTCGCTGGTTCAAATGGCTGCAGATTTGTTGAGTGATAGGCTGCCTGAGGCAAGAGAAGCGGCAAGGAACATCGTGACTTGTATATATGAAGCATATACCAGAAATGAGGAGCAGAAGCAGGAATCATGGCAAAACTTTTGCCAATCCAATCTACCACCTATTCACGCTCAGTCTATGGTCAAAATTACTAGTTCTCAATAATATTCCGTGCTGTGATAGTGTTTACTCTATCAGCAGAGGTAATAAAACTACGTTATGATCTCGTGAAGGAGCTAATACCTTGAGTTTTTGTGTAAATTCTATTGTTACATGATTTTAGTAATAGGTGTTCTGGTGATATGTTGGTGTTTCAAGTTCTTTTTTTCTCAGCTCCGCACTTGCTTGTTGAAAAAATAAAGGATGTGGTATGACAGTACTATTGGATTTTATTGCTATTCGTACAGATTCATTCTTGGTATCTATAATGCAACATCACAAAAACGAATGCTAATGCATTCCATGCTACTTTAGATACCAAGAAATGGCTTTGATTTAACATTATAGATCCAGTTTCACAGCTTTTCATGGAATTATTGGATCTAGGTTTCTTCTGTTTGCATTTAGTAGCTGCTAAAGGCAGCATTGTTATGGCTCCTTGGGTTTTCAATCATTTCACTGCCTCAGCTTGTCACTGGATCTTTTCCTTTTCTATTGAATCAAACTATCAGGTCAACTGCTGTACACTGTATCTTCCAGGCTTCAGCCATCAGCATAAACTTGATGTGCAAAAATTCTCGTCTAACAAACTGTTTGCAGCAACTTGAATAAATAAATAAATTCATGAATCAAAGTGAATGCTTATCGAGCAAGTAGCACAGAATTCTTCCAATGAGAAGAAAAATAATCATTTACAAAGGTTTAGTTCCTACTTGAATCAAGTGTTTCCCTACACAAAACCGAGTGGTTATATCTTTTAAACTTCCATTAGCAGAAAAAATTGTCATACGCAAACTATAGAAAAAGTATCTTCTTTTTTGGCTCAGATTATAAGAACAGCTGATGGTGAGGAACAACAAGCCATGGAGGAAATTTCTGGCTTGACTGGCAAGTGTAATTTCCTGGTAACAGTGGATTCAGATATTTAGAAGACCAGTGGCATGCAAAGTCCTTCAACTCCAACCAGTAACTTCACATAAAGCATGCAAATTCCTCAACCCCACCAGTAACTTCTCATTATCATGCAGAGTCACCAACTCCGGAAGGGAACTTGTCATAAGAATACGCCTGCAGATTGACAGTGGCCGTAATCTCATAAAAGAGACCACGTTTGGTTCGTATGTCTTCTCTGTTAGCTGATTTATTTAGGCTTTTTTCAAGCTCAAAGCCATCTCCGCCGGCGGAAAACGGTTGTGCACCATAGAGCTCAGGCCACCCCTTCTTCACCACAATCACCTTCTTCGATGCAAAAAATCAGATTTCCTTTCATATTAGAGCATTGATTATGGGGCATCTGGATCAGTATGGAATATACAGAAGTAATTGCAATGAAATTAGTGCTCTCGAGAATTCAAAATAGGCAGTCAATGATATCTTCACTATTGCAACCATGGAATCTCAGCAGCATTACAGACCGGGTTAGGTCCACACAGAAAATTGTCTCAATGAGAGGGATGCTTCTAAGAAAGCGTAGAGGTAAGCTTGATGCCTTAGAAATCGGGCTGGATTGCTTAGTTTTGTTTGCAGCGGAACAATGTCAGCTCTGAAGCCACCTAAATCTTCAAAGGACTCTTGTAAATAGCAGAAATTATTGGCATCGCCACGGTCCTCAAAAGCAACACTGGATTGCTTATAGAACAAATTCTTCAAGTTCTAAACCTCTACGCATGAGGATAGCCTGGGGCACATATCAAGTTATTGCTTTGAAAGTATAAGAAACTCTTTTTTCCATGGATACGAGGAACCCATTTCTTGGAAAGCATACTTTGTAGATCCAAGTAAGCAAATAAAAATCCGGTTGTCTTAGGTTTTTATAAAGAGTGTATGTCCTGATTCGAACTCGAGACTTGTTGTACAGATCACAAGCTTTCTGTCATCACGTCATACCTCTTAGAAACGTGGGAAACTTATTCCTATTAGTGTTTAGCGTACTTTTATATAGAGGCTATTAGAAGGATTATACAAATTGGCACAAGCATTAATTCACAAATAATATCAATTACTTGGTAGAACACAAGGGAGATTCAACCACCACAAATCTTTATTGTTTATCCCCAACTTTACTAGTCACTGGTCTCTCTCCAGGATCTCTGCTGCCATTTCTACTCGATGCAGCAGGCCTGTCAACTGGTTTTCTCTGGTCAATCTTTCAAAATCCAGGGTCTCTTGATCTTCCTGCCATTGGAATTTGATGGGAAGACCTTCCTTCCCAGGTCTCCTGGACAGCAACTAAAAGCTTACACAAACACCCTGAGATTGCAAAAGTTTTAGCAACAGATAGCAGAAATGATACCATGTCGTTTTGCACGTCCCCGAGGGTGGGGTGTAGCGGCACAGCCTGGGGTTCAGTCATCCAAAGTGATGTCGTCTCCCAGGTTCGATGCCCTGCACCATCAACTGCCCTCGTAAGAGCCTGGGACAGCCAGGGGGTTTACGCGTGCCCTGGGCCCACAAAGTGCGCTTTCCGGGCCACGTGATTCCTCCTGTTTCAAAAAAAAAAAAAAAAATGTCGTTTTGCACATTCGTAAGAGTTTCAAGAACATTAATGGATACCATTTCCTCCCGCAAATCCCCCCTTTCTTTCTCCCAATTGCTCACATCTTTCTCCCAATTGCTCACATCGTTTTGCACTGAATTCAATGAACATTCCCGTCCTTCCTTCTGCTATCCCTTTTCAAAGACCCCAAATCAGTTTTTCTAAACAAACCATTCAGATCACTGCCATCCCTGGTAGAAACACTTTTATCCCTTTGGAGTGTTCCTCGCATCCATTGACAGCTGTTATTTACTTGTAACTTTCATGATATTTACGAGCTGTTAAATACTGTACTTGATCTGCAAATATTATTCAATTAATCATTAAATTGATAGTATATTAAATAAAAATTAAATACAAGAATATAATTTATATAAAAACTATAGTTTTAAACCTAAAAAAAATCAATTAAAAAAGTAATATAATTCCATCGTGCACTTGGCTCACCCCATTCCAGGCTTTTACATGGAAGACCACCTCCAGTTATCTACCAGGTGACGATCGAGATGAGCTAGTTGCTCGAACTTTAAAGATAAAAATAAAAATAAAGATATAAATTATAAATTTAGAAGAGTTAAATATATATTTTTCAGTACTTATCTTGGATTTGAATCAAGAAAACAAAAAAGGTAGCAAATCCTTTGTAATTACCGGAACAACCTTTAAAGTTAAAATTCCAAGCACATGCTTATGCTTAATAAGGCAAAAAAAATAAAAACCTTTTTTTTTTCTCCTAACAACACAACCCATTAATGTCTTCATCAAGATTCAATTGTCTTCTCCAGCAATTACAAGAGCACAATTTCTATACTTAGTTTAATGCTTTTTTTTAGAAATAATGACCATATAAGTGTATAAGATACATGTTGTTGTATTGTTACACTTTAAATGTATTTTTCTCAATTTTTACTCGAGTTTTTTTTTTTTTATAATACAATATTGTGTATTTTATATAAATTAAAAATATATTTAAACAATATTTTTATTATATATTTTTTATTTTTATAATGAACACAATCAAAAAGAAATATACTGTCTAAAGGGTTTAAACTACACACCACAAAAACCAAAGAAAAACATCAAAAGAGACAAAACCTAAATCCCTCATCTCATGCAAGGAATCCACATGTCCTGTTGTTCTTAAACGGCATCATCACATTTCGGTAAACCTGAAAAAACTGCAAAAATTAAAAACCCTATCTCCTATACATTTCCTACCACCACAACCCTATCTCCTTGCCTTACCTCACCATACTAAAGATTATCCGTGCTCTGGCATTTATTTGTGTGTTGTTATACTGTGCTTACAGATAAAAACAAGAACTCGAAGCCATGGCCTCAAAAATCGATGTCCCTGTTTCCACAACACAAGGGAACTCACCTTCACTAACATCACCCACAGGTTCTCTTCCTATCCGAGCTCCTATTACTGTTGATGATTTTCTATCAGATGGCTATAAAACTGACACCTCTGATAGCAACGTTAGTAGTCGTAGTGGTGCTAGTAGTAATACTGATAATGGGTTTGTGAGTGGTGAAGAAGAGTTTGATACTGCACCCGAGAGGCCTTTTTTAGGTGACCCGGACGAGGAAAACAGTGAAGAGGGTGTTTTTGGTGGCATTTATCGAGTTTCTAGGCCGTTTGTGGCTGACCCGGATGAAGAAATTTTAGCTCTTGAGGAGGTGGAGGAGGAGGGGGAGGAGGTGGAGGAAGAGGAGGAGGAAGAGGAGGAGGAGAGTGGTGTAATTGATGAATTTAGGACTGTTGTTGAATTGGACAGTGCTAAATCGAATGGAGTTAGGCCTATTGCTCAGTTGTCAATGGATGATGATGAATTTGATAAGGTGACTGGTGATGAGGGAATGATGAGTGAAGTGGAAAATGGAAGGTTTTCAGGTGTTGTCAAAGTTCCTAGTTTTGGGGCTCAAGAGAGTGTGGATGTTGCACCTCTAGTTAAGATGCTGGATATTGAAGAAGATAAAGAAGATGGGTTATTGGTTCAGAGTAATTCTTCTGGTGACAACCAATCTGGGTTGTCAACGGAGAGGGATAATGGAGCTGATAGTGGTGTTTTGGGTCCTAAAGATGCGGTTGTGTCAAATGGTTCTGTTAGTGACTCTGGTTCAGTTAAATTGGTCGAGGACAATGGTCAAGATGTAACAGTTATTCAGCTCACGAACATGGGGGTGAATGGAGATTCTCTTGAATACGTGGAAGGTGATAAAATGGAAGATGTGCGAGAAAGCAATACAAATTCCTCTGGTATCGAAGATGAAGCAAGCCGTGATTCAGAAACAATGGGAGAACAAAAGGGCTTACTTTTTGATGATGAAATTGAAGAGTTAAATTTTGGTGGCGCTGGAACAACCAAGCTCATCATGAATGAGTTAGAGCGAAATTTAGCCTTCTCTTCTCCCCCTGGTACTGAAGCTTATCATGATCATCCGCATATGATAGATGGAGAGATTACTATGGACTCAGATGAAGATACAGACTCAGATGATGTTGAAGAGCCAGTAGGAAAACAGTTATTTGATTCTGCTGCTTTGGCTGCTCTTTTAAAAGCAGCAACTGGTGCTGAATTGGATGGAGGCAGAATAACACTAAGCTCTGTTGATGGTTCTGGATTATCTTCTCTTGAAAACTCTGCTGGTTCAGGTTTCCTGTTTCGCCCAAGGAGACATGCTCCCCCACCAGATGTGGTAAAGCGCACTTTAAGTGAAGATGAAAAGAAGATTTTAGAGAAGATTCAGCACATAAGGGTGAAGTTCTTGAGGCTTGTCCATCGACTAGGACAGTCTCCCGAAGATTCTATAGTTGAGTCAGTGCTTCATCGGCTGGACCCATATGAAGGGAGACGTGATAGTCGAGAGTTTAGCCTTGAAACTGCTAAGAGTATGGCCATGCAGCTTGAAGCAGAGGGCAAGGATGATTTAGACTTCTCTTTGAACATTTTGGCTCTCGGAAAAACTGGAGTGGGGAAGAGTGCTACCATTAATTCTATTTTTGGTGAGAAGAGAGTTGAGATCGATGCATTTGCACCTGCTACAACAAGGGTTAATGAAATTGTTGGAACAATTGATGGAGTTAAAATCAGAATCATCGACACACCAGGTCTGAGGTCCTCTGTAAAGGAAGAGGCTATCAACCGGAAAATACTATCATCTGTAAAAAAGTTGATTAACAAGTTTCCTCCAGATGTTGTCCTCTATGTTGACCGGTTAGACATCCATGATAGAGATCTCAATGATTTGCTGTTGTTAAATTTGCTTTCCAGAACTCTAACTCCATCAATATGGAAAAATGCTATTGTCACTCTGACGCATGCCACCTCTCCTCCTTCTGATGGACCATCTGGGTCATCCCTAGCTTTTGAGGTGTATGTTGCTCAACGATCTCGTGTTATTCAGCAAGCAATCACCCAGTCAGTTGGTGATCCGTACCTGATGCATCTGAGTATGAAGCATCCTGTGTCTCTTGTTGAGAATCATTCTTTGTGCCAGAAGAATGAGAACGGAGAAAACATCCTCCCTAATGGACAAAGCTGGAGGCCCCAATTATTACTGCTGTGCTACTCACTGAAGGTTCTGTCTGAAGCAAATTCTATATCCAAGCCTCAAGATCTTATTGACCACAAGAAGTCCTTTGGTTTTCGGCTCCGCTCCTTACCTCTACCCCACCTTGTGTCTTCTCTGTTGCAGTCTCGCCCTCCTCTAAAACTCCCTTCTGATCTGGGTGGCGACATTGATTCAGACATGGACTTGGTTGACCTCCCTGATTCGGATGCAGAAGATGAGGATGAATATGACCAGCTTCCACCATTCAAGCCTCTGAGGAAATCTCAGGTTCAGAAGCTCAGCAAAGAGCAAAAGAAAGCTTATTTTGAGGAGTATGATTATCGGGTGAAACTCCTTCAAAAGAAGCAGTGGAGAGACGATTTGAAAAGGCTGAAGGAGATAAAGAAGAGAGGCAAAGATTTCAGTAATGACATTGGGGAAGAAGTGGACCGGGAAGATGAAGGTCCAGCATCAGTGCCTGTGCCTTTGCCTGACTTTGTCCTCCCGCAATCGTTTGACAGTGACAATCCTTCATACAGGTACCGAGCTCTGGAGCCTGCATCACAGTTTCTTGTCAGGCCAGTTTTGGATGCCCAGGGCTGGGATCATGATTACGGATATGACGGTGTTAACATTGAAAGTAATCTTGCTATTGCTGGTCGGTTTCCTGGTGCATTTACAGTTCAAATCACAAAAGATAAGAAAGACTTCAATATCCATTCAGATTCTTCAATTTGCGCTAAGCATGGAGAAAGTGGATCAACTATGGTGGGATTCGACATCCAGAATATTGGAAGGCAGCGTGCTTATATCTTGCGAAGTCAGACCGAACTCAGAAAGTTTAAGATGAACAAACCATCAGCCGGGATATCTGTTACTCTACTAGGTGAAAATGTAGCCACTGGATTCAAGATTGGGGATCAGATTGCAGTTGGAGAGCGCTTGGCTTTGGTGGGAAATGCTGGCACTGTGAGATCAGGTAGCGATACTGCCTATGGAGCCAACTTTGAAGTGCGGCTCAAGAGTAAAGATTTTCCTATAGAGCAGGACCAATCCACATTAGGTCTGTCATTGATGAAGTGGAGGGGTGATTTAGGTCTGATGGCCAATTTGCAGTCTCAATTCTCCATCGGCCGGAATTCCCAAATGGCCGTCCATGTTGGAATGAACAACAAGCGAAGCGGCCAGATCTCCATCAAGACGAGCAGCTCGGAACTGCAAGCTGCACTTATTGGTATTGTGCCAATTGCAGTGTCCCTCCTTAAGAGTATCTATCCTGGTTCTAATGCAGGATGTGCAAATATACTAGATTATTGAGTGCTGTTTTCCCAGTTTAATTAGTGCTATTAGTCATCACCTGGGTTTTCGCAGGGAAATAAACTTTGGTATTGTGCCAATTGCAGTGTCCTCCATCCTAAAGTGTGCTTCTGCAACCATTTTCCTCGGCCATCCTCAATTAAAATACAAACTTTCCTCGCCTATAACCTACCGAACTGAAAAGGACAAGCAACAAATTTCCCATGCACCAAATGATGTATAAACTCCTTACACAAGTCCCATGAATGAATTGCTTTGCAATTTCTGGTTCATTAATGAGTTTACTAAAACCAATATATTAGAACTGTAGAAGAATACTATGTAGAGTTTTTATCCGGCTAGCTATCCTAGTCAACATTTAAATTAACTGAGAATCAGTGCTGGATGTCATAAATAGCTTGTTTATTTTTGTTGACACTATATGTATTCTCCCTTCCTATATAGTTCTTTCTTTATTAATTATTACATTAGTGGCCCAAAAAAGAAGGGAAAAAAAGAGGCTTTTCTGTTTACTTTGTGGAATATGTGCAATAGATGAAGTGAAACACAAATGGTGAGTGAAAGTCCTGGGTCTGCAAATCACCCACCAAAAACTCCTGTGATCTCATTACTCAAATAATTCAATGTACACTTCTCCTAGTTTAGGCAAAAACATGGCTAGCTATTTATAATTATTGTATAGTTGTAGACTGGCAGTCTTGCTCTGCAAAAATCTCAGTCTCGTTCCAAGCAGCTTGATTCTGGTTTGAGCAGACTCGCGTGGATGGTCTCATGCAATTAATATTTCAGCTCCTGAGCTCCAGGTCCAGCGCTGTGCTGGTCTATCCTGGTTTCTATTCTAACATAAATCCTTTTTATCAGTCGTAGTGGGACTTTTTTTTTTGCATTTTGTGATCTCTTTTCCTGCATTTTTTCATGAACTGCTCCATGATTGTACTCTTTAACCTCTTTTAATGATGTTTCGCATTCTACTATGCTGCTGGAATTGTTCGAGCAGCTCCTTGTAGTGTGGCAGATAGCATCTTATTTTTTTGCTGCAATGTTATGGTGCTAAACTGCTAGATGTATCAGAAGCTTCTCTGGCGTCAATTATTGCATGGGCTGACATTTCTCAATGAGTTTTGCAGATTATGCAATACTTCTGCTCCCGGAAACTCTGGAGTTTCTTGCTGTTTTTCTAATGATGCCATGCTTGTAGAAATTGGATTTCCAAGCAGTTATATAGCTTAGAGAGACCGAGTTAGGCTTAAGAGGTGTTGTGGCCGTGTCAGACTAAAAAGTTGTTTAACACTGCGTATTATAAAAAATATTTTTGGAAAAAATTAAAAAAATATTTATTTTTTTATTTTATATTAAAAAATTATATTGTTTTTAGATCATTTTTATATGATGATGTCAAAAATGATTTTTAAAAATAAAAATAAATATTATTTTAATATATTTCTAAACAAAAAATATTTTAAAAAATAATCTCAACTACACTCCCAAATCACGCTGATGGACTGTATGTTATTTTCCTTTTATATTCTAGGATTTTGATTCCTTTATTTAGTATGAGTGTGTTTACTAATCTATTTAAAGACATTGCAAATCTAAATTTAATCAAATTAATATTTCAAAAATAAAATAAAATGGAGCTTTTTTTCTTTTCCCGCTGCTCTCTTCATTGAATTGGTAGTTGTTATTAAATAATATTATGAGTTTTTATGGGAATGTTATTTTTTTTTTAATTTTCATTTATCTAATATGGAAAAAAACTTATGAATATTAAATGATTTTTTTGTAATAGATTTTGACATGATTTTATCATATTTACTAAAATCCAAAATCTCTTATTTTTTCATGTGTTTGTGTAGAGATGATCAATTCATGATTTTTTTTTTTAATTCTAGCTTGCTTTCAAGATTATAATTTTATTTTATTTTTTGCTTAAAAAACAATATTACTCATAAATTACTATTTTCATAAAAAGTAAGAAAAAAAAACTTGAATAAGATGATTTATTTATATTTATTAATTTTTAAAAATATACTCTCTTTTCTTTTTATTTTGAATCTATATATTTTTAGGATTTGCTTTTCTAATTACCACTGCTTTTTATTCAAGTGTTGCTAATAAAAAAACTATTTTTATTGTAAAAAAAATACTATATGAATAAAAAAACTTCAATTTCAACGAGAAAAAAAGTTTTCACCTTAATAATTTATTTGTTGTTTTTCTTGTAAATATTTATTTTTATAATTATTATATCAAATAACTTAAATTATTTTATTTTTAGATAATTTTAAAATACAAAAATAAACAAAATCCAAATAAAAAATTATCTGCGGCAACACTCGGCGAATAATTTAGAGCTGCTTTAGAACGGTAAAAGAGAGAGAAGCAGAGGCTGTGTGGTTTTGATTCGTTTATCCACAAACTCTCCAATTTCCCTCTCTTTGTTGTCGTCGTCGTCGTCGTCGTCGTCATCATCATCATTTATTTCACACTCTCTCGCTGCAGAAAGAATGAAGAAAAAATAAATGAACATAAACAGAAAGGAGCTAACAAAATGTCCCTTCTTCGAAAATCTTTAGCTGCAAATTCTTCGATATTCACTCCCAGCGAAGCAGCCACAGTAGCCATGATTCACTCTTCTTCTCATAGAGTACGAAACAATTCACACTGCTTCTCACCTTTATTCGGCTGTATCATTGTGTTATCTGTCTTCACGGCACATCTCGTGTTCGATAAAATGTCCCAAAGAAAGTTTGCCAGGAGTTTTTACTAGTGTTGACTTTATCTTGTTTTGTTTGATTAATTTAAAGCAGGTACTGCTGCAAAGAAGTAGTTGTTCTTCTTTGAGAACTGCTACTTCTGCTGGCTTATTTTATCGAAGAGGAGTCGTTCTCTCTCTTTTTAACAATTGTACACACTATTCTACGAGTTCCAGTGACGACTTTTTCCCCTCTTCGAAGCAAAGATCTCGAGGACCGGTCATGGCTGCAAAAAAAGCATCTGGGGGTGTGCATTTTTACTTTCTCTCATTACTTAAAACCTTTTTGTTTTTGCATTGTAAAAATATTTTTTATATTTTCATATTGATTTGATAAGTTATTGAAAAAAAAATGATCATGTTTGCGTGTTTTTCAAACAATAGTGCTCATAATTGTTGTTACCATTCACCAAGGGCTACAAGTGTTTTTATCCAACTAATTAGATTGTTTGGGTTTAGGGGAAAAGCAAGAAGAAGGGAGGTACAAGCATACGGTTGATTTACCTAAGACAACGTTTGGGATGCGAGCAAACGCTTTGGTGAGGGAGCCTGAGATTCAGAAACTATGGGATGATAATCAAGTGTTCAAGAAAGTAGTTGATAAGAATGATGGGGTGGGTGGTTTTGTTGCTGTCCTCGTGTGTATGTTTTCATATGTGGTATGAAAAAATGAGCTCACTCGTTAGTTACTTTGTCAGGAAATTTTTGTTCTTCATGATGGCCCACCTTATGCCAATGGCGATCTACACATGGGTCATGCCCTTAATAAGATCTTGAAAGATATAATTAATCGTTATAAGGTGTGTTACCATCCCTACCTTATAAATTTAGTTATTGCTCCAAGTTCCTATATGCTTTGATTATTGTTATTATTAACATGAAACCTGACCAACAGAAATCGAGTTATTAGATAAAATGATATTTCCAATTCATAAAAATTTCAACATATAATTAATTTAATTTAAAGTAAAAAAGAAACGTCAATGATCGGTAAATTTTTTTTTCTTTGCTGAAATGGATCAATCACTAGAAAACAAAGGACAGAAACAGGACAGCAAAATCTGATAAACTACACACCATTTAATTCTCAATGGCTGTATATTTGTCACAATTCTTGTGATCATACATTGATATCATTTTTGTATGTACATGTATTGGCTATGTAATAACATCACTAACCTGAGAATGCTGGCCATCATTGAGAGATGTATCATGGTGTATGCAAGAGCCTTCGACCAATGATTAATTTGGAAATAATATAACTTCCTCTTCTGATTTGATCAGGAGTAAAATGATCTATCTAATTTTTGTATGTACATGTATTGGCTATGTAATAACATCAATAACCTGAGAATGCTGGCCATCATTGAGAGATGTATCATGGTGTATGCAAGAGCCTTCGACCAATGATTAATTTGGAAATAATATAACCTCCTCTTCTGATTTGATCAGGAGTAAAATGATCTATCATTTTTGTATGTACATGTATTGGCTATGTAATAACATCAATAACCTGAGAATGCTGGCCATCATTGAGAGATGTATCATGGTGTATGCAAGAGCCTTCGACCAATGATTAATTTGGAAATAATATAACTTCCTCTTTTGATTTGATCAGTAGTAAAATGATCTATCTAATTTTTGTTTTAATATTGTCAGATTCTTCAAAATTACAAAGTTCATTATGTGCCTGGTTGGGATTGCCATGGCTTGCCAATTGAGTTGAAAGGCAAGCATTGTTACTTTTTCTTGTGTTTGTTCTTCTTAGCAATTAATTTTTCCTGCAGCAAGCAAGATCTTACCATGATGTATTGATTCCTATGTCCACAAGGGACATGGTGTGATGGCAAAGGGCTTGCGATCTGCACAACAGGTCTCGAGTTCGAGTTGGGGCGTGCACCCCTTGTAAGAGCCTAGGATAGCTGGGGTTTTACTTGCTCACCTGGGCCCACAAAGTGTGCTTTCCGGAGTGTAGGGTTTTCTCGCATTCAAAAATAAAATTCTGGTGCCAGAGCACGGTTATAATAGTGAAACTTGAAACCTGTATAAAAACTTCATATTGGTGCTGATGATTTAACTATATAGTATTATACTAGATGTTGTATTGTGTATTTTAATAACATCAATTATGACACCCTGTTTAGCTTCTTTTTTAAAAAAAATTCTATAAATTGAGGAAACTGGCATTTTTTTTTTGAAATGTCCTTGTTGCCCAATCAATTCTTTGGATAAAAAAGTGGATATTTAAAGAAAAGTTGAGTTAAATTGCAAGTTAACTGTCATTATGAATCACACAGTTCTGCAGTCAATGGACCAGGAAGCAAGGAAGGATCTGACACAATCAAAATTAAGAGCTAAGGCAGCCAAATTTGCTAAAGCAACAGTCAAAACTCAGATGGCATCATTTAAGGTTGTAGCCTATATATCTGCCCTTTGTTAAGTATTGACATTTTCTGTTTATTATCTATTAAATTTATTTAATAGACATGTTTTTTACCTTTCAAGAGTTGGCATAGTGACATTTTTTGTTGATTTACTTATTTGCTAGGTTTTGTTTTTCATTGTTAAGTTGATTTATTTATTTTAAGTTAATGGTTGTAGCGCTATGGAGTGTGGGGAGACTGGGATAGGCCTTATCTAACTCTAGATCCAGAATATGAAGCTGCTCAGGTAGCTGGTACAACTTTTCTCCATTGCACTTGCATGCATAAAAAATAAAACCAAAATACTAATTCAACAGTTTAATTTTTGCAGGTAAGTTCATACTTTTCAGGTACCTAGACAAGTGCAATGTAATGAATTTGAGTAACTTTTTAACCCAAGTGAAATACAATGGATAAAGAATTATCATCCTTTTCTTATTATGAATGCGTAATTTCTTGTAGGTTTTTGTTATGGTTAACTTTCTTAGAAATTATATCATTTTATTTTTTTGATAGATTGAAGTGTTTGGCCAGATGGCCTTTCAAGGATACATTTATAGGGGCAGGAAACCAGTTCACTGGAGTCCTTCATCACGTACTGCTCTTGCAGAGGCTGAGTTGGAGGTATATTAAGTCCTCTTGCATACTAACATGTACTTTTCTTGGTTTTATGTTGCAACTCACTGAAAGAAATTGTGTTTATGCATTCTTAATATATAGAAATGATGAGACTTCTAAATGTTGCACCTCACTGAAAGAAACTTTGTTTATGCATTCTTAATATATCAACCTGATAAGACTTCTAATATGTTCTACTTATGGTTTCTGAGTATATTGGCTCAATAAACTGTATGCGAATTACTCTTTCTTATCTGTATAATCCTTCTTTTGGTTAGTGCCTAAAAACAATATCTTCAGATTTAGATGTGTTTGCTTAATTTTAGTCTTGTGTGTACAATCCTCTTCTGGTTAGAGCACTTGAAAACAGTCTTCAGATTTTTCTACTCAATGTTGGTATGGTATACAAACCATCGCTTAGCAATGATTATGATTTTTTTTTTATTTGGTCTGGAATTTCTTTCCCTACTCTGCTTTTGAATCCATGTTTCATGATTTAAAGTTATGATGGGAAGTGTAAACCTACAGCAAGTTTCTTGTAAAGTCTCAAATCCATTTTTCATGAACTTGTCCTATCTTTCAGAATTTGCATGGTATCATTCTACTGGTTAACTAACTGGAAGTTGTTTTTTTCTGCAGTATCCTGAGGGCCATGTTTCAAAAAGCATATATGCTATATTTAGATTAGCAAGCGCACCTCCAACTTCAAATGGGTTATTAGAGGAATTCTTTCCAGATTTGTGCCTGGCCATATGGACTACAACTCCCTGGACTGTTCCAGCCAATGCTGGTAAGTCTTTACCTAGTCAGGCTTGCAACTCATTTATTGTGTAGTTAGTTCATCCCTTTTGTTCTACTAAATTTAAGGGAGTTGTTTTTAATTTCAATCTCATGCCTGAATCTTGAATCCGTGGTTTATATTCTTCCATTCGATATTTTAACGATTTAATCAGTTTGATGCCTTGGTACACATGCCTCTGCGCGCGCGCAAGAGAGAGAGGGGTGGGTGGGGGATCATTTAGATATTGGTCATGTATTGAAATACCTGGTTGAACTTCATTTTGCCTATACTAACTGCCACCAAAGATAATATTTTCTCACCACCTTGAATTTTGCCATCATTAAGTTAAGCAGTAAGTATATCCTTAATATTGCATGTTTTTTTCTTCTGAATACCACTTTATCCCTTGAAACAGGTAATAACATTAATTGTTTTTGGGAGTCGAGAATGAAAAACTAGGCTTACATGATGGGCCATGATTTCAGTTTTTTGCCTGTGTTTATTTCAGGGAATTTCTATAGCTTTGGTTAAGATCTTTATTTATCTATTTATTTTTATTTTTGTTGAGCAGCTTAGAAATGCTTTTTTTGTGTGAGTTTTATGGATTTGTCCATTTGAATAGTGACAGCAATGCAGCTTGGTAAATTCTTGACCCCCCCCCCCCCCCCCCCACACACACACACAAAATAAAATAAAATGAAGTGTAGATATTTGTTCAACTTGTTAAAGAGGTTTTGGACCTTGTTGGATAAAATGAGTAGTTCATTTGCACATAACTTCAATCATTTAATTCTCTCTCCTAATCTTTTTGTGGCATGTTCTCCTAGCTGTTGCTGTCAATGCCAAGCTTCAATATGCTGTAATTGAAGTGCAGTCATTTTTGGGAGATGCTTCCACATCCTCTGGAAATAAGAAACAAAGGCTTGGACATGTTCTGAAGGAAGAGAAGCAGCGTTTTCTTATAGTAGCATCTGATCTTGTGCCAACACTAGAAGCAAAATGGGGTGTGAAACTAGCTGTCAAAAAAACACTGTTAGGATCAGATCTTGAAAACTGCCAGTAAGATATGAAAAATAATGTGTATTTATATGAGAAAAAGCTCATGGAGTGGAACTGATTTGACATCTCTTTCCTCAATGACATGATGCCTTTTTTTATATGAGTAAAACAACTGAATTCACACTCCACAATGTATAAATGATTAATTAATATTATTATTCAGAGACTAATATCTGATTTTGAATGTGGTTTCAGGTATTTTCATCCAATAGATAAGAGGGAATGCCCAGTTGTCATTGGTGGAGATTATATTACAACAGAATCAGGAACTGGACTAGTGCATACAGCTCCTGGTCATGGTCGAGAGGATTATGTAACTGGCCTGAAATATGGACTACCTATAATATCCCCTGTAGATGATGATGGGAAGTTTACCGAAGAAGCCATGCAGTTCATTGGACTTGATGTACTTGGGGATGGAAATATTGCTGTTGTGAAATACCTGGATGAACAAATGCTCCTTATCATGGAGGAATCATATCGTAAGTTGCACTCTTTCCCTTTAAAGTGATGCTGAAGTTAATCTTTCCCGTCTGGTAACATGTTTCTCCTGAGTATAGCTAGCCGTGCTAGTGCATAAGAATCCATCTTTTCTCTTATGCAGAGCACAACTATCCATATGATTGGCGAACTAAAAAGCCTACAATATTCAGAGCCACTGAGCAATGGTTTGCCTCAGTAGAAGGGTTTCGCCAGTCAGCTATGGAGGCAATTAGCCAAGTGAAATGGATTCCACCTCAGGTATTGATGCATAGTTGCTTTTGGTTGTATTCTGATTCAATATGCTAGGCTCTTTCTATGCTTGTATTCTGCAAAGATACTACTGTTGATAACCTACTATGTTTAATTATGCCCTCAGCACAAAGTGTTAACTCTATGGATGTGATTTCTGTTATCATCATTGTTCATTAGCAATAAGGCATACTTTCTTATTTGTTAATATTCCATATTTTCTGTATTTGCAATGTTTGATATAGTGGGAATAGTAAATGCAGTGCGAATCCTCCTTTTTGTGATTTCTGTTACCGTCACTATTCATTAGCAATAAGGCATATTTTCTTATTTGGTTAATCCATAATTTCTGTATTTTCAATGTTTGATGTAGTGGGAATGGTAAATGCAGTGCAAATCCTTCTTTTTGGTAGTTTTTCTTACAAGGAATCTTCTCTAGGACCATGGGAATTTTATTTGTATAGTAGTATTGTCATAGTTTCACTTTTGAGTGTTTTCGTACCTGAATACCTCATCTCATTTGAATGGATGTCAACAAGTAGTGCAAATACTTAGTTCTTGAAGCAAATACTTTTATCCGTGGGAATTTCATTTTTGAATGCAGTAACTCTTCACCTAGATTGTAGTGAAGATAAATTTCAATGCAGAAGTGAATAGATACCTGGATGTGTTGCATGGCTGTGTGGTTTCCGAAATTGATTCAGATTGTCAAATGAAAGGCCTCTGTTTAATGCCCCTCACTTAGCCACGGAACTAATTAACGAAACCCAAGCAATTGCCTCTGCTTCAGAGTTTAGCTGAGTTTTCCTGTTTAACCATGCAAATCCTGTTCATGATTATACTCTTCCTACTAAGTCCATCATATTCGGCACGTGCTTAAATGGAGGTGTTTTTTCAACATAAAGTTTATTAGCAAAACCATGAATATGACACCAAGGTAGTTCTTCCATCAAGGTTTGATTGTAGCATGTTTGAAGTTTCCATATGCTAGGTGCTGGTATTTCCCAAAATGTTTCAGTCTGCGGAATGTCGCTTCTGTTAAAACCCTGAGATTGACCTCTTTTGGGAAGTGATTTTTTTTAATAGATTTAATTATAAAATTTTAGTGGTTTAATTGTTTATTCACTGCAGTGCAATTATTAAAGTGTTTTTCATGATTGTTGAGGATGATGCAAGGGCAAAAAAATACAGCTTGTGATTTTTATTTGCCTAGTTTTTTTATATTTGGTTTTATTTTCAGCTTCTGTTTGTTATTTTACTAATGAAATTGTATGTAATTGGTGACCTCTTGTTTAAATGTTTAAATGCATGACCATTCTTCAGGGAGAAAACAGAATTACTGCAATGACTTCAAGCCGCTCTGACTGGTGCATATCAAGACAAAGGACATGGGGTGTTCCCATTCCAGTCTTTTACCATCTGAAGACAAAGGAACCACTTTTGAATGAAGAGACTATTGACCATATCAAATGTAAGTGACATAATATATAAGGAAGATAAAACTAGAGTTCTTAAGTTCTAAGGTTACGAATTTAAATGTAGAGAAATCTAGTATTTCTATTAAATCTGAATAATAATTTTCATCTCTATAAAATAAATTATACATCCTATTTACATTAGTCCTAAAATCCTTTGTATAAAAGGATTTCTAATTAAAACTAAATTCCTATAGAAAAGGATTCTTAATTAAAATTTACCTAATTAATATAATCCATTTAGCATTTTGATTCCTAAATATTAAAATACTAATTAAATTAAAAATTCTGACCTAAGTAGGAAACAAATAATTAAAATCCAAAATTAATTAGGAAAATAATTAAACAATAACTCCAGGCTTCATAATAGATGTTTTCTAGTTTCTTTGTGATTTTTTCTTCTTCAGGTTTAACCTTGTTGTTCATAAACTCTTGGAATAATTGTTCGACATTAGTCTCCTTCACTTAAGAAAAACTTGTCTTTGAGTTATTTGTTTGAAATTATCTCTTCCACCTTAAAGGAAATACTTCAAATATAATATTGTAGCTAATTTATTCATGAATTAGCATGTCTTTGACTGTGAACTTTAAAATATAATTTATGGTGTATAATAAAGAAAAATCCATATTCGATGTTATTCTTTTAGTTCCTATGAATTCTACTTATAGTTCATTCCCATATTTTTCTACTTCAAACTTGAGTTCATCATTATTTATACCCTCCAATACTCTCACCTTTGTTTTTAAAGAAACACCAATATACTCTTCCATAATATCCCAAGAAAACTAGTAAAAAATTACCGGGTCCTCCAAGTCCTTGTTTGGAAGATCTTTATCATCACATAAATCTTCTTCATCATCTTCATTAAGTTTGCATAGAAAATCCTCGTCGTTTAAAAGTTCGTACTCATACTGACCTTTAATCACGTTGATTAATTTGTCTATCGGGTTGTGGTTGTTTGTCTTGACATAACAATGTTCAACAACTCCACCAAGTTCATCTTCATCAATACCCTTCATATTGACAAGTGGTTGTTTAGGTGGAATTTTAGGAATAGGTCTTAGGTAAAGTCGACCCAAGGTATGTCTCGTAGCACACTTCTCTTCTCTTTGTGATTCTTGTTTGTTCCTTCTATAAGCCAAATTAGATCTTCTTCATCATATGAATACCTATATTCATACTGACCATTAGGATTTGCATGAATTGGTTCACTGAGAGGTTGGTCGTGAGCTTTATTCCTAGCATGTGCCTTTCTTTTTCCTCAGTTCATGTTTGTGTGCAGCCTTAATGCCTTAAGTCTAGCTGTAAGGTCATCAAACCTAGCATTGCTGTCACCAAACCTAGTTTGCATTTGCCCCTGTTAAGGAACCATCTCATTTAAAAGCTTAAGCTGATAGGTGAGGCTTCAGAATATGATTTATATTATTCTCTAACACCCCCCCTCAAGTGAAAGCCTATTAGGCTTGAAACTTGCACAGACCCACACTATCTTGTACTTGATTTTTTTATCAAATAGAATAGGTGTGGTAAGATTCGAACTCGTGACCGCAGGGTCAACAAAGCTTTGATATCATGTCAAGGAACCATCTCACCTAAAAGCTTAAGTTGATAGGTGAGACCGTAGAATATGATTTATATTATTCTCTAACATCCCCTTTTAAGCTGCTATCGCTAATGAAAGATAATCTAGCTAATCATGAACAACCTGCATCCCTTTATCACCATCATGGAGATGTCTGTCATTAACTGCCCCCATGATTCCCTTCATGAAAGATAATCTAGCTAATCATGAACAACCTGCATCCCTTTATCAGCATCATGGAGATGTCTGTCATTAACTGCCCCCATGATTCCCTTCATGGTTTGCCATTGATCTAGATGTTGATATGCTCTAATACCACATGATACAATGTATAGACAAGCTGTTGATTCAAATGTTGACCAGTTTTGATACCACCTAACACATGGTATAGCAAAGATAAAATTAAAGTTTTCAAACTATAAGTTTCTAGACCTAACCTTAGAGAAATCTAGAGAAAATTCTTTGGTATTTATATTTAATTTGAATAATAGTCTTGATCTTTATAAAATAAATTATAAATCCTATTTATATTAATCTCAAAATCCTTTATAGAAAAGATTTTCTAATTTAAACTAATATTTTTTATAGGAAAAGGCTCTAATTAAAACTTACCTAATTTATAGAATACATCTAGCATTAAGATTTCTAAATAGTAATATACTAATTAAATTAAAAAAAATTAAGTTAAGTAGGAAACAAATAATTAAAATCCAAAATTAACTAGTAAAATAATTAAACAAGAAAACAATAACTTTTGATTTCATATGAGATGATTTTGGGTTTTTTTGGGGATTTGTTCTAGGTTTGACTTTGTCAATTTGGTCCATAAACTTTATGAGATAATTGTTTTACAGTCTTCTAAAAACAGCAAAAACTGTCGTCTCTCTCCTTCTCTCTTTTAGTCTCTGGTTTGAGTAGATAATGGTGAATAATCATTTTATTGTAATGATATTTCTGCATCCATTTGATCCCCACCCAATTACTTCCATTTGTATTAGGTCGCATCTTCTTTCTATTTCTTCTGTCGTTTCGTAATATCACACTTAGCCTACTATTTAACTAGTGATAGATTTGCTTACAACTCAGTCTGTGATCTTGGGTTTATTTTTATGATCATCAACTGCAGCTATAATAGCCCTCAAGGGTAGTGACGCATGGTGGTATATGAAAGTCGAGGATTTGCTCCCAGAAAAATATCGTGATCAAGCGTTAGATTATGAAAAAGGGATGGACACAATGGATGTCTGGTTTGATTCAGGTATTATAAGACCACTTAGATTACAGACCTTGTTTACCATGAACATGCTCCCAGAGTACTGTGTTGTTATATTGTAAACTTATCCATTTGAAAAAGTCAAAATTATATTTTTCTGTTTGTATGAAATACAGCAATTCATGTTACTTCTTATTGTTGTATGAATACATTAATGGCTTCTTCACATGCTACATTACATGCATTCTCACTTTGGGTTAAAGGGAGAATTATACTTGAGTTGAACATGAGTGGAAGATAGTCGAAATAAAACAAGGGTTATTATTATTACAATTCCTGGAAAGCAATTAAGTTGTACCTCATCAAAAAGTATCTTGTCTATGATTGATCTGGTTTGGGAATGTTTCTGGAAGTGTGTAACAAAATACTTAAATCTTCTTTCAATGATTGATGTTAATCTGGGACATTTTCTTGTTAACTTGCATTAAAAGGGATAGGAGGGTGGGTAAATGTTGTACTTTTAATGACTTCTGAGTAACATGAAGCCTTCAAGGTTATAAATGAAGCGCGCTTGGGTTCAGTTGCATAATTTTTGCATGCTTGTGCTTTCTCTGCTTCACTCTAATTGTGTTGCATTGCTTTTCTGTTGCTCTAGTCCATTGCTGCACCATTTGTAGTATCCTGCTTAAAGTTTACAAATTTTTCTTTAGTGATTAGAGATGTCTGTGCTTTTACTTACCCCACCTATTTTCTATGTCGCGTTTCTTAAATTTATTTGTTGCTATTTGCTATTTGCTATTCCAGGTTCTTCATGGGCTACTGTGTTCGGAAAAAGTGGTGGCCCTAAATTTCCTGCGGACTTGTATCTTGAAGGTACAGATCAACATCGTGGGTGGTTCCAGAGCTCCTTGTTAACTAGTATTGCTACAAAAGGTAACAGCCAACTGATCTAAGTGGAGTTGCAAAATGCCATGATGATTCCTTTATTTTTTTTCTCCAGAAATTGTTTTTTCTGTCTCGAAAATGAATCCCTTGAACTTTTTTTCTTGTTTCTACTATGTTGATAAACATGTATTTCATCAGGTTCTTGTCATTTATTTTATGTCATAAGCCCCCGAGATTTCTACAGAAAAACTTGTGCCCCTAACTCAGTAAAATGCCACTTGAACATAAATTTGTCTTGAAAATGAATTCATGCTGTTGCTTCTCTTTCTACAGGAAAGGCTCCATATAGCAGTGTTATTACTCATGGATTTGTATTGGATGAGAAAGGTTGTAAGATGAGCAAATCATTGGGTAATGTTGTAGATCCACGTACTATAATTGAAGGGGGAAGAAACTCAAAGGTTAGTAATGGTGCATAATAATTCAAGACATTTTCTGTGGGTGTTTTCTGATGTAAATGAATTATTACTAAAAATTATTTCTGGTTTCAGCAGGAAGCACCAGGCTATGGCGCTGATGTCTTGCGACTTTGGGTTTCTAGTGTAGATTATACGGGTGATGTCATGATTGGTACTCAAGTGATTCAGCAAATATCTGAAATATATAGGAAGCTGCGAGGAACTTTGAGATACCTTTTGGGAAATCTGCATGACTGGGAGGTAAGTTCACCTTTCCTCGTATAATTGGAACTCGTGACTTTCCTCTGCCTAATATATTGAAGACTTTGCTATTAGCAGGCTGTCAATGCTGTTTCATACAATGATCTTCCCATGATTGATAAGCACGCACTATTTCAGCTGGAAAATGTTGTGAACACCATTAGAGAGAGTTATGACAACTATGCATTTTTCAAGATATTTCAGGTACATTTTGTTTCTCATTGCATTGTTGGCATCCTATAAATATAGTCCTTTGAATTAATCCTTAACCAGATAGTGGAAGCACGTTTTTCACTTGGTAGGGTAACAAGTACACAGTAACATTGAGCTAAAAATTAAAAAAACTCAACAAGAACTTGCATGCATGATTAAACATATTTGAGCAGCATTCTTGAAAATGATTTATTTCGGAACCCTTGAACATCTAACATGTTTGTCTTATTGCTATGAATTAAGTTGAAAAATTAACCTAGAGAGATCAGACAATCTTCAAAATCCTCATGGATTTATGAGGGAAGAATACAGTAGGTATTTCTACAATGCTCTACAAACAAAATGACCAAACCCAACTTCTAGGGCACAATATGTTGACCTATGAAGAAATGAAAACTAATAAAGGAGTTCTTGATGTGGTTAAAAACTAGGGCTCTCAAGCCTTAAAGTTTCAAACTTACATTGTAGAGAAATTTAGAGAAAACTCTCTAAATTCCAAAATTACCACTCTAGCACCTTAAGAAAGTTTGCTTGCTATAAGTCCTGCCTTTTGATGATAAAAAACTTTGTTGAAATAGAAGTAAGCTTCCAACTTTGTCAGCCAGTTAATAAATCTTTTCTTCAAAAATCACCTATCATAAAATGAAATGTCATCAAATTCAGGAATATGCTTGAGGTAAGCTTCCAGGCTACTTCCTCTCCTCTTCACGATCTTTGTTTACATTATCCTTTAGCTGAGCTAAATTTGTATGATTTACTCCTAACAATCAAACCTTTGTTTCGCTCGTTCTAGTTTCTGCTTCTGAGCCTGCACAACACACTAGAGGACCTCCACTCCTATGTTGCAGAGTGGGTTGCTATCATCTTCATTCATATCTGGAGGGTTTCCAATTGACACAATGTATAGCGTGGATAGAAGTTGGTGTTGTCAAGCCTTAAGGCCACAAACCTAAACTGTAAAGAAATTTAGAGAAAACTTCCAAGCCTTATTTGAAAGTCTTCTTGATATTCTATCATTATGAAATTTTAAACTAATAAGAAAAGGGGTCTTCAGAATTTTTTTTATCAAAATTTCAATTTGATCAAAGATTGGATTAAAAATTATAATTGATTTACTAAACTGTATCTTGAACTCGTTTTGAACTCTTCAAAACCTAAAAATCTTTACCATTAATGAAATACTGCAATAAATATTATTATGCCAAGAATAGGAAAGAAATTTCCCAACATTAGTTCAGGAATAGAATTATAAATAATTTCGTTAGCTTCAAGCCCTAAGACGAGGAAGTTGGCCCACAACAATGCATGAAATTGTATGTTTATTGTTGTTCAATTTAAGTTGCCCTTTGTTTATTTGATGCATAAATTTGTTTTGCATGCAATTATTGTTGCAGATCATTCAGCGGTTTGTTATTGTTGACCTATCCAGTTTCTATTTTGATGTTGCCAAAGATCGACTTTATGTCGGGTAATTCTTCAATGTTTTACATTATCTTTGGAATTTCCCTTTTCATTTTTTATTTTTTCATCTTGTTTTATGCATTTTACTGTTATAACATGATGTTTGATAGGGAAATATGAACGCTCAGATCAAGATTGATTTGGATTTATTACTTGGGACTTTTAGTAATTAGTAGAAATTTAATATTGATGGGTTTTTAATAAATCTAAAATTCAACAAAAATCAAATGCACTAAAAATGTTCAGAGAAGCCTTGCTCCGCTCCCCATCACCACAAGTTTTTCTTAGCGCTTCAAGTCATGCATGTATAAGCTGCGAATCTAGATCACTCTATATAGCTAAGTAAATGATTTTCAGGGGCACATCAAGTCTTACAAGAAGAAGTTGTCAAACAGTTCTTGCTGCACATCTCCTTTCCATTGCGAGGGTAATTGCACCTATATTACCTCATTTGGCTGAAGATGTGTGGCAGAATCTTCCCTTCCAGTTTACTGTCCAAGATGGTTCTGCTGTCAAGTTTGTTTTTGAATCGAAGTGGCCTGTTCCCAATGAAAAATGGCTTGCTTTTCCTATTGAAGAAATTGACTTCTGGGGAAAAATTCTTCAGGTAATCTCTCATTTCACTTGATGATAACATACTAAACGTGCATTGTATGTCGAGTGCTAATTAATGCTTTTGTATTGATCTTCAACTTTAAGCTTTCTTCTGTTTGCTGTACAATATTTTGATAACACGAGTTTATTTCATTTGCAATGGATTGTCAAGATGCTAAAACTGTAAAAAGGTGCACGTTGCAATACATTGGTATGGAAGTAATCTATAACACCATTAATTTCTCTCATCTTTCTATTGAATCATCTCAAATGGAAAAAAAAAATAAAACTGTTTGGGGCAGAAATTTGTTTGGGAACAGTTCCATCATCACTACCCCCCAGAGAAAGAGCTAGACTGGAAGAAATTTGTTTGGGGGCAGGGGGCATGGTGCCCCCCTCAAAAGAAAAGGCTGTAGTTCCACCCCTGCCATCACCGAGACAACTGTCACTAATGTCCCCACCATATCACCATTTTGCTATTACCCACTATCACTACCACTGTTGCCACATCCACCCATCAACTCCAATGCTACCACCAGACAATATAATGCTCCAGGACAATTTGAAGGTTCCATTATGATTCTGAGTTATCAGAAGAATTTTGGATGTATTTTTATGATGTATGATACTTAAATATACAACTAATGAATTGAATGGCTGCATGTTTGATCATAACATGTACTTAATATGAGACCATTGCTGATTAGCCTATTAGTTGGTTATTTTACATTATTTCAAAAGGAAATACTGCACTGTCATTTCACTCAACAGCGTAAAGATGTCGACTATTGTTGATCATATTTACTTGCTTCTGACTTGAAATGATTTGACCAGCTGAGGACCGAGGTGAACAAAGTTCTGGAGGTTGCTCGTACAGGCAAGTTGATTGGGTCCAGTTTGGAGGCAAAGGTTTATCTACATACTTCGGATTCCAGCCTTGCTTCTAGATTACATGAAATGTGCACAGCCAGCAATGACGCTGATGCGTTGCATCGCATATTCATAACATCTCAGGTGTGTTCATTTCCTCTTTTTTTTTTTACTGTTACTGTTACCTGACTGCTTTTAAATTGTTTTCGTGTCGCCAGGAAGAAAACCCTATTACATGTAGAAACCACCAAACCCAAAGTTTCAGTTCACTTTCTGACAGAACCCTAACTCAAAACCTTTTCTCACTCGAGCAGTCAAAAACCTTCGGGCTTTGACTCAAGTGGTAAAAGTCTCTTAGAAGGTTAAGTTTGGGTTTGGTGGCCACTGCATGTAACCGGTATTCTTCCTCATTGCCTGATAAAGGATCCTGGGTTGTCAGCCTATTATCTACATTGATTCGTTCGATTCCCCTTTTTGCTATGAAGTTCAATCAGTTTCTGCAAGTCCAGAGCAATAATCGATCAGTTTCTTTGATTACCATGTTCTATTTTCATTCTGTGTCCGCATCTTATTGCTTGAACTCTAGTAGAACGTTGAACTGTTCTTCTTCCCCTCCATTTATTTATATGGAAATGTGCAGGCGGAGATGCTTCATCATGTGGAAGATGAGATTCTCAAAACTATTCCATACAGCGGTGAATACCTCATTCAAGGAAGCGATAGGGTTTGGATTGGGGTGTCACGAGCAGAAGGCCTGAAATGTGAAAGATGCTGGAATTACACACCTCAAGTTGGATCTTTTGTGGAGCATCCGACACTCTGTGGTCGATGTTATAAAGTGGTGGCTGTTCAACCAGAACCTGCAGCAGCAGTCTGCTGAGACAAGCAATTAATAGAAGCTCGACTGTATAAAACCCAGTTGCCAATGACTCTTCCAATTGAGTGGGCTGCTTATGCTTCTCACAGTTTTGACAATCAAGTTCAGAAGTGAGAAATCAAGGAGGTTTCATTAGACGGAACAATCAATCAAATATGGTGTTCCGTTATCATTCTGGACGGAGGCAAATGAAAGCCAAACATAGTGTGTTCAACAACTTCCAGATTTTTTATTCCTAATGAAATTGGGAGTTTATTTTTTATAATTTGCAAAAGAGAATTGTCTCGAGTGGTTGCAGAGTCAGAAAAACACTGGGCTTGGATTTGAGTGGAAAAAATACTCAATTACACGAGGTTGCAAGTGGGTAACCCATTAGCCTACATAACAACATTAAAAGAATCAACTATAACAGGAATTGAAAACTGATAAAATGGAAGAATATATCTATTATCTATATCTATCTATTGAAGAATATATCTATATCTATATCTATATCTATCTATCTATCTATCTATCTATCTATCTATCTATATATATATATATATATATATATATATATATATATATATATATATATATATAAAATTGAGAAAGCAAATTGAGAAAACGGATAGAAATAATATATAAAAAAAGATGAGGTCGTAAATTTGATTGAACTGGATTGAAACTAAATAAGTTCAACCAACACTAAACTAAATAAATTAGTAAAAATATTTCCTAGCCCTAAATTAGTAAAATCTCAAAGCCAACCCTCCATCTAAAAAAAAAAAAAAAAAAACCCTCCATCTGTAGTCTTGACAAAAACAACCAATATATGGATGTTGTTCACATGTCGCTAGGTAATTATTCCTTTATTTTGCAAGAAGTATATTTTAACAAAAATCAAGGTTGTTTTCCACCGTCAAAGAAAAATACACACACACACACACACACACACACACACACATATATATTCCACCGTCAAAGAAAAAAATAAATAAATATATATATATATATATATATATATATATATATATATATATATATATATATATATATATATATATTCGCAATATTTTTTCATTGAATAGTTTAGGCTACTTCTAGAATTTTTACATGAAATCAACCTGCGACAGATTTTCTATAATAGAAAAGGGAAATGAGGACTAAACAACGGAACAAATTTAAATAGCCTAATTAAAAGATAAAAAACCAAAATAATTACACAAGTTTTGCCATTTTTTTTTCTTTTTAGGAAAACAAACGGAAATTAATTGATTTGAACCGGGTACAGTAAAATATTTGAGGTTTTACCTATTTTAATTAGCAAGCATTGGATTGTAGAAAATCTAATTATATTCTGAAATGGAGACTAAACTATTTAATGAAAAAAACCTGAACCAATCAACAGAGACCAACACCGTCTCATTTTTGTGATGGACCAAAATGGAGAGATTTTTTGATAACTTGAACCCACAAATAATTATTATGAAATGGTAAAAAAGAATCCACAATGTAACCACTGAAAACAATAAATAGATAAAAACACTCTTTAAATTCTATCTAATTCACTAGGGAACTGAACGGGGCAGGGAGAATGAGAGTTCAATTAATGAATGCAGAACCCTTGCATCGGTGAAGCAATTATATGTGTTACAAACATATTCCATGTTAAAAACTGTCACACGCCTGTAAGACTCCATTATTAAACTTACTAGAGCTGGCCATCCAAGTTCTGAGGTGGTGGCTGTATCAACTCGGGCCCCTCTAAATCATCTGCTGCATGAATGTGTATATCCTGTAAGAAGATGAAAACTCAAGTCTGGCTATCAAAACGTTGCAAGTGTTGTCAGCAATTCTTTATCCAAATATCAAGAATTTTATTAATACCTCCTTTAATTCTTCTTCTACTACTGCCGAGGCATATTTAATGGCTCGAAACCATCACTTGGTACCAAAATGCTACTACATGAGACCTAGTTTCCAAACGAAACTGTTGCACTACGGTGTTCAGTTTATTCAGGTGTTATATATGGACACATTGGATTTTCCAAGCCATTTGTCAATAAAGGAAACAGCACGCAGCATGTGCATCATTGCAGGTCAAAATAGAATACCCTTTAGTGGCTACAGGCCTAAAACCCAAAACTTCACCCAAAGGGTGTCCCAGTTATGTACAATTCACACAGCAGTGGGAAGGCCTTACGGTCTTCAGCTTTTACAAACTATTATTATTTTCATAAAGGTGAGTTGGAAACTGTTCTAATGTAAAGATGGTAATTTAAGGTGCATAAATTCATAGATTTGGAGCATAGGGTTTTGTGTTTGATAATTCAATGTGCATATTTTCTTCTCCTGACCAATTGATCATGAAGATTAAAGCTGATGATATAATTAGTCATCACCTGTGTGTGTATTGGCTGGTGTGGTTGCTGATCTTGTGCCATTGCATAAGCTTGTGGTTGGGACATTCTGTAATATGGTTCTTTTAGATCGAGTTTGCATGATGATGTCTGGAGTATCCCTCCCTGTTCAGCACCAGGGCCCCACATTTTAGCTGTTAAGAGTTTATCATAACTTGTTAGAAAAAGAAGAAAACAAATCAGAAAGACAGACAAAACAAGAGAAGACAAAAACCAACCTGACAAAGTTAAATATATAGTGTAACTCTGAGCATTGTGGGCAACCATCCTGAGCTGGCCAGTGATTTCTTGCCCTGCCATCACATAGAGTGGCTGAGACAGAACACAACGTAATTGGTACCAGTGGGTGGTCGGCGCACCAGGGGCAGTTGTAAGCCACCTTTGTACAGCACTGCAGATCAAGGCGATTCCCATATGAAGCCAACAAATTTGTGGGATGAAAAACATGTAACAAGGCCGGCCTACTGCAGATTTAAAATGCAAGCTAAAGCAAAGGTAAGAAGGTCAGGGACAAATACTCGCCTCCCATTAAATAACACATCGAACCAGCAAGCCAGCCCATGAACTCTGGTTCCTACAGAGGCTACGAATTTTAAAGGTATTTCAATTTCATATAAATCCTCTTCCTGCAGAAGAAAAGTGGAAAACTTTGATGAGTTGAACCACAAAATGTCAAGACAATAGCTTCATCATGGAGAAAGGAACAGGAGTAACTAATAAAGAAAAAACAGAGATCTAAAGTTTTGGAAGCAAACTTGTTTCAGGTGCACAGCACTCGGCAATGCACCCTAAGGTGGAATACAAAGCCTATAGTGCTAACTGTATAGATTCCATAGAGAGGAGGCTGTTGAGCAGCAGAAACTTTTTAAACAAAACATAAACTAAACCTGAAGAATTGTTTCAAGAGGAAAAAAAAACTAGGAGAATTAAATCATAATAATTTTCCTTCATGAGGCGGCATTATATAAAACAGCTAACAAGAAGTGAAACTGCACAAGAATAAAGGGCACGGTTATACCTTTATTTCAGTGAAGTCTAAATCATGAGAAATTGTAGGAGCCACCAATAATCTTGGATCAAAAGCATCTACAACAGGCTGCATGCAATCAGGTGATCAAAAAAATTATCACAAGAGATGGTGCAAATATCACAGAATCAGAAGTAATCACTTAAGAAGATATTTTCTCCACAGAAAACATAAATATTTTGGTTTATAAACAGGATTAGAGCATGTCTAAACAAGTCAGCCAAAATGTAATTTAATGATTCAACCAAGGCCAGAAAAATGAAATCTAAAGAGACCTGAGAGAAGTATCCTCCAAATGCAGATCCATACAAGGGTGTCAGATCAACACCGAAATATTTGTGTTGCTGCCAAAAGAGGGCCTGCATATAGAAAACCAATAATAAGAAAAACACTACATTCATTTCAACACACGCTAGTGGTAGGAATAGACAACGGTTTAATCAAGAGAACTCATGATATCAATGGGAAAACTTTGACTACCATTGCAACATTGGGCATATAGAATAAGAAATCACTCAGCCAGTCATGACTTTTTGAAACTGTTGCGATGCTAAAAAGATTAAGCATATAAAATAAGAAATCAAGCAATCCGTCATGACATTTTAAATTGTCACTCTGCTACAAAGAGGTGCACAGGCAACATCAAGTTATTGATAAAGTGACTTCTGCATGATTGATCCAGGTACATACCTTATTCGCAATTTCAACAAATAAATATTCATCACTAAAAGGTGCCATATGTATCCTGCAAAAGCAAGCAATTTTAACTCTTAAAATCTAAAATAAAAGATCAATTAAATTTGGGTTTGCAGACACAGGATCCTGGAGCACACAAGAAAACATGCATACAGATACGATTTATACAATGACCATCAAGAGTAATTTACATTGGAAAAATAAACAAAATGCACAGTTATGAACAGATTTATGATTTTTTTTTCTAGAAAAAAAAATCTGAAAACCTGGTGGCGACAACAAGCATATATTACAAGTTTGTCTCTAATAAGAAAACAGGACCCAAGCATTACCAACAAGACTTCATGACCTGAAAGATTCTAATTGCCAGGAACAAACTTCAAATCAAAACATACCTTGACCTGACTTTACAAGAAGAACTGTAAAGAGACAGTATGAGGGGAAGAGACTGTCAAAAGAGTTGACTGGGTGGTGTCATCACTTAAGTGAAAAAAATGGGAGCTCAATTTGTCCATCAAATCAGGAAATGGAGTAGAAGGGGCATGCAAAACCATCAGGCAAAATCATTAAAAAGTTGACAATACCTACAAATTTTACATGAAACAAGAAGATCTAGATGAAGACATGCCACCATAATCATGAGGTTACTTTCCAATTGGAGGTCATCTAGCAATTGCATGAGAACAAGAAAACTTTGTGGTAGGGTCACAACAACCACAGTCATTTAGGAGACAAATATTCTTAAACAAAATGCATCCAAGATCTAAGAAATCAAGCAGAACAGGAGCATTGTAGAGTCACTATTTACCTTCCAACTGCAGGGAACATTTTTCCATTTGGAACAAGAAACCGATCTCTTGCAATCACATAGGACTCCAACATTCTTTCATTGACTAACAAGGTACCTACAAGACAGTCAGAGAAAAAATCAAGAACAATATAAATTTGGACTTGCTATCTACAATCACTCAGGATATTATCTGTCAAATCATTCAATCCTGGAAACATTCTTCATCTTTTGCTGACAAAACCCATCCCCATGGCAGCAGGAGAAGGGGCATTTGGGGCTTAAAAAAACAGAAAAGAAAAATTCATTGATGAAAAAAAGGTGTTCGGCACTAGTAGAAAATTTCATCGTCCACTGGAATGACAAAGTAAAGATGGTGCATAAACTTACCCATTGGTTCAGATATCAGAATATCTGCTTTCTCTGGCAATTCAACTTCCTCAACTTTACCCTTTATTACCTACATTCACATGATATTGACCTTAGCAAAATTAGATAAACAATGACATTAGAGAAAAAAAAATTAAAGTACATAGCAAAGTCTCACTGTTATCCTTTCCCCAAGTGATGGGTTTCCAGCGATCAGTTTCCGGGCATATTCTGCCATTTCAGATGCTTCCACGGCATAGACATGCTTTGCACCAGCCTGAATGGAGAAAAGGAAAAAATAATCAGCTTGTAAAAGCACATCCAGAAAAGCAGATATGCAATACTTTTACACAGAACTATAAATTCAACTAGTCAAAAGACAGGTATACCTGAGCAGCAAATAATGACAAAATACCACTGCCAGCACCAACATCAACCACCACGCGATCAATAAAATCCACACGGTTCTCCATGACTGCAGCATAATAGGTTCCTGAAACATAAAAAAAAATTACATTGTCACCCTCACCATCTGACTCAAATCACATGTCCATAGAATTTTTTGCATTTCGAGCACATGAATTAAACTAGTTATCATCATGATTTGAGAGGCTCTGTCATGCTTTAGAAATTGAAAGTGAGCAACTACGATAAGAGACAAAGGAGTAACAGAATAGTTAGCAGTTTTACCTGTCCTCACATAATCTTGCATCATGTTTTGCTGATGTAGCAATTGCCCATAATAATGGAAATACATTTTGGCAGATGATGGTTCTATTTTATCTTCAAACTTGCTTTTAAAAGATGTGACTGCTCCATTAGGCAGCAAAGTTCCTGGAAAAGAAAATAGCCAACACTCAGAAGCAAATTGCAGGTACTTGTGGATTAGAAATCATGTCATTCTGACAACATCACAAAACATAAGAAAAGTTAACATGACATCTTTGTCTGTTCTGTTTTGCTTGAAAAAACTTCCAAACTGCTTAAAATGCTAGATAGGGTAAATTGAAATTGAAATCCTAATTTAGATGCATAGTGCAAAATGGATATTATTTTTCCATTTTTAAGGTTAAGGGGTCTAGGACAAAATCTATTACAAATTTTTCACAAACAAATGCCACATTAAGTATTTTAGTACATCTTGGAGTTCCAGCTTCCATGATTCTGCATGAATTTATTTATACAATAACTTATAGCAAATAACCACTATCAACGCGATGCAATCAAAAGACTTAAGCTTCTGGAGAAGAGAGAGAGAGGAAATGTAGGGGGGGATCAGGATGTGTAACAAAGGGGTATCTCCATATTATAGCAGACAATTATCAATAATAAACCATGACAAAATTTCCAAAGTAGCACCTTGAACAATGTCTTTCTTCTTCCATTGCTCAAATGCACAATGGAAGGCCCTGCTCTCCTCTTCATTTCTAAACTGGACAGTAACTCCTGTTGAATATTTCTGGTAAAAAGTAATACTGTTAACATCATGAACACGAAAGCTACATCATGCACTGCAATTCCAATCACCAGTCAAGTATATAAGAAAAACAGCTTGTGGCAGGGGGTATTGGCATCTTGCAATTTGCATATGTATATAAGAGAAGAGATACAAGCATCCACATAACACGAAATCCAATTTCCCTACTAACTCAATAAGTGGAATGAGACAGGAATAAGAAAATCCACACAATTTGAACAAAAATAAAACCCCGTACTTCTTTTCCCGTGTCGGCACCCGAAGCTTCAGCTATGCAAACTGATTGTAAGGGCCCTAGCTTGGATAGCTGAACAACACAAAAAAGAAAACAAAACAAAAAAACACTATCATTACTCATATATCTTATCTAATCCATAAAATTCACCAATATTTACTCAAACTAACAAAAATAAAATCGATCCTGTGATATCAGTTAATACACTCCTTTATTACTTCTACCAATTGGCAACAACAACGACTGTCAGAACAGCAATTGCTAAAGTAAGACTACAAAAAAAACACTGACTGACCTGAGCAGTTTTGACATCAACACTGATAGAATCCGTTGATTCAGAGTCTCGGTTAAATCGTAGAACCGCAACTCCATTGCCGGCGCTAAACCTAGCAATTACCGGTGCCGATTGAGAATCTGAACGAGACGACGAGGTCGAGGAAGAAGCAAGCTCGGTTACTGATGCTAAAGCAAACTCTTCTTGTTGCTGCTGTTTGCTTTGTTTTTGAATCTCCATTATTGAAACCTCGATCGACTTTTATTTTTATTTTTTTACTATATTTATATGTTTAGGAGGAAGAGGAGGAGCTACAATGGATGAGTGAGCGAGTGAGCGAAAACTAGGGTTTTACAAAAAAGCGCGAAGCTGAGACTCAGAGCCGTCAAAAAGACAGAGAGAGAGAGACAGCATAATATCTTTTGGCTGGCATGTGATGTGTAAATTCATTTTCTTACATGGTCCCTTAAGTTTTAAAACATTATCAAACCAGTATATATATTTTTTCTATCAAATTGAACCTTTTATTTCTAACGGGGTACTCCGTCAGACTTATATGGATTTTGGTGTGCTATGTGACGTGCCATTGTGTGGATTTTTTTTTTTTTTTATAACCGGATGTCAGGATCGGTTTGTACATATCACAACTAATCTATAAATTTATTGAACACTCTGCAAACTAAATGAACATGTAAAGTATCACAGAGATGACAAGCATGCACAGAAAAACTCGAACCTGAGCACAAAAAAAGAGAACATTTTTTTCCCCCGCTAGGCCAAGACTTCAAGCGCCCATTGTGTGGATTTTATTTTTTTATAACCCGATATCTGGATCGGTTTGTACGTATCACAACTAATCTAAGTATTTATTGAACACTCTGCAAGCCAAATGAACATGTAAAGCATCACAGAGATGACAAGCATGCACAAAGAAAGAGAACAAATCTCTTCCCCCGCTAGGCTAAGACTTCAAGTGCCCATTGTGTGGGATTTAAGGAATATGGAAAGGTGGGCGCTGAGTTCTGGGTGGTCGCTGAGTTTTTGGGGGATCTGCTTCTTGGGTCTCACTCATCTTCATTTTAGAGTGGCTCTAGATTGGGAGCTCCTTCTTTACACGATTAGACAACAACATCATTGTTCATTAAATGCAAAACCCGCTTCCATAATTGTGATTTTCGTCTTATCATTAGGATAATTGCTATTATTTTTATTAAAAAAACCACCCCTGTTTTGTTTTTGACTGGATGTTATGTTTTGCTTTTCCTTTATCTCCCCTACTTGCATTTTATTCCCATCGAGGTTGAACCAGACAGGCTTTTCTTTTCATTGTTCCTTCCTATTCTAAGCTCTATTTTTTGTGTTAGAGTGTTGCTTCGTCTCCAATAAATACGATGCGATGATATAAGAAATGTGGTCGGGATTTTACTTCCTCATCAAAATCCATAAAATATACTTTCCAAAAACCCCTCCACCACACTTGACCTTTTTTGCACATATGCTAAATGCTGTTTTGTCATTATGCATGGCTGACAGACAGTTGTTGTGTTATTTAGAAGCGTTGATAGACACCGACTTTTATTTTTAGCTGGCGCACATTAGGTGTTTGAAAAAGAACCTAAGAGAGGCTTTATCCTTTTCTTAAAAACATGTTCGCCCGGTTTCATGTTTACATTGGACTACTTTGGAGTTTTTATTATTTTAAAAGTTTAAGGACCGAGATATATTTTTCCTGAAATTTATGGCCCGCCACCCATATTTTACACCTTTTATAATCTCGTCCGTCTTCTTGCAACAAATATATAAGTTGGCAATCATCCATTATAATATCCCTAAAAAGCATTGATATTGAAAGCTTATATAACAGCATACAAGCCATTATGTTTTCTGAAAATTAAAAAAAAAAAAAACTATGATTAAAGATGGCAACAAGGTGTTGATTAATTCATTTTCTTTCTACATCTAATTATGTTAACTTTTTTTTAATTAACTTGGGTGCCCGGGTCAGCTTGCGCATATCTCAACTAATCCTGTTAGTCCTAAAATTAACGACCATGTAAGCTTTCAATGGTTATCATATTAGCAGTCACATGACTTGAATCTGAGACTACAGGGAGAATAAACCTTTTAGATCCAAGTTGTTAACCACTAGGCCACCTAAAATAGTTAATCATGTAAACTTTTTGTGTATATAGATATTGCCCTTTTCATTTCCATCCATAATTTCCATTTTCTTTCCTTATTTAACATCATTAATAGCTTGGCATATTGTTTTATTTAATATCTAGGTCTCTCTTCTTCTTCTTCTTTTGTAACGCATCCAAATATTCTTAACACTCACATTGATGATTACAATCCATGCTCAAAGAAAAAAGAAAGGTTCTGCCATACCCTTTGACAAGGTTTGTGAGCTCCATTGCAATCATCTATACTTCCATTCTAGCTACGTGGCATGTTTTTTAAAAAATGCAGCATGAATTAATGAGTTTTATCTATGAAGAATTTTGAAATTTTGTTTCATGATAATATATATTTTAAGTTTCTTAAAGCATTTGGAGATCCAAAAAGTTCAAGAATATATCGGGCAGGAGGGCAGATAGAGCTTTGTTGAAAGGAAAAGAAGCTTTGTTATCATTAACCAGAGATTTTTCTTATTCTAGTCATGATCTGCGAACAGAGCTTCCTTGATGGCTGCCATTGGCACAATCTGATTGCAGAAGCAGGTAAGGAAATGCATGAACTCTGTTTTTGCTGAAGCACACCACCTTTAGCAAATTATTCATTTGTCTGACGGATCTTAATGATCTCAATTTGAGATTTCTCATCTGTTTGCCCGATTCTGCCACTAACCACAAGGCTCAGCTATTAACGCCTGCCTTTAATACTAATTAGAAAAAAAAAAAAACCATTAAAAAAACCTGATTAGACATATTAGATTTTAAAAAAAAAAACTTTTGGTTCGGTTCTATTTTGATTTTTTAAGGTAAAAACCAATAAATTAAAATTGAACTAAATCAGTCTAAATTAAAAAAATATACTATATACTATATATATATATATATATATATATATATATATATTTTATTCTTCTAGTTCAATTTAAACTTTTTGGTTTGATTCTATTTTGGTGAAATGAGAGAAGAGAAAACCTTGGTTAAAGTAAGAAAAAAAGAGCTTAAAAAAACTAGAACTATTTTTTAGTTAAAAAATTGAACCGAATCAAAATTGGTCTATTTAAATTGGATCCATTTTGTTTTTTTGGTTATTTTTATAGATAAAAACCAAACCGAACTGAAAATAATAAGAGTGAAAAGAAGTTATTTTTCAAGTTGTGAAGTACGAGTGAGGGAATTTATTAAAATTCAAAACTCATTAAAATATAGGGAATGGCTCTTCTCCACAATTGAGTTGGAAACATAGATTTTCTGCATAATAATCATCCCGATGCTTATATAAATTAAGCAAATTAACTTTAATAAAAAAATACATGTGATTATTTTATTTTATATATTTTTTAATCGTATATACATGATTTATATTTTCCAACGACTAACGATGTAAGCATAGAAGCTAATGTTTCTATAAGAAATATTCAAAGTAAATATCATGCTTGTAAGAAATTAAAATAATTAAATGATTTTAATGCATGATAGATTGCAATAGTATTTCGTACTAATTTAATTAAATATACGTTTTATATTGCTAAAAACTAATTAATATAGTTATTTTTTTATTGAGAAGTTTTTTTAATTGACAAATCAATATCCATTCTATTGCTACCATCTCGTAAAATCATACATATATTGGATCTAATGAAAATTTCATAGGGAGCTACTAGACACTTGGAAATATATTGTGGTAAACTTTCAGGTCAAATAAAGTTTAAAAACATTTTATTTTTTCATCTTATTAATTTTTTGGTATATAATATCTCTCATTCTCATTTTATTTACATCACTTGTTGATTGTAATATTATTAATTTTTTTATTATCAAATTTAAATATAATTTAATTTGTTATGTCAATATGTAATTAATTAAAATACTTTACTTATAATTGTAAGTTTATATTTAATGTTTTATATGTGGTCAAATTCAACCTCACGTCAATCACACAAAGCCAAGGAGAATACTAAAATAATTTATTCAAGCAATCAAGCACAGTCTTCCAACACTTTATCCGACAAGCCAAAAAATATAATTCTGAATTCTTTTGGAGGCTAGTATAAATGAGTCATCAACGCCATCAACGGTCGTTCATTTTTGTCAATTCCGTGTTGCTTTTTTTTTTCTTTTTTTTTTTAAATTAGAATGGAATATTCTGATTTCAAAGTGTTTTATTGTTCTGTTTTGGGATATATATATATATATATATATATATATATATATATATATATATATATATATATATATATATATATATATATGATTAAATATATTAATTCAAAAAATATATATTTTAAATAAAAAAATAAAATTAGTTAGAATTGTGCAATTTAATCTAAAAAATCACACAATAAAATGTTTTTTCTGAAAAAAAAAACTATGAACATGTATAATATTACAAAAATATTATCATCAATCTCAAAAGATCATTATATTCTCCGATTGCTCTGAAATTTTAATATTATATATATAAATATATCAAGAGACTACTTGTAAAATTTCATCTCAATCTAACGGTCGGATCAAGAGATACGATTGATATTGTAAAATTATTCGTTATTTAAAAAAACATTATTTGGCTGAAACAGAATAGTCAGACCGAAAACGGAACGTTCCGACCGAAATTTGGACAGAATTTCAGAAACGGATTAAAATTTTAAACGAGGTAAAAACTATATCATTTTATCTTGTTTTTTTAATTGATACAAAACTTTTTAACCAAAACAAAAAAAATCAACAACACTGCTCTTCCCTTGAAGTCTCCAGCATTTACCCCTCTTGGCCTCTTTCGTTTGACAAGGAAAGCTTCGCTCCACTAGCCCTAGTCGGTGGATGGAAGTACCGACGATAGTCTGGTTGTATGCCACTCTCATGATTTTGAGTAGACTTTCAAGATTGGGTGGGTGTTCTTTGGACCAGAAGATTGGTATTCCAATGAACTCAGGCAACGGAAAAGAGATCTCAAGCTTACAGGGCCGTAATTGAGTGTCCACTAGCTTCAATTTTCAAAGTAAACGATTCCTTAATCTTGCTGTTTTACGTCGTAACGTGGTGTCACCCACTTTTTGGACCCCACAGGGTCACTTCAGAGAAGGCTCGCGTTTACCTCTGCACTGTAACATTCCTCGCTCTCCCCGGAGACTAATTGTGATGTTAAATAGCAAGGCCATCCATTTGATAATATAACAAAGTGAGCTGCTTGAAGAAACGTGAGAGCACCGATGGATTATTATATTCGAGTGCTTGTTTTTTGCTTCGTTTCATTTCTTATTGTGAAAACAGCGACGCCCATAGACACCATAAACACGACCCTGTTGAGAGATGGAGACACTGTAGTTTCAGCTGACGGTACCTATGAACTGGGATTCTTCAGCCCCGGGAAATCCAAGAACCGATACTTGGGGATATGGTATGGCAAAATATCTGTCATGACAGCAGTTTGGGTTGCCAACAGAGAAACCCCACTTAACGATTCATCAGGTGCTGTGAGGCTTACCAGCCAAGGAGTTCTTGTTCTTCTTAATGGTGGCGGAAGCATCATTTGGTCCTCCAACATATCAACTCCTGCTAGGAATCCAATTGCACAGCTTCTGGATTCAGGAAACCTTGTTGTGAAAGAGGAGGGTGATGATAACTTGGAAAATTCCTTGTGGCAGAGTTTTGATTATCCAGGCAACACATTAATTCCGGGCATGAAGGTGGGACGGAATAGAAAAACTGGCTTGGAGTGGTACGTGACAACATGGAAATCACCTGATGATCCTTCCAGAGGTAATATTACAGGCATCCTTGTTCCTGATGGATATCCGGAGCTAATGCTGCTGGAAAATTCAAAAAAGATGCATCGAGCTGGGCCATGGAATGGCGTGCAGTTCAGTGGCATGCCTCAAGTAAAACCAAATCCCGTGTACATGTTTGAATTTGTTTTCAATGACAAGGAGATGTTCTACAGAGAACAGCTCCATGATAGTTCGAGGCATTGGAGGGTTCTCTTAGTTCAGAGTGGTGATATCCAGCACCTCCTCTGGATTGAGAAAACTCAAAGTTGGTTTCTGTACGAAACAGCAAATACCGATTACTGTGAAAAGTATGCACTCTGCGGTGCAAATGGTTTCTGCAGCATTAACAACTCTCCAGTGTGTAGCTGTTTGAGTGGATTTGTGCCAAAAGTCCCGAGAGACTGGGACAAGACAGATTGGTCAAGTGGGTGCGTTAGAAAAACTGCGCTGAACTGTTCTAGAGATGGGTTTCGGAAGCTCTCAGGTGTGAAGATGCCGGAGACAAGAAAATCATGGTTCAATCGGACCATGGACTTGGAGGAGTGCAAGAACACATGCTTGAAAAACTGCAGCTGCACAGCGTATACAAACTTGGACATCAGGGATGGAGGAAGTGGGTGCTTGCTTTGGTTCAATGATTTGATCGATATCAGAACTTACATTCAAAACCAGCAAGAGATTTATATACGGTTGGCTGCATCAGATATAGGTATGAATCTATCCCCAACCAGAAAAGTCACTCTTTTTATTATTATTATTATTATTATTTAAAAATCTGAAATATTTTCAGAAAGAAAACCACTAAGCTAACTCTACTGGCAAAAGGATACAAAATTTAAAACATGAAAATCAAGCCTTATATATAGTCTGTGAGCATATCTAAACCTTTCCTTTAGAGGCTATCAGCAACAAAGTTTCCTCCTCTTAATATATTAGAGATTGCATTACACGTGGAATGAAATCAGATTTAGTAACCTGTAGTGAAGTCATACACTTGAGTAGATTAATCACTGCCCAGATGGGATTTTTGTTTGCTTAATATTAAATGATTGTTTTTCAAATATAGATTCTAGATATCTTTCAGATTACTAGAAATCAAATTCAGAGAAGGAAGTCATCTATCTATATATTTAACATGTTCCTCAAACTCATGAGATTTGTCATGGCATTTCCTCATTTAACACCAGTTTTTCCCTACCATGTTATAGATGACAGTGACTCTGCAAAGATGAATACCAAATCCAAAGTGAACAAAAGGATCGTGGTAACCACTGTGCTCTCCGCTGGGATTCTGTTTATCGGCATGTGCCTGGCCTTGTATGTTTGGAAAAAGAAGCAGAAGAAAAACAGTACGTATTCACACCATCAAAATCTAACTATTTCGCTGTGTTTGATGCTATAATTTTTTTGAGTTTACCAGCTGATATAGACCCCTTGTCTTTATTTTTCTTTCCCGTCAATCCATAGAAGTTATGCTAACAGGATGAATTACAGGTGATTTGAAAAGAAGATCAAATGACAATGGCATGAAGGAAGAACTAGATTTACCCTTGTTTAACATAGACGAGCTGGCTTGCGCAACAGATCACTTTTCTGAGTCCAATAAACTAGGAGAAGGGGGTTTCGGACCTGTTTATAAGGTAAAAATTGTCCGTAAACAATCATGCAGTATGGCTCACCGGTAGAGCTGTAAGAGAATAATATAAATCATATTATAGAATTTCATATAAAATCTTAAGCTTTTAGATGGGATGATTGATTAACATGGTATCATAACCTTGTTAACTCAGGGGTCGCGAGCTTGAATCTCATCACCTTATTCTATTCGATAAAAATCAAACATAAGATAGTGTGAATCTGTGCAAGTTTGAAGCCCAAAGAACTTTTACTTGTGGAGGTGTGTTAGAGAATAATATAAATCATATTCTGGTATTTCATTTAATAACTTAAATTTTTAGGTGAGATTGTTCTTTAACAAGAACTCTATTGTAGTGAAATTATTCCACTACAGAGTCAACCTGGGTTTTCTTTAGCATAAAAGGATGACTGATTGCAAAGACTTTTTAGCATGAATTTTTCAAATTTCAGAAGACAAAGTGGGATTTGCTTACGATGCCGAGTCATATTTATTATTGGCAGGGAACATTAACAAACGGACAGGAAATTGCTGTCAAGAAGCTCTCCAAGAATTCAAGACAGGGACTTGATGAGTTCAAAAATGAAGTCAAACATATTGTGAAACTTCAACACCGGAATCTGGTGAGGCTTCTTGGATGCTGCATTCAAAGAGATGAAACGATGCTGGTCTACGAGTTTTTGCCTAACAAGAGCTTGGACTTTTATATTTTTGGTACGAATCTCATAAAACCCTCTCAGAAATTTATTCCAGTTTTTCAAATTTAGCTCTTTTGATCTTCCATAATGAATTAGGTATCAACTGCTCTACCAGCTTCCTCCAAAGCCCTTCACTGTAAAGGGCTTTGTGGGAGAGGAGTAGCTTTCTCCAATTTCATTCTCACAAATTCCGCCATGTATACGTTTGTAATTGTAACTCAAAACTCGTTGGTGGTCACTTGTCATCTTATTTTTTCCATGTTCCTTCACGAACATTTATGAATCTGATAATGGATTGACCTGCGCAGATGAAACTCAAAGCTTGCTACTAGATTGGCCTACGCGCTACAACATCATTAACGGGATTGCTCGTGGACTCCTTTATCTTCACCAGGACTCGAGACTAAGAATAATCCACAGAGATCTGAAAACAAGCAATATTCTGTTGGATTGCGAAATGAATCCAAAAATCTCAGACTTTGGCCTGGCTAGAAGTTTTGGAGAGAATGAAACTGAAGCCAATACTAATAAAGTGGCTGGAACGTAGTAAGTGTCCTTTTCATCATATGAACTTTTGCTTTTACTCTGCAAATGCGACCTCAACATCTGTGAATTCATGCAGTGGCTACATAGCTCCCGAGTACGCAAACTATGGACTCTACTCCCTAAAGTCAGATGTCTTCAGCTTTGGTGTGCTGGTGCTGGAGATAGTGAGTGGCTACAGGAACAGAGGATTCAGCCATCCAGACCACCACCTCAACCTCATCGGCCATGTAAGCGTCGAAGTTTTTTCACCTTCAATCTTTCATTTCAATAGATAAAATAATGTGCTGATAATAATAGCATGGTTTTGTTCATCAGGCCTGGATTCTGTTCAAGCAAGGCAGATCTGTAGAACTGGCTGCGAAATCAAAAGTGGAAGCACAGCATATATCTGAAGCGTTACGTTCAATTCATGTAGGGCTATTGTGTGTGCAAGAAAATACAGAAGATCGACCAAACATATCGCAAGTGGTTTTAATGTTGGGCGACGAAAAAGAATTGCCTCAGCCTCAGCAACCAGGTTTTTTCACCGAGAGGGATCTTCTTGAAGTAAGTTACTCATCGAGCCAGAGCAAACCACCTTCGGCAAACGGATGCTCGATTTCAATGCTAGAGGCCAGATAGATTCATTTTAGGTGATTATAGGCGAATATTCTATTGCTCTGGCAAGTGCTGAGGAGTTGAAGCAGTCTCGAGGGCTGTGAGTCTCGGGTTAGAATTAGTATGTGCTCATCTTGTAAGAGTCAGGGATAACCAGAGTTTTAATCGCTTAACTCAGACCTATAAAAAATACATTAAGAGGATTAAGAGGATGGTTTCCTCAAATCCAAAAAAGAAGAAGAGATGAAGCAATAAATAGTAGTGTAAAATGCCCTGGATGTTTTAGTTGCAGAACTGTAATTACGAATAAAAACAAGTAAAATAAATGCCTCTAAAGTTCTTCACGGTGTTTGGATTATATTATAATAATTTAAAAATAAAAAAATTATTTATTTTTAAATATTTTTTAAACGCTAAAAAAACAGATATTGGTATTTAGGGGATGTTTGGCACTGCATTTTAAAAACGCTTTTGAAAAAAATTAAAAAAATTTTATTTTTATTTTTTACTTTAAATTAAAAAAAATTGGTGTTTTTAGATCAATTTTTTTGTCATGATGTCAAAAATGATTTTTAAAAATAAAAAAAAATCATTTTAATACATTTTTGAACGAAAAACATTTTCTAAAACAACCTCAACCACACTGCCAAACAATCACTTATATGAGACACAAAAAGTATTTTCGTGCGATTAAAGAATCTCTCAAGTGATGTTGACATAGTAAAAGTTCATTAATATGATCATGAGTTAAGCAATAAATTTATTAATAAGGAATCTATTTTGAGTTAGACTATTGCTCTAGTAAGTTCAGAGGAGTTGAAGCAGTTCCAAGAGGATCTTCCTTGCAAGTCCCGGGTTCGAGTCAGGGTGTGCTCACCTTGTAAGAGTCCGGGACAGTCGGTGTTTTACTCGCTTAACCTGGGTCCGATTATGATAGTATAATTACCGTTTTGCCCCTTAATGCGTTAAAATTTAAGCCTTGCCCTCAAGGGTGTTTTCTACTTTTCCATGGGTGTAGGTCTGGACATTAACGGATATGACCTAAGAAAAGATAAAAAAAAAGTTGGTTGTAGGGGTGTATAGGTAATTTTACATTTTTTAAATTATTTTTTCTGCAGAATATTGTTGGCGTGTCGGTCGGACGCGTCAACAGTTTTCTCCCTAGCACTCCTTTCAGGTGGTGCATGCGGCGTCGTGCAGTGGTGAAAAATGTCCATCTGACATCTCACCGAATGCGCCACCATGTCCTTTCCCATGTGGTGGTGCCTGTGTCGTCTCACGGTAGCCGAAAACGTGACGATGATCAATTGTTCTTTTTTCCTTTTCTCTCTCCTGCAGGCTAAATTACATGGAAGTCCTCTTGGTTTATGATGTTTTCAGTCCATTCTCTCCTCTTTTGATTGTTTTGTTTCGTCCTAATTTTTGTTATAGAAGTTTGATTTGTTTCAATTTTATCCTTCAATTGAAATTGAGTATATATTTGCCTTTCATCTCGGTCCTTATTGTTTTAATTTTGAGTTTGGTTTTAAATCCCTTAATTTTTTTGGTATAAAAGTTTGGATTTTTTTCAATTTTGTTCGATTGAAATTGATCATATTTTTTTTTTCATTTCGGTCCTTATTCTTTTAAATTTTTATTTGATTTTAATTCCTTTAATTTTTTCAATCCTTCTAAACTAGTCCCTATATTTTGTCCACGTTTATATGTATATGCTCTTAATTTTCATTTTTCATTTTAATTATTTTCTCTTTTGTTGAGATTATGTTTTTATTTAATTTAGTCTTTTAATTTTAATTTGTGCTAGTGATCATTTGAAAGTTGATATTTCTTCTCTTTCTCTCTTTGTTATTTTTTTTTTTGGTTTTTTTATTTATTCTTGAAGTCAAATGATTTTTTAAGCTAATAATATTTTTTTGTCATTTATTTTATTTTTTTGTTTGCTTTTTGTTAAATTTTTTAGTTTTTTTTTATTCTTCGAGGTAATTTTGTTATTTCCATTATTTACGCAATAATAATAATATTTTTAGGTTTTTTTTCTTGATTACTCTTCTGTTAAAGTTTTTGAGTTTTTTTTATTCTTCGGGTTAATTTAATATTTTTTATTGTTTTAGCAGTAATAATAATAATAATAATTTTAGATATTATAATCATGGTGATAATAGTGACATTACTAATCACAATGATAATAGCAATTGTTATTTATTGTAATGGTTATAGTGCTTATGGTGTCAATAATTATGGCTTTGATGATAATAATAACAAAACTCATAAAATAATATGAATAATATCAATAATGATAAAACCAATTATAATAATGATAATAATACTAATTATAATTTAAATGATATTAATAAAAATATTAAAGAAGAAGATAAACCTAGGCAGAATGGTGCTAGATTTTTTAACATGTAAAAAAAATATCAACGGTGCTAGATTGTTTTTATGATGCTATAAATCTGAGCGAAATAATCAACCTATGCAAAAAATTTATTAGGTAATGTCAAAAAACTAATTATAAGATAGTTTTTTTGTGTTTTGTACTAATATTAAATAATATAATTTGAACAAAATAAGGTAAAAAATTAAAGACAACATTGTGTTACAGGATTTTTAATGAATATAACATCGAATGATAATTTATTAGATTTGAACCATTATATATGGAGAAGCTGTAAAAAATAATTCTTAATAAATACAACATCGAATGATAAATTATTTCAATTGTTATTCTCTTTGTTATTCTTATGATTGAAGGTAAAAATAAAATAAATATTAACAGCATACAAAATTATTATTTGATTTGAAGAACAAATGACAAAAGTTAAAGGACAAAATTAAAAGACAGAAGAAAAAGTGTTATTTAATATTTTTTTGTTTAATACTAATGTTAAGTCATACAATTTTAAAGAAATAAGATAAAAAATTGAAAACAATATTGAGCCATAAAAGTTTTTCAAATCATTAATCCGGGATATTAGATTTGAAACATTATATGTAGAAAATTGCTAAACTTATTTCTTAATAAATACAAAACCGAATGATAAATTACTTGAATTAATATTCTCATTGTTGTTATTATGATTAAAAGTATAACCAAACACAATATTAACAACATTGAAACTTGTTTTTTGATATAAAGAACATATGAAAATAATTGTAAAACAAAATAAGGACGAAGACAAAATTAATATTATTATTATTATGAGATATTACCCCACTATCAAATATAATCCAAGTTAATTTATTATTTTGTTTCCTATTTGCCTTAAAAACTTTGGATTATTTAGTTTTTTTTATATATTCACTTGATTATGGATAAAGCGTTGAAATTAATGATGACGATTATTTTTAAAGTATTTTTTCTTAAAAATATGTTAGGCTAATTATATATTTTAGTATTTATTTAATATTAACATATTACAATATAAAAAAACATTGAACTATGATTTTTAATCTCAAATTAATTTAATCTCAGTGTTATGAAATACTTTTAATATAATAATATCAAGATTAAATCTTAAAAAATAAAAAATATTTTAATTTTTTTTGAAATAAAAATCAATTTAAACTAAAAATATACCAAGTCATGGGTTGATAAAATAGATAAAAAAAACACAAAGATAACAGATCATTAATAACAAAACATTCACTATACGTGTATAAAAGAGAGTTTCACTCTCATTTCACGCCACCAAAGCTAAACTTAATCTGTTTTTTAACGCAAGATGCATTTAATACAGAGATAAATAACAATAAAAATTAAAATTCAAAATTAAGAATATAAAATATAAATATAAATAAAAAATAAAAACTATCCCAGAAAGACCGAAAAAATTAGAGGGATCAAAACCAAGCCAAAAACTAAAAAAAATAGGACCAAAATACAAAAATTATATATATTGAAATGAGATAAAATATAATTTTCATCTTGTGGTAGAGCGTCGAACAAATAGCTCGTAAATACTACTTCCAGTGCAAAATACCCTGGATGTTCTAGTTGGAAGACTGTAATTACGAACATAAATAAGTAAAATAAATGCTTCTAAAGTTCTTCACAGTGTTTGGATTATATTATAATTTTATTTTATTTTAAATATTCTTGAAATGCTAAAATAAACAGGCATTAGTATTTACATGATACGCGGAATAATTTATTCATACGAGAGAGAATGATATATTTGAAATCATGACTAAAATCTACTATAAATTTATAAAAATTGAAGATTTAGGCTGCATGGAGAAATTTTAGCATGAAGACTTTGTCCTTATTATTATATTATATTCATAGATACTATGAATCAAGAAATTAATGAGATGAAAAAATAAACTATCTAAAAAAACCTCACCTCTCAATATAGAAGAATCACTTAGTGGTAGAAAGTACACAAAAATTTGATGACAACTTAGTTGTTCCCATCATAACAAGTCCCGATGGACTTCTTTTAAGTTACAAGTGTTTTATTTTATTTAGATCACTTATTTATTATAATATTATTGAATTTTTTTTTTATAAAATTTTAATATAATTTAATTTATTAACTGAAAATATCAATATATAATTAATTAAAATATTTTACTTATATTTTTACGATTCAAGTTTATATTTAATGTTTTACATGTGATCAAATTCATCCTCACGTCAACCACAGAAAGACAAGGGGAATACTAAGGGCCTGTTTGGCACAGCTATTGCTGTTGCTGTTGCTGTTGTAGTTGAGGTTAAAAAAAAAAACAGTTTTATGAAAAGCGCTTTTAACTACGGTTTGTAACTGAAATTTAAGTGTTTGGTTAAAACTGTGGTTGAAATTGAGTTTAATGAAATGCAGTTTTGTGTGTTTGGTTACCATGTTTTTCATATTGCAGTCAACTTGTGAAATTAATTAAAAATACACATGTATACACACACACACATACGTACATATATATATAAATATTTTGTTGGAATAATTTCATATATTTATTAATAATTATAATAATAAAATGTTTGAAATAATTGAAGTATATTTTTTTTATGTTATTTATTCAAGATCCCAATTTTTATTTTTTGATTTTATCAATTATTCTTAATCTCACTTTTTTTGCTTGTTTTTTTAGTCAATTGATCAAGTACATTTTTTTTTGTTTTTTATGTCAATGATTAAATATCCCATTTTTTATTTGATCAATTATTCAATATCCCACTTTTTTTTTTTATGTTAGATCCTATTTTTTTAATCAATTATTTAAGATAAAAAAAATACAAATAAAATGCAATTTTTTCAGGCAAAGGATGTGCATATCTGTATGCCTCTAGTTTAAAAATAACTGTATTAAATTACCATATACACAACTAATAATATCCATTGGTGCGAAGTTGATTGATTTTTTAAATTTTATTAAACCCCTCTTTTTCTTTCGTCAGTTTCAACTTAACAAGGCTTGATTATTCATGATTGGCTAGCTGGTGGATGTTGCCTGCAAGTGGAAAACCATGAATAAGAAATGCAGATAAAATTGACTAGCCATGCATTATTGAGCTTGATTGAAATTAGAAAATGACGGTGCCTGGATATTTTTCTGGGAAAATTTCACCTTTTTGGTGATGTAACTGGGAAAAGGAGAGAGTTTCTATAGAAACTAGCTTGATTGCAAAATACCGGTTGTCTCTGTAGCTTAGGAAAAGGAGAAAAGGCCAACAGTGAAATAATATTTTACAAAAGAGGAAGAACCTGGAACCATGTTAAAATCCAAAAAAAAAAATTCCCTTTCAAAACCAAGATGAAATTAAAAATAAGAATTAAGGATAAAGAAAATAACTACAAAGGCTCAGCCTTTTCTTCTTATCGAACTAAAAAACCAGAGAATCCCAAAACCCCAGAAAAACCCACCAAGAACTGGTAGCCGGCATGAGAGCGAGTTTTTTGAAAAACCGTTTGGCATTGCGTTTGAAATGGAGATTGGAGTTTGAAACGGAGATTGGAGCAAACATGGCGTTTGGTAATGGAAAAAAAGCAGATTAATCAATAAGAGAAGCAAAGACTCTTAGTCCACGCACATACCTTATCTCTCAGATGCTTTTGTGTTTGCGGCTGAATTAATGTAAATATAATGGGACCCACCATCAAAATATGTTTAGATGTTTGGTAAATCAATATTGTGTTGGCTCCGCGTTTTGCTTCAACCACAGGTGAAAACGCGGAGCCAAACACCCACTAAAATAATTTATTGAAGCAATCAAGCACAGTCTTCCAATATTATTGAAGCAATCAAACGTAGCAAATGATTCCTTAAACTTTATGTTAACGTCTTAACGTCGTGTTACACGCTTCGGAGCAGACTTGCGTTTACCTCTGCAGTGTAACTAACATTCATCGCTCTCCCCGTAGACTAATTGTGATGTTAAATAGCCAAATTCCCTGCGACGATAATTTTCACGCCTAGCAAGGCCATCCATTTTATAATATAACAAAGCGAGCTCCTTGATGAGAGTACCGATGGATTATTATATTCCCGCACTTGTTTGTTGCTTCGTTTCGTTTCTTATTGTAACAGCAGCCACACCTACAGACACCATAAACACGACCCGGTTCATCAGAGACGGAGACACTGTAGTTTCAGCTGACGGTACCTATGAACTGGGATTCTTCAGCCCCGGGAAATCCAAAAACCGATACCTGGGGATATGGTATGGCAAAATATCCGTCAGGACAGCAGTTTGGGTTGCCAACAGAGAAACCCCACTTAACGATTCATCAGGTGCTGTGAGGCTTACCAGCCAAGGAGTTCTTGTTCTTCTTAATGGTGGCGGAAGCATCATGTGGTCCTCCAACATATCAACTCCTTCTAGGAATCCAATTGCACAGCTTCTGGATTCAGGAAACCTTGTTGTGAAAGAGGAGGGTGATGATAACCTGGAAAATTCCTTGTGGCAGAGTTTTGATTATCCAGGCAACACCTTAATACCGGGCATGAAGTTAGGACGGAATAGAAAAACTGGAATGGAGTGGTACGTGACATCATGGAAGTCACCTGATGATCCTTCCAGAGGTAATATTACAGGCATCCTTGTTCCTGATGGATATCCGGAGTTAATACTGTTGGAAGATTCAAAACAGATGCATCGAGCTGGGCCATGGAACGGCCTGCAGTTCAGTGGCATGCCCCAAGTAAAACCAAATCCCGTGTACATGTTTGAATTTGTTTTGAATGACAAGGAGATGTTCTACAGAGAACAACTGCATAATAGTTCAAGGCATTGGAGGATCCTCTTAGTTCAGAGTGGTGATGTTCAGCACCTCCTCTGGATTGAGCGAACTCAAAGTTGGTTTCTCTACGAAACAGCGAATACCGATTACTGTGAAAAGTATGCACTCTGCGGTGCAAATGCTTTCTGCAGCATTAACAACTCTCCAGTGTGTAGTTGTTTGAGTGGATTTGTGCCAAAAGTCCCGAGAGACTGGGACAAGATAGATTGGTCAAGTGGGTGCGTTAGAAAAACTGCGCTGAACTGTTCTAGAGATGGGTTTCGGAAGCTCTCAGGTGTGAAGATGCCGGAGACAAGAAAATCATGGTTTAATCGGAGCATGGACTTGGAGGAGTGCAAGAACACATGCTTGAAAAACTGCAGCTGTACTGCGTACACGAACTTGGATATCAGGGATGGAGGAAGTGGGTGCTTGCTTTGGTTCAATGATTTGATCGATATTAGAACTTTCATTCAAAACCAGCAAGAGATTTATATTCGGTTGGCTGCATCTGAACTAGGTATGAATCTATCCTCAACCAGAAAAGTCACTCTTTTTATTATTATTATTATTTAAAAATCTGAAATAATTTCAGAAAGAAAACAAGTAAGCTAACTCTACTGGCAAAAGGATACAAAACATAAAAATATGAAAACCAAGCTTTATATATAGTCTGTGAGCATATCTAAACCTTTCCTTTAGAGGCTATCAGCAACAAAGTTTCCCCCTCTTAATATATTAGAGATTGCATTACACGTGGAGTGAAATCAGATTTAGTAACCTGTAGAGAAGTCATATACTTGAGTAGATTAATCACTGCCCAGATGGGATTTTTGTTTGCTTAATATTAAATGATTGTTTTTCAAATATATATATAGATTCTAGATATCTTTCAGATTACTAGAAATCAAATTCAGAGCAGGAAGTTATCTATCTATATATTCAACATGTTCCTCAAATTCACGAGACTTGTCATGGCATTTCCTCTTTTAACACCAGTTTTTCTCTACCATGTTATAGATAACAGTGACTCTGCAAAGGTTAATACCAAATCCAAAGTGAACAAAAGGATCGTGGTAACCACTGTGCTCTCCACTGGGATTCTGTTTATCGGCCTATGCCTGGCCTTGTTTGTTAGGAAAAAGAAGCAGAAGAAAAACAGTACGTATTCACACCATCAAAATCTAACCATTTCGTTGTGTTTGATGCTATAATTTCTTTGAGTTTACCAGCTGATATAGAAGTTATGCTAATAGGATGAATTACAGGTGATTTGCAAAGAAGATCAAACGACAATGACATGAAGGAAGAACTAGATTTACCCTTGTTTAACATAGACGAGCTGGCTTGCGCAACAGATCACTTTTCCGAGTCCAATAAACTAGGAGAAGGGGGTTTCGGACCTGTTTATAAGGTAATAATTGTCCGTAAACAATCATGCAATATGGCTCACGGTGTAGCTGTTAGATAATAGTATAAATCATATTATAAGATCTCAGCTTTTTTAAATTTCAGAAGACAAAGTGGGATTTGCTCATGATGCCGAGTCACATTTATGATTCGCAGGGAACATTAACAAATGGACAAGAAGTTGCTGTCAAGAAGCTCTCCAAGAATTCAAGACAGGGACTTGATGAGTTCAAAAATGAAGTCAAACATATTGTGAAACTTCAGCACCGGAATCTGGTGAGGCTTCTTGGATGCTGCATTCAAAGAGATGAAACGATGCTGGTCTACGAGTTTTTGCCTAACAAGAGCTTGGACTTTTATATTTTTGGTATGAATCTCAGAAAACCCTCGAAGAAATTTATTCCAGTGTTTCAAATTTAGCTCTTTTGATCTTCCATAATGAATTAGGTATCAACTGTTCTACCAGCTTCCTCCAAAGCCCTTCACTGTAAAGGGCTTTGTGGGAGAGGAGTAGCTTTCTCCAATTTCATTCTCACAAATTCCGCCATGTATACGTTTGTAATTGTAACTCAAAACTCGTTGGTGGTCACTTGTCATCTTATTTTTTCCATGTTCCTTCCCGAACATTTATGAATCTGATAATGGATTGACCTGGGCAGATGAAACTCAAAGCTTGCTGCTCAATTGGCCTACGCGCTACAACATCATCAATGGGATTGCTCGTGGACTCCTCTATCTTCACCAGGACTCGAGACTAAGAATAATCCACAGAGATCTGAAAACAAGCAATATTCTGCTGGATTGCGAAATGAATCCAAAAATCTCAGACTTTGGCCTGGCTAGAAGTTTTGGAGAGAATGAAACTGAAGCCAATACTAATAAAGTGGCTGGAACGTAGTAAGTGTCCTTTTCATCATATGAACCTTTTCTTTTACTCTGCAAATGCGACCTCAGTTTCTATGAATACATGCAGTGGCTACATAGCTCCCGAGTACGCATACTATGGACTCTACTCCCTAAAATCAGATGTCTTCAGCTTTGGTGTGCTGGTGCTGGAGATAGTGAGTGGCTACAGGAACAGAGGATTCAGCCATCCAGATCACCACCTCAACCTTATCGGCCATGTAAGTTTCGAAGTTTTTTCACCTTGAATCTTTCATTTCATTAGATAAAATAATGTGCTGATAAAAATAGCATGGATTTGTTCATCAGGCCTGGATTCTGTTCAAGCAAGGCAGATCTGCAGAACTGGCTGCGAAATCAAAAGTGGAAGCACAGCATATATCTGAAGCGTTACGTTCAATTCATGTAGGGCTACTGTGTGTGCAAGAAAATACAGAAGATCGACCAAACATATCGCAAGTGGTTTTAATGTTAGGCAACGAAAAAGAATTGCCTCAGCCTCAGCAACCAGGTTTTTTCACCGAGAGGGATATTTTTGAAGGAAGTTACTCATCAAGCCAGAGCAAACCACCTTCGGCAAACGGATGCTCGATTTCAATGCTAGAGGCTAGATAGATTCATTATAGGCGAATATTCTATTGCACTGGCAAGCGCTGAAGAGTTGTTCAAGTTAGGTATGCTCACCTTATAAAAATTTAGGATAATCAAAAGTTTAGTGGTTTAATTTGGACTTGTAAAAAATACATAGAGGATGGTTTACTCGAATAGAAAAAAGAGTTGTGAAGCACTAGTAAATGCTACTTGTTGTGTAAAATTCCCTGGATGTTCTAGTTGCAGAACTGTAATTACGAACAAAAGTAAGTAAAGTAAGTAAATGCTTCTAAGGTTCTTCACGGTGTTTGGATTATGTTACGGCAAAGATATTTTTCACTAGAAAATATATTAAAATAATATATATTTTTAATTTTTTGATATTTGTATATTAAAATAATTTAAAATTAAAAAAAAATTTCTTAAAAATATTTTTAAAACGCTAAAAGAAACGGGTATTAGTGTTCATATGAGACGCAAAAACAAAACAAATTGAAGGCAATGATTTTCGTGCGATCAAAGAATCTTGACCAGTAAAAGATCATTAATATGATCATGAGTTAAGCAAGAAATTTATTAATAAGGAAATCGATTTTGGGTTAGACTATTGTTTGATGTACATTAATAATCTCTTGGAATAACAAGTTCGTGTTGAATGATTTTGAGGTGACCAGCACCAAGAAAGAATAACAAGTTCGTGTTGAATGATTTTGAGGTGACCAGCACCAAGAAAAAAATGTCGTGTGCCTCGAAGAATTTCAAAAAAAATTATTTTGATGTATTTTTAAATAAAAAACATTTTTAAAAATAACTTTAATTATACTATCAAACAGGTACATAATACTGCCGTGGATAAGTCTTTTCTTGTAGAAAGTGCATTAAAAGACTTAGAGTTAAAGTAAAATTCATCATTGAAGGGTTGGATGATGGTTTAATCATTTTTTTTTTACCAAATTAGAATGGTTATTAGAGATAACAATTATATTGACTCTTAAGTAGTGGGTTGTATTTTTACTTTTTGTTATAAATATAATTATTATAAACCCTATATAACAAACCTATTTATTCAAAACTTCTTAACTAAATTCTAATTTAAAAATAACAAAAAACAATTCTTTAGTTTTTATTATATAAAACTATTGCACGATACCTATAAAAAAAACAATCTAAATCTTTAATTTATTTTTGTAATTAAAGTTTCACTTTCATTTCATGTTACCAAAACTAAACTTACAATGATAATTAACAATAAAAATTAAATGTCAAAACTAATAGTATAGATACATAAATACAAATAAAAAATAAAAACTATCCCAGAAAAACCAAAAATATTAAAGGGATATAATTCTTCTCCTCTTCTTTTTTTCAAACTTTTAATGATTCTAAATTTATATAAAAAAATACAGCAAATTAATATAGTAGAAAAAATTATCAACTTTATATTTCAAAAATAAAAGCCACATGCCCGCAAACTGAGAGACCCACAAAGTTTTTCTCATTTGTGTGGCCTTTAAATATACGAACGAACATCAAAGCACAACTCAAAACGTGCGTGACTTATCATTTAAGCAATAAACAGAAAGAAATGATAAAATATGGAGTTAATTTGTCAAATTGTACATGTATCTAATTTAAGAATTAGATTAAAAATTTATAAACTAGTAAAGTTATATTTGATTCGTGCAAAATTAATAAGCTCGGTCCAATTTTACGAGCTTGCTACATTTATGATGTGAATCAAGTTAGGTTTGAATTGAACTTTAAAATATTTGCTAATTAATTTTTTTGAGATTGAGCACATCTCTCAAATTTTGCATTGGATCTAGTTGAAATTTTATAATGAGGTACCAGACACTTGGAAATATATTGTGGTAAACTTTTAGATCAATTGAAGTTGAAGAACATATTATTTTAGAGAGTTAAATTTACTAAACGAATCTTGTCAATTTGTCAAACTAGACTTTTGTATAATGTTTAGGACACATAGAAAGCTATAAATGAAATTTTACTGCAATTTTAGTTGAGAGAGAAACTACACATCTCAAGCTTTCCAAACATATATGATACGCCCAATACTTTATTCGTAGAGAGAGAACAATACGTTTGAAATCATGACTAAAATCTACCATGAATTTAATTTAATGAAGACTTTGTTCTTCTTCTTCTTATTATTTATCTAGACCACTTATTTGTTATAATATTATTTATTCAAGCAATCAAGCACACCTAGCAAATGATTCCTTAAACTTGATGTTTACGTCTTAACGTCGTGTTAAGACTTGCGTTTACCTCTGCAGTGTAGCATCATTCATCGCTCTCCCCGTAGACTAACTGTGATGTTAAATAGGCAATTCCCTGCGACGAGCATTTTCACGCCTAGCAAGGCCATCCATTTTATAATATAACAAAGTGAGCTACTTGATGAGAGTACCGATGGATTATTGTATCCCCGCACTTGTTTTTTGCTTCGTTTCGTTTCTTATTGTAACACCAGCCACACCTACAGACACCATAAACACGACCCGGTTCATCAGAGACGGAGACACTGTAGTTTCAGCTGACGGTACCTATGAACTGGGATTCTTCAGCCCCGGGAAATCCAACAACCGATACCTGGGGATATGGTATGGCAAAATATCTGTCCTGACAGCAGTTTGGGTTGCCAACAGAGAAACCCCACTTAACGATTCATCAGGTGCTGTGAGGCTTACCAGCCAAGGAGTTCTTGTTCTTCTTAATGGTGGCGGAAGCATCATTTGGTCCTCCAACACATCAACACCTGCTAGCAATCCATTTGCAGAGCTTCTGGATTCAGGAAACCTTGTTGTGAAAGAGGAGGGTGATGATAACCTGGAAAATTCCTTGTGGCAGAGTTTTGATTATCCAGGCAACACCTTAATACCGGGCATGAAGATAGGACGGAATAGAAAAACTGGCATGGAGTGGTACGTGACATCATGGAAGTCACCCGATGATCCTTCCAGAGGTAATATTACAGGCATCCTTGTTCCTGATGGATATCCGGAGTTAATACTGGTGGAAGATTCAAAAGAGATGCATCGAACTGGGCCATGGAATGGCGTGCAGTTCAGTGGCATGCCTCAAATAAAACCAAATCCCGTGTACATGTTTGAATTTGTTTTTAATGACAAGGAGATATTTTACAGAGAACAACTTCATGATAGTTCAAGGCATTGGAGGATCCTCTTAAATGAGAATGGTGATGCCCAGCACCTACTCTGGATTGAGCGAACTCAAAGCTGGTTTCTCTACGAAACAGCAAATACCGATTATTGTGAAAAGTATGCGCTCTGTGGTGCAAATGGTTTCTGCAGTATTAACAACTCTCCAGTGTGTAGTTGTTTGAATGGATTTGTGCCAAAAGTTCCGAGAGACTGGGACAGGACAGATTGGTCAAGTGGGTGCGTTAGAAAAACTGCGCTGAACTGTTCTAGAGATGGGTTTCGGAAGCTCTCAGGTGTGAAGATTCCGGAGACAAGAAAATCATGGTTTAATCGGAGCATGGACTTGGAGGAGTGCAAGAACACATGCTTGAAAAACTGCAGCTGCACAGCGTATACAAACTTGGACATCAGGGATGGAGGAAGTGGGTGCTTGCTTTGGTTCAATGATTTGATCGATATTAGAACCTTCATTCAAAACCAGCAAGAGATTTATGTACGGTTGGCTGCATCAGAACTAGGTATGAATCTATCCTCGACCAGAAAAGTCACTCTTTTTTTTAATTATTATTATTTAAAAATCTGAAATATTTTCAGAAAGAAAGCCAGTAAGCTAAAGCCACTGGCAAAAGGATACAAAATTTAAAAACATTAAAACCAAGCCTTTTCCTTAAAATATGACTTAGACTCTTAATTAGAGATTGCCATATACTGCCCAGATGGAATTTCCTCTTTTAACACCAGTTTTTCTCTACCATGTTATAGAAAACAGTGACTCTGCAAAGGTTAAAACCAAATCCAAAGTGAACAAAAGGATCGTGGCAACCACTGTGTTCTCCGCGGGGATTCTGTTTATCGGCCTATGCCTGGTCTTGTATGTTTTGAAAAAGAAGCAGAAGAAAAACAGTACGTATTCACACCATCAAAATCTAACTATTCCATTGTGTTTGATGCTATAAGATTTTTGAGTTTAGCAGCTAACAAAAGGATCCCTTGTCTTTCTTTTTCGTTCCCCTCAATCCATAGAAGTTATGCTAACAGGACAAATTACAGGTGATTTGCAAAGAAGATCAAATGACAATGACATGAAGGAAGAGCTAGATTTACCCTTGTTTAACATAGACGAGCTGGCTTGCGCCACAGATAACTTTTCTGAGTCCAATAAACTAGGAGAAGGGGGTTTCGGACCTGTTTATAAGGTAATAATTGTCCATAAACAATCATGCAATATGGCGGATCGGTGAAGCTGTTAGAGAATAATATAAATCATATTATGGGGTTTCATCTAAAAGTTTAAGCTTTAGGTGAGATGGTTCTGTAACATGGTATCAGAGCCTTGTTGAACCAGCGGTCACGAATTTGAATCTCACCAACCCAATTCTATTTGGAAAAAATCAACCACAAGGTAGTGTGAGTCCGTGCAAGTTTCAAGCCCAAAGAGCTTTCACTTGAGGAGATGTGTTAGAGAATATTATAAATCATATTATGATATTTCACCTAATAGCTTAAGTTTTTAGATAAATGGTTCTTTAACAGGAACTCTGTTGTACTGAAATTATTCCACTATAGAGCCAACCTGGTTTTTTTTTAGCATAAAAGGATGACTGATTGCAAAGATTATTTAAAGAGAAATAAACGATGCATGAAATTTTCTAATTTCAGAAGATAAAGTGGGATTTACTTACGATGCCGAGTCATATTTATTATTCGCTGTTAAGGAATCATCTCACCTAAAAGCTTAAGCTAATAGGTGAGGCTCCAGAATATGATTTATATTATTCTCTAACATTCGCAGGGAACATTAACAAATGGACAAGAAATTGCTGTCAAGAAGCTCTCCAAGAATTCAAGACAAGGACTTGATGAGTTCAGAAATGAAGTCAAACATATTGTGAAGCTTCAACACCGGAATCTGGTGAGGCTTCTTGGATGCTGCATTCAAAGAGATGAAACGATGCTGGTCTACGAGTTTTTGCCTAACAAGAGCTTGGACTTTTATATTTTTGGTATGAATCTCATAAAACCCTCTCAGAAATTTATTCCAGTTTTTCAAATTTAGCATTTTTGATCTTCCATAATGAATTCGGTATCAATTGTTCTACCAGCTTCCTTCAAAGCCCTTTACCAACATATCATCTTATTTTTTCCATGTTCCTTCCCGAACATTTATGAATCTGATAATGGATTGACCTGGGCAGATGAAACTCAAAGCATGCTGCTCGATTGGCCTACGCGCTACAACATCATTAACGGGATTGCTCGTTATGAGAATTTGTAATTTTCATTGGCATATTCACATGGATTACAATAGTTTAAATAGATAACAGACATCTCTATACAGTGTGCTATTTGAATTTTGAATCTAAACAAATCTGCAATTAAGGATAGGAGTAATCTTCGGCTCCACATAATCTGCAATGATTTATCTGCAGATTTCTTGCCTAATTGTCTTCATTGATTTGCTGATTTACTTGATCTTCTACATGCCCCCTCAATCTAAGGGGTAAAGAATTTACTCTTAGATTGGAACGTAGAAGTTGAAACCGCATAGAAGGCAATGGTTTTGTAAGTGCATCTGCATATTGGTCCTTTGTGGAGATTAACCGAACCAGTAGTTGGCCATTAATCACTTGATCACGCACAAAGTGAAAATCAATTTCGATGTGCTTTGTGCGTGCATGAAACAACGGATTACTGGTTAGATATGTTGCACCAATATTATCACACCAAAGAGTTGGAGACTGAGGTTGTGGTACGCGCAAGTCATATAGCAATTGTTTAAGCCACATAACTTCGGCTGCTGCATTTGCAAGAGCCTTGTACTCTGCTTCCGTGCTACTTCGCGCAACAGTGGGTTGTTGTTTGCAGCTCCAAGACACCAGATTCTTTCCAAGATAAACACAATAAGCTCCAATAGATCTTCTATCATCCTGATCTGTTGCCCAATCGGCATCACTGTAAGATTGTAATTGCAAATTGAGATCAGGCTGTATAAATAAGGCATGAGAGATGGTCGATTTCAAGTATCTTAAGATTCTTTTGACAGCTACCCAGTGAGGCTCTCTCGGATCATGCATGTATTTACTGACTTTGTGAATTGCAAATGCAATTTCTGGCCTTGTAAATGAGAGGTACTGAAGCCCCCCAACTATGCTTCTGTACAATTGCGGGTCATCAACTTGTTTGCCATCTGATTTGTTGAGCAGTTGAGAAGTGGACATGGGTGTATTTGTAGGCTTTGATTTGTCCATCTTGCTGCGTAGAAGAAGATCAAGAATGTACCTACGCTGTGTTAAATAAAGCCCTTCAGGTTCTCTTATAGCCTCCACGCCCAGAAAAAAACTCAATTTGCCCAAATCCTTTACTGGAAACTCAACCTTCAACAAGCTTATAACGTGATGAATAAATGTCAGATCAGCCCCTGCTAAAATAATGTCATCAACATATATAAGCATGTAAGTTAATACAGAATCACTGTGATAAACAAACAGTGAGTGATCAGCCTCACTTCCCACAAAACCAATTTCGATCAATTTTTCAGTCAGCCTAGAAAACCATGCCCGGGGTGCCTGGCGAAGACCATAAATTGACTTCTGAAGTTTGCAAACATGCCGTGGGTATTGGGGATGTTGGAATCCCGGTGGCTGAGCCATAAAGACATCTTCATCTATGAATCCATGAAGGAACGCATTCTGGACATCAACTTGTCTCAGATGCCATCCACGGGAAATTGCAATTGATAATACCATTCTTACTGTCGTGGGCTTCACCACTGGACAAAATGTTTCAGAGAAATCAACCCCCTCTTGTTGATTGAAACCCTTTGCAACCAATCTAGCCTTAAAACGCTCCACACTTCCATCAGCTTTCCTCTTGATTCGGTACACCCATTTTGAGCCAAGAATATTTGCAGCAGGGGGTGAAGGAATCAAGGTCCAAGTTTCATTGTGCAAAAGTGCATCAATCTCAGAGTTCATAGCAGCTCGCCACTCAGCATGTTTGTTTGCTTCTGTGAAGCAAGTTGGTTCAATTTCCAGTGGCTTGACAGTGGCCATAAGAGCCTTCGGAAGGGGGTACCTGATATGGGAATTTGGTGGAATTTTGGGTTTATGAATATTGTTTTTACTGCGGGTAGTCATGGGGTGATTGTTTGTAGGCTGAATTTGGGAAGTGGTTTGTAAGGTAAGAGTGGGTCTGTCAATTTCGGGAAAAATTGGTGAAGGTGGCTGTGATGAAGAGCTTGGAGCAGAGGATTCTGGTGAATGAGCAAGTTGTGAAATCTCACATGAGGCACGTGACAATGGTGCGGTCTCGTTGGGAGTCAACTCTGCAGTGGAAGGAGTTAAAGAATTGGAAATGAGAAGATTTGAAGGAAAGGTGACTGACGCGCTATTTGGAGAGACAGTAACGGATGGTGAGACAGTAACGGGTGAGGAAGACTCAAATGGAAAAAGATTTTCATCAAAAACGACATGACGGGAGATGTAGATTTTTCCAGTGGAAGCATCTAAGCATTTGTAACCTCTATGACCAATACTATAACCCAAAAATATGCATGATTTTGAACGAAAATCCATTTTATGTTTATTATACGGACGTAAGTAAGGCCAGCAAGCACAACCGAAAACACGTAAAAACTCAAAATCAGGTTTGCAACGATTTATCATTTCGTAAGGTGATTTTTGTTGTAAAATTGGAGTTGGCAAACGATTAATGATGAAAACAGCTGTTAAAAATGCATCTTCCCAAAAACATTTAGGTAAATTTGAATGAGCAAGTAACGCAAGACCAACTTCAACAATTTGGCGATGACGCCTTTCAATGGCACCCGCTTGTTGATGCGTGTAAGGGCATGTTACTCGATGAGTAATTCCCTGATTTTGTAAGAGTTGAGTGAAACTGCGGTATTCTCCTCCCCAATCAGTTTGGATGGATTTGATTTTTGCGTCAAATTGACGTTCAACCGCAGCTTGAAATTTTTGAAAAGTTGGTAAAGCGTCAGATTTTAATTTTAAGGGAAATAGCCATAAAAATTTTGTGCAATCATCCAAAAAACTTATATAATATCGTGCACCTGTAGTAGAAATTGTGGGTGCTGGCCCCCAAACATCTGAGTATAATAAATCTAAAGGTTTTGACGAAGAAACATGTTTATGAGTAAATGGTAAAGCATGGCTCTTGGCCATTTGACAATGAGAACAAACATGCATTTTATTACTGGAAAATGGAATTGAAATTGCCTTATTCATGACTGGAATGGAGGCATGTCCTAGACGTTGATGCCATAATTTGGCAGAGACCCGAATGCTGGAAAATGCTTGCGGACGGAGATTAGCAAGTGACATGAAGAAACTGTAGAGACCATTAATGAGAGGACCCCGATGCAGGACGTTCCCCAAGTAGTCCTTCACAAGAAAGAAAAAGCCATGAAACTCAAAGAACACATTATTGTCACGACAAAAACGATGAACCGAAAGTAAATTTTTGGTAATATCGGGGACCAATAAAATTTGATTTAAAATGAAAGACTTGGACGGAGAAGACATGGTGGATTTTCCACTGCGAGTAATTGTCAAACCTGCACCATTAGCCACTTGGATTTGGTCGTGACCTTGATAGTCCTCATCTGTGAGTTGGATATTGCTCATCTCATTGGTGAGATGGTGAGTAGCACCTGTATCAGGATGCCATTCGGGGGAAGGGTTGTGTTGTCGAGCAGCAAGGTAGGCTGAGGGTGGTCTTTGATGGGTTGGTTCCTGAAATGTTAGATCAAATCTGTGGTAACATTTCAGTGCATTATGGCCAGGTTTCTGGCATACCTGACATACAAGAGAGGTGTTTGTTGCCGGAGCACGCTGCATGTATCTGCCATTCTTATTGTGGGGGCGAAATTGATTTCCACGGCTCTGTTTATAGTTGCCAGGACGAGAATGGTATTGAGGTGTTGACCTTGTAGCCATATTGACGGAAGCAGCCACTTGAATTTGGTCATGGTGCTGATTAATTCGTGCTTCAGTGAGAAGGAGCATTGAATATAGTTCCTCCAGGCGAACCTCATCAGAGCGTGAGGTTATTGTGGACACAAACGAGTCATATTCTTGACCGAGACCTGCGAGAACATAGGTTAGAATTTCTTCATTCTTCAGCGGTTGTCCTGCAAGGGCAAGATCATCAGCCATTCGTTTGATTGAAAGGAAGAAATCCTTAGCAGACATAGCACCCTTGCGAGCAGTGGCAAGCTGAGTGCGAATTTGGACAGCCTTTGCCCGTGAAATGGAAGAAAAATTTTGCTGAAGAGCAAGCCAGACTTCTTTGGAGGTGTTATAGGACATAACTTGAGAAAGAACTTCTTCAGTGAGTGAAGAATTAATGGTTGCAAGGATAATAGAATCCTGTCTAACCCATTGAGCATATTCTGGGTTTGGTACTCTGGAGGTGGTACCTGTGACCGTATTTGTGACATCAATTTCTTGAGGAGGAGCTGAAATTGTGCCATCTAGAAAGCCAACTACACCTTGACCACGAAAATATGGCAAGGCCTGAGCTTTCCAGACCGGATAGTTGTTATGGTTGAGCTTGATGTGGAGATTGAGAGGCAGATGAGAAAGGGAGGGAACTGAGTATGAAGAAGGATGGTTAGAAGGGATTGTTGAAGAGGAAGCCATTAGAGAAAAAAAAATTGATCAGACGTTAATCTGTTTTTGTGGCTCTGATACCATATGAGAATTTGTAATTTTCATTGGCATATTCACATGGATTACAATAGTTTAAATAGATAACAGACATCTCTATACAGTGTGCTATTTGAATTTTGAATCTAAACAAATCTGCAATTAAGGATAGGAGTAATCTTCGGCTCCACATAATCTGCAATGATTTATCTGCAGATTTCTTGCCTAATTGTCTTCATTGATTTGCTGATTTACTTGATCTTCTACACTCGTGGACTCCTTTATCTTCACCAAGACTCGAGACTAAGAATAATCCACAGAGATCTGAAAACAAGCAATATTCTGTTGGATTGCGAAATGAATCCAAAAATCTCAGACTTTGGCCTGGCTAGAAGTTTTGGAGAGAATGAAACTGAAGCCAATACTAATAAAGTGGCTGGAACGTAGTAAGTGTCCTTTTCATCATATGAACTTCATCCTCTATCTGAATACATGCAACCTCAATTTCTATGAATACATGCAGTGGCTACATAGCTCCCGAGTACGCAATCTATGGACTCTACTCCCTAAAGTCAGATGTCTTCAGCTTTGGTGTGCTGGTGCTGGAGATAGTGAGTGGCTACAGGAACAGAGGATTCAGCCATCCAGACCACCACCTCAACCTCATCGGCCATGTAAGTTTCGAAGTCATGTCACCTTGAATCTTTCATTTCAATAGATAAAATAATGAGCTGATAAAAATAGCATGGATTTGTTCATCAGGCCTGGATACTGTTCAAGCAAGGCAGATCTGTAGAACTGGCTGCGAAATCAAAAGTGGAAGCACAGCATATATCTGAAGCGTTACGTTCAATTCATGTAGGGCTATTGTGTGTGCAGGAAAATACAGAAGATCGACCAAACATATCGCAAGTGGTTTTAATGTTGGGCGACGACAAAGAATTGCCTCAGCCTCAGCAACCAGGTTTTTTCACTGGAAGGGATCTTGTTGAAGTAAGTTACTCATCGAGCCAGCGCAAACCACCTTCGGCAAACGAATGCTCGATTTCAATGCTAGAGGCCAGATAGATTCATTTTAGGTGATTATAGGCAAATATTCTATTGCTCTGGCAAGTGCTGACGAGTTGAAGCAGTCCTAAAAGGCGTGACATGGTGACTGAAGGATTTAGATTTTTCTTGCAAGTTTTTAAATTTTAAGTGTCTTTACTTTATAAAATTTATGTAAAGGCAAAGTCTTACTTGCTTAACTCGAGCCTGTAAAAAATACCTAAAAGGAGGACAGGTTCCTCAAATCCAAAAAAAGAGAGTTGAAGCAGTAAATACTACTTGTTATGTAAAATGCCCTGGATGTTCTAGTTACAAAACTGTGATTACAAACAAAAGTAGTAAAATAAATGCTTCTAAAGCTCTCCACGGTGTTTGGATTATGTTACAACAAAGCTATATTTTATTTGAAAATAATTTTAAAAATAATAATATATATATTTATTTTTAAAATTATTTTTAATATTCAAATATTAAAATAATTTAAAATTAAAAAAAAATAAAAATTCTCAAAAATATTTTTAAAACGCTAAAAGAAACGGTATTAGTGTTCATATGAGACGCAGAAACAAAAGAAATTGAAGACAATGATTTTCATGCGATCAAAGAATCTCCCGAGTGATCTTGACCAGTAAGAGATCATTAATATGATCATGAGTTAAGCAAGAAATTTATTAATAAGGAAATCGAATTTGAGTTGGACTTTTGTTTGATGTACATTAATAATCTCTTGGAATAACAAGTTCGTGTTGAATGATTTTGAGGAGACCAGCACCAAGAAAAAAAATGTCGTGTGGCTCCAAATTTTTTATTAATATGATATGTTCGTAATTGTGTTTTAAAAATATTTTTTAAAAAATTAATATTTCATTTTTAATTTAAATTAAAAAAATAATGTTTTTAGATCATTTTCATATGCTGATGTCAAAAATAATTTTTGAAAAAAAATCATTTTAGTCTATTTCTAAATAAAAAACACTTTTAAAAATAACTTCAACCACACTAGCAAACAGGCACATAATACCGTCATGCATAAGTCTTTTCTTGTAGAAAGTGCATTAAAAGGCTTAGAGTTAAAGTAAAATTCTTCATTGAAGGGTTGGATGATTGTTTAATCAAGTTTTTTTACCAAATTAGAATGGTTATTAGAGATAACAATTATATTGACTCTCAAGTATTGGGTTGTATTTTTACTTTTTTTTTATAAATATAATTATTATAACCCTATATAACACACCCATTTATTCAAAACTTCCTATTCTAATTTAAAAATAACAAAAAACAGTTCTTTAGTTTTTATTATATAAAACTATTGCACGATACCTATAAAAAAAAAAATCTAAATCTTTAATTTATTTTTGTAATTAAAGTTGACTTTATACTTGGTAACGTGTATAATTAGTATGATACTGTTATTTAGTACTATATATAATATTTATTTATAAAGTACAAAATGGTTTATTAGTTAGGTAAATTATTTATTCTTTTTAAAGTACATGACATGAGTCATTTAACAAATAATAAGCATATAATTCAATACTATATATAAAAGAAAACCTGACATTAAAAGAATTGAGACCGAAATAAAACTAAAATTCATAATTAACTTGCATAGAAGGATAAAATTGAAAGAAATCAAACTTTGATACCAAAAATATTAAGGATTTATAATAAATTTGCATGGAGGATGAAATTGAAATCCATCAAAACTTTGATACCAAAAACATTAAGAATTTCAGCCCAATCTGCAAAATTAAAAGCATGAGGACCTAATTGAAACTCCACTACATAATCAATTTCAATTGAAGGACGAAATCAAAACAAATCAAAACCTATATAATAGCATTAAAGGCAAGAAAAAAAATTATAAAGTTCAGGGACTAAAATGAAATTGAACAAAAAACAACTTAGCTGATGTCATCCGGCGCAGGCAGGAGAGAGAAATTGAGAGGGGGGGGGGGAATTCAAACGACCATTAACACGTCTTCGGACACCATAGTGTCACACGCGTCGCACCATGTGGAAGAGAACATGCCTGAAAATTATTCTAGACGTCGGTTGGACATTTTCTAACGCCGAAGTAAGTCGCACGCGCCGTCTGAAACACGCGTAAGGGCGGAAATGAACGGCGCGTCCGGCAATGCGCTGACAGTTATCAGCCGAAAAAATAATAAAAAATTGGCTAATTACCGGAACGCCTCTCACTCTCAGGCGTGTGTTTTGTCCTTTTTCTAGGGACAAAATGGTTAATGCATTGTTCAATAAAATATTAAAAAATAAAAAAACCGGTCAGACAAACTGGACCGAAAATGGTCAATTACCACTGAGCCCCTGAAACCGGCAGCATTTTTTGTCTTTTTCGAGCGGGTTTTTCATTAATGCACTGTTCATTGGCTGGAAAAGAAAAAAAAGCAAACGTCAGCGCGTGATGCACCGAATCAAATTGCGAGTCCACAGTGACAATATATAATTAATTAAAATGTTTTACTTACATTTTACAATCCAAGTTTATATTTAATGTTTTATATGCGATCAAATTCAACCTCACGTCAATCACACAAAGCCAAGGGGAATACTAAAATAATTTATTCAAGCAATCAAGCACAGTCTTCCAACACTTTATCCGACAAGCCAAAAAATATAATTCTGAATTCTTTTGGAGGCTAGTATAAATGAGTCATCAACGCCATCAACGGTCGTTCATTTTTGTCAATTCCGTGTTGCTTTTTTATTATTATTATTAAAATGGAATATTTTGGTTTCAAATGCGATGATGCTCAGATTGTATGTTTATATATATATATATTAATTCAAATTTTTTCCTTAAAATAATTTATTCAAGCAATCAAGCACAGTCTTCCAATATTATTCAAGCAATCAAGCACCCCTAGCAAATGATTCCTTCAACTTGATGTTTACGTCTTAACGTCGTGTTACCCCCTTCAGAGCACACTTGCGTTTACCTCTGCAGTGTAACATTCCTCGCACTCCCCGTAGACTATAGATATGACCACGTAAAACACAAAAAGTAAGAGCGGGTTGTAGGAGTGTATATGTAATTTTATATTTTTTAAATTATTTTTTTTGTAGAATACTGTTGACACGTCAGTCGGATGTGTCAATGTTTTTCTCCCTAACACTTCTTTCAGGTGGCGCAAGCGGCGTCATGCGGTGGTGAAAAATATTCATCTGACGTCTCACAGAATGCGCTGCCATGTCCTCTTCCATGTGGTGGTGGCCGTGTCTTCTCATGATAACTGGAAACGTGACGATGATTAATTGTTCTTGTTTTTTCCTTTTCTCTCTGCTGCAGCCTAAATTACATGGAGGTCCTCTTGGTTTATGATGTTTTCAGTTCGGTCCATCCTTTTTTGATTGTTTTGTATCGTCCTGATTCCTGTTATAGAAGTTTTTATTTGTTTCAATTTTATTATTCAATTGAAATTGAGTATATATTTGCCTTTCATTTCGGTCTTTATTCTTTTAATTTTGGGTTTGGTTTGAAATTGAGTATAAATCCCTTAATTTTTTCAAGCTCAATATGTTAATTAAAATGTTTTACTTATATTTTACAATCCAAGTTTATATTTAATGTTTTATATGCGGTCAAATTGTCAACCTCACGTCAAGCACACAAAGCCAAGGGGAATACTAAAATAATTTATTCAAGCAATCAAGCACGCCTAGCAAATGATTCCTTAAACTTGATGTTTACGTCTTAACATCGTGTTACCCACTTCGGAGCAGACTCGCGTTTACCTCTGCAGTGTAGCATTCCTCGCTCTCCCCGTAGACTAATTGTGATGTTAAATAGGCAATTCCCTGAGACGAGTATTATTCAAAACATAAACAAAGTGAGCTCCTTGATGAGAGTACCGATGGATTATTCTATTCCCGCACTTGTTTTTTGCTTCGTTTCATTTCTTATTGTAACAGCAGCCACACCTACAGACACCATAAACACGACCCGGTTCATCAGAGACGGAGACACTGTAGTTTCAGCTGACGGTACCTATGAACTGGGATTCTTCAGCCCCGGGAAATCCAAAAACCGATACCTGGGGATATGGTATGGCAAAATATCTGTCCTGACAGCAGTTTGGGTTGCCAACAGAGAAACTCCACTTAACGATTCATCAGGTGCTGTGAGGCTTACCAGCCAAGGAGTTCTTGTTCTTCTTAATGGTGGCGGAAGCATCATGTGGTCCTCCAACATATCAACTCCTGCTAGGAATCCAATTGCACAGCTTCTGGATTCAGGAAACCTTGTTGTGAAAGAGGAGGGTGATGATAACCTGGAAAATTCCTTGTGGCAGAGTTTTGATTATCCAGGCAACACCTTAATAACGGGCATGAAGTTAGGACGGAATAGAAAAACTGGCATGGAGTGGTACATGACATCATGGAAGTCACCTGATGATCCTTCCAGAGGTAATATTACAGGCATCCTTGTTCCTGATGGATATCCGGAGTTAATACTGGTGGAAGATTCAAAAGTGATGCATCGAACTGGGCCATGGAATGGCGTGCAGTTCAGTGGCATGCCTCAAATAAAACCAAATCCCGTGTACATGTTTGAATTTGTTTTTAATGACAAGGAGATATTTTACAGAGAACAGCTTCATGATAGTTCAAGGCATTGGAGGAGCCTCTTAACTGAGAATGGTGATGCCCAGCACCTCCTCTGGATTGAGCGAACTCAAAGTTGGTTTCTCTACGAAACAGCAAATACCGATTACTGTGAAAAGTATGCGCTCTGTGGTGCAAATGGTTTCTGCAGTATTAACAACTCTCCAGTGTGTAGTTGTTTGACTGGATTTGTGCCAAAAGTTCCGAGAGACTGGGACAGGACAGATTGGTCAAGTGGGTGTGTTAGAAAAACTGCGCTGAACTGTTCTAGAGATGGGTTTCGGAAGCTCTCAGGTGTGAAGATTCCGGAGACAAGAAAATCATGGTTTAATCGGAGCATGGACTTGGAGGAGTGCAAGAACACATGCTTGAAAAACTGCAGCTGCACAGCGTATACAAACTTGGACATCAGGGATGGAGGAAGTGGGTGCTTGCTTTGGTTCGATGATTTGATCGATATTAGAACTTTCATTCAAAACCAGCAAGAGATTTATATACGGCTGGCTGCATCAGATATAGGTATGAATCTATCCTCCACCAGAAAAGTCACTCTTTTTTTATTATTATTATTATTTAAAAATTTAAAAACATTAAAACCAAGCTTTTTCCTTCTCTTAAAATATGGCTAAAAGAAACCAGACGTAGACTCTTAATTAGAGATTGCATTACACGTGAAGTGAAATCAGATTTAGTAACCTGTAGTGAAGTCATATACTTGAGTAGATTAATTACTGCCCAGATGGAATTTTTGTTTGCTTAAATATTAAATGGTTGTTTTTCAAATATATATATATATATATATTCTAGATATCTTTCAGATTACTACTAGAAATCAAATTCATCAGAAGGAAGTTATCTATCTATATATATTTAACATGTTCCTCGAGAACTAAATAGGGCATTTCCTCTTTTAACACTAGTTTTTCTCTACCATGTTATAGATAACAGTGACTCTGCAAAGGTTAATACCAAATCCAAAGTAAAGAAAAGGATCGTGGCAGCCACTGTGGTCTCCGCGGGGATTCTGTTTATCGGCCTATGCCTGGTCTTGTATGTTTTGAAAAAGAAGCAGAAGAAAAACAGTACGTATTCACACCATCAAAATCTAACTATTCCGTTGTGTTTGATGCTATAACTTTTTCGAGTTTACCAGCTAATATAGATTTCATGGCAAAATCTAAATTACAGGTGATTTGAAAAGAAGATCAGATGACAATAACTTGAAGGAAGAGCTAGAATTACCCTTGTTTAATGTAGACGAGCTGGCTTGCGCAACAGATAACTTTTCTGCCTCCAATAAACTAGGAGAAGGGGGTTTCGGACCTGTTTATAAGGTAATAATTGTCCATAAACAATCATGCAATATGGCTTCTAAATTTTCATGGAGCAAACTCCAGGCACCGGTGGAGTTCTGTGGTTGTGAAATTATTCCACTGCAGAGCCGAGCTGGCTTTTTTTTTAGCATGAAACGATGACTGATTGCAAAGACTTTTTAAAGAGAAATAAAAGATGCATGAATTTTTCAAATTTCAGAAGACAAAGTGGGATTTGCTTACGATGCCGAGTCATATTTATTATTCGCAGGGAACATTAACAAACGGACAGGAAATTGCTGTCAAGAAGCTCTCCAAAAATTCAAGACAGGGACTTGATGAGTTCACAAATGAAGTCAAACATATTGTGAAACTTCAACACCGGAATCTGGTGAGGCTTCTTGGATGCTGCATTCAAAGAGATGAAACGATGCTGGTCTACGAGTTTTTGCCTAATAAGAGCTTGGACTTTTATATTTTTGGTATGAATCTCATAAAACCCTCTCAGAAATTTATTCCACTTTTTCAAATCTAGCACTGTTGATCTTCCATAATGAATTCGGTATCAAGTGTTCTACCAGCTTCCTTCAAAGCCCTCTACTGTAAAGGGCTTTGTGGGAGAAGAGTAGCTTTCTCCAATTTCACTCTCACAAATTCCGCCATGTATACGTTTGTAATTGTAACTCAAAACTCGTTGGTGGTCACTTGTCATCTTATTTTTTCCATGTTCCTTCACGAACATTTATGAATCTGATAATGGATTGACCTGCGCAGATGAAACTCAAAGCTTGCTACTGGATTGGCCTACGCGCTACAACATCATTAACGGGATTGCTCGTGGACTCCTTTATCTTCACCAAGACTCGAGACTAAGAATAATCCACAGAGATCTGAAAACAAGCAATATTCTGTTGGATTGCGAAATGAATCCAAAAATCTCAGACTTTGGCCTGGCTAGAAGTTTTGGAGAGAATGAAACTGAAGCCAATACTAACAAAGTGGCTGGAACGTAGTAAGTGTCTTTTTCATCGTATGAATGCTCTATCTGAATACATGCGACCTCAACATCTGTGAATACATGCAGTGGCTACATAGCTCCCGAGTACGCAAACTATGGAATCTACTCCCTAAAATCAGATGTCTTCAGCTTTGGTGTGCTGGTGCTGGAGATAGTGAGTGGCTACAGGAACAGAGGATTCAGCCATCCAGATCACCACCTCAACCTCATCGGCCATGTAAGTGTCGAAGTTTTTTCACCTTGAATCTTTCATTTCAATAGATAAAATAAGGTGCTGATAAAAATAGCATGGATTTGTTCATCAGGCCTGGATACTGTTCAAGCAAGGCAGATCTGTAGAACTGGCTGCGAAATCAAAAGTGGAAGCACAGCATATATCTGAAGCGTTACGTTCAATTCATGTAGGGCTATTGTGTGTGCAGGAAAATACAGAAGATCGACCAAACATATCGCATGTGGTTTTAATGTTAGGCGACGAAAAAGAATTGCCTCAGCCTCGGCAACCAGGTTTTTTCACTGGAAGGGATCTTGTTGAAGTGAGTTGCTCATCAAGCCAGAGAAAACCACCTTCGGCAAACGGATGCTCGATTTCAATGCTAGAGGCCAGATAGATTCATTTTAGATGATTTCTATTGCCCTGGTAAGTGAGGAGGAGCTGATGCAGTTAGGCGTGACGTGATAGCAAAGAGTTTGAGGTTGTCCTTGCAAATCTCAGATTCAAGTTAGGGTGTGTTTATCTTAGAAAATTCTACGATAATCATGGTTTTACTTGCTTAATACAGATCCGTAAAAAGTACCTAGAAAGAAATGGGGTTCCTAGAATGCAAAAAAATAAAGGTTGAAGACTACTTGTGTAAAATGCCCTGGATGTTCTAGTTGCAGAACTGTAATTACGAACAAAATTAAGTAAAATAAATGTTTCTAAAGTTCTTCACTGTGTTTGGATTATGTTATGACAAAACTATTTTTCACTTGAAAATATATTAAAATAATATATATTTTTAAGTTTTTAATATTATTTTTAATACTCATATATTAAAATAGTCTAAAACTAAAACTAAAAAAAATAAAAATTTTCAAAAACATTTTTAAAATGCTAAAACAAACAGGTATTAGTGCTTACACGGGACGCAAAAACAAAACAAATTGAAGACAATGATTTTCTTGCGATCAAAGAATCTCTCGAGTGATCTTGACCACTTAAATTTCATTAATATGACCATGAGTTATATGAAAAAAAAAAACAGGTATTAGTTGTTCGATGTACTGTACATAAATAATCTCTTGGAATAACAAGTTTGTCATTGCGTTTCAAAAAAATATATGAAAAAAAAATTATTTTAATGTATTTTTAAATGAAAAATATTTTCAAAAATAACTTCAACCACGCTCTCAAACAATTACGGACAATTCTTTTCTTGTCGAAAATTTATTAAAAGGCTTAGAGTTAAAGTAAAATTCATCATTGAAGGGTTGGATGATTGTTTAATCAATTTTTTTTTTTTTTTACTTATGAGAGATAACAATTATATTGACTCTTAAGTACTGGGTTGTATTTTTACTTTTTGTTATAAATATAATTAATGTAAACCCTATAAAACAAACCTATTTATTCAAAACTTCCTAGCTAAATTCTAATTTAAAAAAAAACAATTCTTTAGTTTTTATTATATAAAACTATTGCACGATACCTATAAAAAAAAAATCTAAATCTTTAATTTATTTTTGTAATTAAAGTTGACTTTATACTTGGTAACGTGTAAAATTAGTATGATAGTGTTATTTAGTACTATATATAATATAATATTTCCTTATAAAGGTATATTAGTTAGGTAAATTATTTATTCTTTTTAAAGTACATGGCATGAGTCATTTAACAAATAATAAGCATAATATAATTCAATACTATATATGTATATAAAAGAGATCTTGTCGAAAGTTCTTGGCCTTTCATGTCTATCATGCATGTCCTCTACTATAAGATTCACCTATTCCATCATCTTTGTTAAGACTTGAATCTAAAATTTTATATCATCCGTAGAAAAGATGGTGTCATGTCCTGATTTGATATGATAGTATTCTTACAAATTAAAAATTAGTTAGTGGTATAAAAATATCTTGTTTATGTTCTGTTGATATCCACCCAATCTATCCATTTGTGATTTCTAATGATGTGGTCCAATGGGAGTAAAATTTATTGGTGTTAAGACAACCTCGTTACAGAAATTCCCCCCCTCCATTTCTTACTAATTCATCACTGGCACCAAGCATTTATTAGAGGGGCGCTGCTCGTTGCCAAAACTCTTCTGCGCCGTGTTTCTGTTTCTGGGTTCTTCTTGTTTTTGTTTTTCCTCCAATGGCCCTCCCTGTATTTTCTTTCCCTGCTCATGTCAATAGAGCCACAAGTTTAGAGCTCCCTCAAAAGTTTAGTCTTCTGTCTTCTCATTTCTTATGGAGAGCAGATCTGCTGACCCAATCGTTAGACAAGATCAATCAGGTTTGCATTACTCATTACATATTGAGAGATGGGAGCCACTCTTGGTCAGAATTCAAGTCCTTTTCTTTTCATGATGGTTTTGCAAAGTTTCAATCTTGTTTTATGGTGGAGATTAACATTGAAAAAGAGTCCACCAAGATTCTCTGTCTTCCCTTTGTTTTTATATTTAATTTTCTGTCTGCGACTTTAATTCTATATATATGAAAAGAAGAGTAATTGAAGAAATGGGTTTTTTTTGTTCTGTTTAGATACATGTCAAGAAAAGGGCAAATGGGGTTTGTGCATCACTGTCAGAAAGAGGAGCGTATCATTCACAGAGACCTCCAACACCTCTCCTGGACACCATAAACTATCCAATTCACTTGAAAAATCTATCTGTCAAGGTCAGTAACTAGAACCATATATCTACTTTTCGTATTCACGGAAAGAGGAAAAAACTTCACCATCATACAGAATAGTATTTATAGATGAACCTTACTTACTGGTGATCATCTTGTCAATACAGGAGCTAAAACAACTAGCAGATGAGTTGCGGTCCGATGTTATCTTCAATGTTTCTAAAACTGGGGGTCACTTAGGCTCTAGCCTTGGTGTTGTGGAGCTTACTGTGGCTCTTCACTATGTTTTTAATGCCCCTCAAGACAAGATACTATGGGATGTTGGCCATCAGGTTTTGCGCTCTAATTCTTTTGTACTTTATCATTTCTTCTTCTTCTTTTTTTGCAGCTGATAGAAAATTGTCTAAGGTAGTACCCTTTTTTGTGATGATTGATCTGGATATGAAACGTACTACTGGTTTGCAGTCTTACCCTCACAAGATCCTGACCGGGAGAAGAGACAAGATGCATACAATAAGACAGACCAATGGATTAGCTGGTTTTACAAAGCGGTCAGAGAGTGAATATGATTGTTTTGGCACTGGTCACAGCTCTACCACCATTTCTGCTGGCTTGGGTACTAATCTGCTCCTTTCTAAACATAATAAATTATTCTTGTATTTATCTTGGAGTATTTACTATCAATGTTCATTTAATTTTCAATTCCTAGTCAAAGCTCCTGTTGCAGCTATCCCTCATTTCATTCAGCTGAGTCTTATTCCCAAAGTAGAGAACGCTAGTTGTCAAACGTGTTTTTAGGATTGATTTATTTGTCAATCCTGCAACATGAATTCCACATTTATTTATTTTACTTATTTAATTCTGCTTTCTGACAGATTTGGTGTCATTATATCATTCATTCTCTAATATGCTAATTTTCTGCTTGGATCTCAGTTCATACTATCTCAATTGTTATTGGCAAAATTTATTTCAGAACAAAAGGAATGAATATGTTCTGCCTATGTTTAATTCATCATATGTTATATAAACTTCGGGTGGTTCTGGTGGACAGGAATGGCTGTGGGGAGAGATTTAAAAGGAAAAACGAACAAGGTAGTTGCTGTTATAGGTGATGGAGCCATGACAGCAGGACAAGCTTATGAAGCGATGAACAATGCAGGGTACCTAGACTCTGATATGATTGTTATTCTTAATGACAACAAACAAGTTTCTTTACCAACTGCCAATTTAGAGGGGCCGATACCACCTGTAGGAGCCTTGAGCAGTGCTCTCAGTAGGCTGCAATCAAACAGGCCTCTCAGAGAACTAAGGGAGGTTGCTAAGGTAAATACACATGGGAGAGAAGGGTGGGGATGGAGGGGCAACATTCTTTGATTAACTAGTTGGGACTGAAAAATGGTTTTGTTGCTATCGAAAATGTTGCAGGGAGTTACAAAACAAATTGGGGGACCAATGCATGAATTGGCAGCAAAGGTTGATGAATATGCTCGTGGAATGATCGGTGGTTCTGGATCAACCCTCTTTGAAGAGCTTGGTCTCTATTATATTGGCCCTGTTGATGGGCACAATATTGATGATCTTATTGCCATTCTAAAAGAGGTCAAGAGTACCAAAACAACAGGTCCAGTCCTGATTCATGTTGTCACTGAGAAAGGTCGGGGGTATCCATTTGCCGAGAGAGCTGCTGACAAGTACCATGGTAATACAAGTGATAAAAGTCCACAAGAAAAAAGTTCTGCCAAAAAGCTCCAAGTAGCTATGTTATAGTTCTCTTTGTTGAACTTAGAAGGAAAAACCAACACTGTTAATTTAACTTCAATACTTTAAAAATTCAGTCATGTGCCACTGCATACTGCAATCAAAAGCTTATCATCAGAAAAAAAAGTACTAGCAAATTTTTTTTTGCTTGATTTGCAGGAGTGGCCAAGTTTGATCCTGCAACTGGAAAGCAGTTCAAGGGAAGTCCTAGCACACAGTCTTACACAACATATTTTGCAGAGGCTTTAATTGCAGAAGCAGAGGCAGACAAAGATATTGTTGCAATTCATGCTGCAATGGGAGGAGGGACAGGCTTAAATCTCTTCCATAGCCGTTTTCCGACAAGATGTTTTGATGTGGGGATCGCAGAACAGCATGCTGTTACTTTTGCTGCAGGACTTGCCTGTGAAGGTCTTAAACCTTTTTGTGCAATCTACTCGTCTTTCTTGCAGAGGGCATATGACCAGGCAAGTAAAATAGCTGCTTCTTATTCAGTTAATATGACAATACGCTATAACAGCTGGGTTGGTATTATGTAGTTGGTTACCAGACACTGGGCTAAAGCTCCAATGTAGATACTGTTATTAATGTACAGTTGGTGAAATACCACAGGTGGTACATGACGTGGATCTGCAGAAACTTCCGGTAAGATTCGCAATGGACAGAGCTGGGCTGGTTGGAGCAGATGGTCCCACACATTGTGGAGCTTTTGATGTCACTTTTATGGCATGCCTCCCTAACATGGTGGTTATGGCTCCTTCTGATGAGGCAGAGCTTTTCCACATGATTGCTACTGCTACAGCTATAGATGATCGTCCTAGTTGTTTCCGTTATCCAAGAGGTAATGGTGTTGGTGTTCAGCTGCCACCAGGAAACAAAGGCATTCCTCTTGAGGTAGGTGTAGCTGAGAATTTATTTGCATTCTTTCTCATGAAGGCACTTAAAATGAATTAATAACCTGAACATATCTTTAAACCTGCTTTGCAGGTTGGAAAAGGCAGGATGCTGATTGAAGGGGAGAGAGTGGCACTCTTAGGTTATGGTACAGCAGTCCAGAGCTGTTTAGCTGCTGCCTCTATAGTAGAACACCATGGTATCCGGTTGACAGTTGCAGATGCCAGGTTCTGCAAGCCATTGGATCATGCCCTTATTCGCAGTCTAGCTAAATCACATGAGATTTTGATTACTGTGGAAGAAGGATCAATTGGGGGCTTTGGGTCTCATGTTGCACAATTTCTGGCCCTTGATGGTCTTCTTGATGGCAAACTAAAGGTACTGATCTCAATGATATTTCCCAATAAATTATGCCATTGGTTTTTGTAGTGATAGAAACTGGAACCCTCATGATTCTCTTAAACTTTAGTTATGAACTATATATCTTCAAATTTGGAATTTTGCATGCAGCTATTAGCGTGGACCTGTAAAATTATTGCACATATAAATTTCCTGATGAATTTTGTATACACTAGTAAAATTTAACATCTCTTTATATTAATGTTCCAATTTGCAAAAGCTGTTTAGGTGCTGAAACTAACTCTTTAGTTTGAAATCATTTGCAGTGGCGACCAGTTGTTCTACCTGATAGGTACATTGACCATGGATCACCAGCTGATCAGCTGGTAGAAGCTGGTCTCACACCATCTCACATTGCTGCAACAGTATTCAATATTCTTGGACAGAGAAGACAGGCTCTGGAGATTATGTCATTGTAAAGAAAATGGAAACACCAATTTTTCATTCTTACAACAACCTAAAAATAGGACTGTAAGATCTATGTGCCACCTTCAAATTATGTTTAACAGTGCAGTGTTAAGTACAGTGACTTTCTTTTTATTGTTTGTAGAAGAAACCAGAGAAGGAAAGTAAAGAATATGGGAGAGGTGGGCATGGAGGTTGTGAAAATTAAATTAGTTTATTCCATTCTGAAACTCTTTTGATTTCTTGGGCTCACTTTCTCTGAGCGTAGTGAGGAAGTAAAGAGAAGGAACCAGTTTAGCCATGGCCAAGCTCTCCATTTCTACTTGCTTAACAATGCTAACTTTCATGATTTTCCACTTGAAAATGCCAAATGCCAACGCAAGTTGCTACTTTTCATTAGGAAGTTGTGATAAAAATCCAAACAGAGTCTAACATTGCTTTTATTGGTGATGCAAGGGTTGCTGGTAATGGTTCTAGGCTTTCAACTCACTCACGCACTCAGTGGGTTCAAGTGTTGGACGAGTCATGTACAAGCGCAACCCATCAAGCTTGCTGAATGTAATCCTGGAAATTTGGGAACCTCTTCCACTTATTTCTCGTTCTTGATGTCACATGATACTGGAGATGGTCGTTATGGCCCCTGCTGGTTTTCAATGCAAGCATGTTTGATAATAACCTATTTGGGCTTTATTTAGGATTCAAGAATTTATTGTTGAATTTGATACAATGAGGGATGCTAAATATGGTGGCTTGAATGATAACCATGTGGGGATTGACGTGGGTTGTTTTGTATCATTTAAAGTGGAAAACATTTCATCTAATAATATATAGTGTTGAGTAGTGGAAAAAGATTGCATTTTTCAATTGATTATGAAGCGGTTTCGAAAAGATTAAACCATTTGGTTTCATGCCAACGTCAACCAAATGGAATTCCTTAAGATAAGTACGAGGATCTTCTTTAGTACGTCTATTGAATGTTGGCAACAAGTTTATAAAGCCGAAATTGAAAGTTGATATTATTGTTTATGTTTATGCATATTGTTTGATTCTCCGTAACCTCCGTAAAATGTTTTCTATTTCGAGATCTATTTGCACTTAACTCTAATTAAAAGAATATGACAAACATGAATAGTCAAGAAAACTCAGAAGAAATCAACCACACGAGATTGAAAGCAATGCAAATTGAACGAAAATCCTTGATCAGTAAAAATCCGATTCACAAGACGTGAACAAGTTCAAAGCAAACTGAAAAATGAAGTCCAATTAAGCAAGGTATTGCCCAGGAGCGCTGCTAAACAACATGAAAGAAACAGCGCCAACCGGAACCAGGCCCGTCCCTTCTTCGGGGCCTGCAAAATCCGGGGCTAAAATGCTTTTTTGCACCTCATTTCTCACCGGAGGTAAGCTGGAAAGTTGTAGAAGGCACGTGCTCCTGTTTAACAGTGTTCTGTAACCACGATCCTTGTGGCGGCAGGTGGTGGTGCTAAGTAGGTAGATCGCACCAGATTGCGGCAGCGACGCGCGCACTCCGGCACAAAGCCAGATTGACAATGGAAGAAGTGTCGCTTCACTCTTCAAGTGCGCACGGAAAGGATCGAGTTTGTGGCGAACACAGCTATGATATGCATGTCAGCGTGTGTTTCTTGGTCAGTTGGCGAGGGCTAGAACAGTGTAGATGCTTGTCTGAGGATTTTATTATTATCCACTACCAATGATGGTGGGGGCGGAGCTTCAAATCACACTCATGACATTGCTTGTGGGCTGCTTGACTAAGTGGGTGTTTAAAGAAAAAAATCCTAACTATTTTTTTAGTTTAGAGATTTTATTATTTTTATTTTTCATATTATATTTTTAATTTTTTATTTAAAGGGAATTTTTTTTTCTTATTCTATATTAAACTTCAAACTCAACCATAATTTTAATCAAACACTTCAATTTCAATTATGAACCACAACTAAAAGTATTTTTCATGAAACTATTTTTTTTAAACCTCAACCACAACAGCAACCGCAATATCAAACATACACTAAATGTCAACATGAAATCACCATGGAATGAAAGGATTTTAGTAAGAATTTACTGTACCTGATTTGTTTTTTATCATATACTTCATTTTTAATTAAAAATACTTTTTAAAAAATATATATATAATAAAAAAGCCAATATAATTTTAACTATAAATATGACTCAGAAATTGTTTTTCTCTATATTGTCTTAAAACAACTCTTTTGTAGTATAAGTTATAATTAAAAACTGTTAATATATATTTATATATTAATCAAGAAAAATATCTTAACTCATACAAGACATTCTCCTACTCCAATTCCCCGCCAAAATATATATCACCAATAAGTAAGTCATCTTAATTCGTATAATAAGAGATTACATAAAGAATAATCATATACTACTTGTTAGAGAATAATATAAATTATATTACGAAGTCTTTCCTAAAAACTTAAGTTCTTAGATGGGATGATTTCTTAACATGATATCAAAATCTTATTGACCCAGCGGTCACGAGTTCGAATCTCATCACCCTCATTCTATTTAATAAAAATCAAGCATAAGGTAGTGTGGTCATGTGCAAGTTTCAAACTCAAATGACTTTCATTTAAAAATGTATGTTAGAGAATAATATAAATCATATTCTAGAACTTAATTAAAAACTTAAATTTTTAGGTGAGTTAGTTCCTTGACACTACTCATATTAGATAACCATGACTTGACACAAGAAAACAAATATATAAATATTCCTACCATCTATCATATAATTAGGACTTTAAAAACATGATTTTTCATTTATTTTTTACCTTTTATTTTGTCTTGACTAAGATGTTGGAGGATCCTTTCAATAGATGAAGGAAAACTAGAGCTAGTAAGTGTGGCCCAAACAAACTTGTTCATATTTTGAAAAAACAAAAGATTTTTTTTACTTTATGATGGTCTCACCAACCCAAGAGAACACATGTAAAATGTTAAAAAATCAATATAAAGTTATTGATGCAAGACAACAACGTGCTGTGAAATATCCTCCTACCCAAGCCATATTTTATAGGTTTGCTTTTACCTAGTATTATATTATATAACCAAGCTCTATACCTAATTTGTTTTTATTTGTGAACCAAGTTGATTGTTTATTTTAGTATAAGTATCCCTTCGACAGATCTCCAAGAGTCATGATGTAATGACAAAGAACTTGAGATCTGAACAACAAGTCTCGAGTTCGAGTCATGACATGTATTTTTTATAAGAACTTGAAAGAGTCAGAGTTTTACTCACTCATTTAGGTTCATAAAATACATTTTTTAAAAGATATGATTTCCTCGAATCTACAAAAATAATCTCTTCAAGAGATATTTTAACAAACTCTTTTCCCTTACAAGAATCTTTTGAGTCATCCACGTATTTAAACAACATACATTATTTTCTAAATAAATTGACAATAAATAAATAAATAATACAAACAACCCACGTAAAAAAGCCAGAAACACATTGAAGTCCAAAAAAACAAATAGGAAGTCTTTTAATAATTATATGTACTAGTAATTTTAGAAATTTAAAACTACTAAAATTTAAGGGTACCCTAGCGCGATGCAAGTCTCCCAAAAGAGTCTGTCCTCCATCGCATCCATGACTTCCCTGGTCAGATCAATATCAGCCTTTGATTCCTCTTCACCACCCTCATCCATGATCATGCAATCCAGGGCTGCATCTTTCAGAAACATCCTACGGCCAGTACTCCAACTTGGCTCGCCATGATCATCATGATCGACCTCAAAAGTTTCATCAAAACCATGTACACAGTCTGCTGCGTCACAGCTGCATGACTCTGCGTCGTCGTCGTCGTCGTCGTCGTCAGCTTCATCGCAGGCTGCAGTAACATCGAGGTATAGCTTCAGAATTCCATATTCTGCCTCAGAGTCTGCACTGCCCTCGACCAGAAGAAAGGAAGACACGTCGTCCAGCACCGATCTCTTCTTGTTTTCCATGAACAATATCGGGAGAGAGAAAGGCTGCAACTCCTCTATTGATTAGAATTTTTAGGTGGATTTTGCACTCTGGAAGTGTTTATTATATACTAAAGTTTCCTACTAAAATGATTGTGATAATGTACATGTACGTATAATTCACAAGTTGTGGTAGTTTCTTTGCTTGAGACTCCAATTTATTGGTCGGTCTCATGTCCTATTCTAGTTTGACTCGGTCCTACATCTTCTTTAGAAGGTGAGACGGGGGAGGGGGCAATGAGGCATCTTTTATATATATACTAGCAACTTGCCCGCGCGTTGCCGCGGGTATTTTTTTGTATATAATTTAACATAATTAAATCTACAATGATAAATTTATATGATATAAGTAAATAAAAATTATCAATTAAAAGATAAAATGCTGAAAATCTTGAGTTGAGTTTGTCACGTAAGTATAGATTACATCTTTTAGAATATAGGTATTGCGTCATAAACGATAACAAAAGCGCGCGCACTAACATTAGAAAAAAGAGCAACATATTTGACTAAGAAAAAAAAACTTTACTGAAATCATTATTGTGCAGATAATAAAATTATAAAAATCAACTAATAGAAAGAGCAAATTAAAAAAAAAGAGAAAAGGAAGCAATATTAATTTAAAATATTATAACAATAGCAACATCGGAGTCTTAACATTTAAAATTATTATTATTATTATTATTATTATTATTATTTTTAAAATATTATAACAATAGCAATAAAAATTTTCAAATTATCCTGAAAAAAACACACTTACAAACATTAACAAAAGAGTAAGTAAAAGAAACAATTAAATTTTACTTATTATTATAACTTTAATTATTACTATGTTTATTATTATTATTATTATTATTATTATTAGTAGTAGTAGTAGTAGTAGTAGTAGTAGTAGTAGTAGTAGTAGTATGTTAGTGATGAAAGAAACAAAAATAAATGAAATACTAAAAATATCTAAGAAACTTTCACAAAAGATAAAAAAATTAAAAAAAATAAAAATTATCATTGCTATTACTGTCAAAACAATAAAAATTATTAAATTATCCAGAGGAAAAAAAAACATTAACAAAAGAGTAAGCAAGAAAAACAATTAAATTATTGTTATTATATGAGAAAACCAATTATTATTATGTTAGTAATGAAACAATAACAATCTGATTGTGTTTTTACAGATGTAAGTAAAAGAAACAATTAAATTTTCATTATTATTATTATTATTATTATTATTATTATTATTATTATTATTATTATTATTATTATTATTATTATTATTATTATTATTATTATGTTAGCAATGAAAGAAACAAAAATAAATGAAATACTAAAAATATCCAAGAAACTTTCACAAAAGATAAAAAAATTAAAAAAAAATAAAAATTATCATTGCTATTACTGTCAAAACAATAAAAATTAATAAATTATCCAGAGGGGAAAAAACATTAACAAAAGAGTAAGCAAGAAAAACAATTAAATTATTATTATTATAATTATAATTATAATTGTTATTAGTATTAGTATTAGTATTAATAATTAACAATATACAATATAAAATAACAAAATAAAAAGAATAAGGACCACAATGAAAAATAAAATATATGATTAATTCCAATTGAAGGATACCATTGAAAAGAAAACAAATCTTGGGACCAAAATAAATCATGAAATAATAAGTTTAATTGCTGTGTAATGTTACAAAAAAATTAGAAGAAGAGGGACTGAAATGAAAAGGTGTATATATGACTAATTTTCATTAAAGGACCAAATTAAGAGCAATTAAAACATTTGTACCGAATAAATTAAAGGAACGGAAAAGAAATCAGAAATCAAAACCTAAGGGACCAAAATAAACTTTGCAAAAACATCGGGGACCGAAGAAGAGTTTGCGGCGGCAAGAGAGAGAAACGCGGCCGCCGGTGAAAAACCATCCGCAGACACTCACCGGCGCATCGGAGGAGGGAACGCGCCGCGACGGACGATAGAGTACCTTCAGGCGCATCTTTCTGCACGGCGGACGTTCATTTCTGACGCCGGGAAGACTCCGCACGCGCCGCCTAAAGGGCGCGTGCGCCTGGAACGCCGCTGGCGCAGCGAGGAGACGCGCCAGCTGTCCCCCTGGCTAATGACCGAAACAGCCCTGCACCCACCGGTATTTACGAAAATACCGGGGGGGAAAAGACGACGCAGCCCCCGTTTACTGTGCATAATTTTGTCTTTTTCGGGGGCTTTTTCTGTCAGTGTACTGTGCACAAAAATGTGAAAAACCGAAGGCGCCCCTGTGTCCTGTGCGCTATTTTGTCGTTTTCGAGGGCTAGAGGCGTCAATCCACTGTGCACATTGCGGCTATTAAAAAAAAAAAGTCAAAAACCAAAAATACCCCCATAAAATATACACACAACGCCGGAGCACCAAGGCTATTTTCGCCTGTGCACTGCCGCAATCCACAGTGGATTGTGAGGCAGTGCACAGGACTCCCCACAGTGTTTTTGCAACGCCTATTGTCTATAGTTAATATATATATATATATGGACGTGAATTTGTGGATACAATGAAGGCATACGCAGCAGGTCTTTGATGGGCCACGAGTAGTTAATTCCCCATTGGCATACTGTGTCGTCTTGTTTAGTCTCCTGAAAGCTGCTTCTGATTTGATGAAGAAGCAATTATTAAACCATGTAAGCAGATGATATAGTGGTGAGAGCTTGAAATTAAGAGGATTGTTCTCTCTGTAATCTCAGGTTCGAGTCATGTAGTTACTAATATGACTATTACTGGAGATTTAGATGATCATTAATCTCAGGATCTGTGAAATTAGTCTAGATGCGAATAAACTGGCTCGAACATCCATGTTAATCAAGAAAGAAAGAAAAACAATTATTAAAGTTAACAATATGGGAGGACTGTCCACAGATGAATTTGCTTTCTAGTAGGTGATTTAGTGAAAGAAGATTAAACCTAAGGGGCTTGCTCTCCTTGTGATCTCAGTTACGAGCTATGTGTTTAAGGCTTAGATGACGGTTAATTTTAGAGTCTATGAGATCAATTAAAATACACGTAAACTGGCTTGGACATTTGCGATAATCAAGAAAAAAGAAGCAATTATTAAAGTTAACAATAGGAGAGGACTATGTCCATAGGTGTGGGATCAATATTTATTTATTTCGATATGTGGAAACGTGACAATTGTACATTCGCACCTAATCTCGTGTTAGTGGTGTAAATTGAATTGTCTAGATCAATGGTGACGCTAGGATGACTTCAAAGCTCGTAAGGATTTTGTTTCTCTTTTTTGAGTAGCTTTGAAAATGGGGGTGGGAAATCCCTCGAGCACGAGGAGTGATTGTGGCTAAGGATTAGCAACTTGTTGGTAAAGGGTTAGGTTTTGGTTAAGCAACCACCATCTTTCTGGCTCTTCAACGCCCACGTTTGACAACGTTGTAGATTATGATTTTTAAAGAAGAAAAAAATAATATTTTTGTGATGCAATGATGAAACCCACCTCCTGATCAACCTTGAATCCATCGTTCCATGTCTACCAATCTAAGGTTTCTTATGTTATATATTATCAATTATGTTATATATCATTCCTTTGAAGTTGAATTCACAAACTAAAATAAACGAAGCGGGTTAGATTGTTTTTTTCCTAAAAAAACACTATTTATTTCAATGATAGTTTTTAACTTGATTGAATCGAGTTTAATTGTATCATTTAATATTGTATTGATTGTAAATTAGACTTTATAATATGTTTTAGTTTGTTTTGTTTATGATTATCCCCTTCTCATGACTTGGATGATGGATTTAGTGAGTTAACTCGGGTTTATTTAAATCATTTTTTTATGTCCATTTTAAATTGATTTTTAGATTTAATTTTATCATTGAATATTGTATTTATTGGAGATTGAGCTTCATAATTGTTCTTAGATTTTTCTGAAATTATCTCATTCTCATGACCTAGACTGCGTGTTTGACAAGTTAACTTGATTGAATTACCCCCCCTATTTTCTAAGTGATGTTTTTTTTTTTAATTTTATCCTTTAATATTAGATTGATTGAGAATTAAGTTTCATAATTTATTTTTTATAAAGTTATCCGTGTTTCATGACTTGGATCTATCTTTTTCCCCTAATTTTTCTTTCAAAAACACTATTAATTCTTTTGTCTTTGATGTGTAGATGTATAAATAGCACTTAGTTCCTTTTTTTTCCTTATAATCTCCCTTAATTTGGCATATTTTCTCTTATTTGTACTTAGGCCATATTTTCTTTCAAGTGTATTATTTTTGCCCTTATGTATTTTCTTTTTATAATTAAGTTGTACCTCCTTTTATTTCTTATAATTTCACCCCTCAACTTTTAATTTAGCTTATTTTTTTATTTAATTCAGTCGTCAATATTTCTAGCTAAATTTATAATATCTCAAAATATTCGGATTAGAAATTCATTGTGAAGTCAAGAAAGAAAGAGATAAAATTAACCAATATTCTCAAAATGAGGTTTTTTTTCATTATCAACTCATCTAAAACAAGCCATCTCATTACCCAATGTGTAGCAACATCATATCATACACAAATTATAAAGAAAATGAGAGTATGGATGTGATTGCTTTTAAAATTATTTTTTGTTCAGAAATATATAAAAATAATATTTTATTTATTTAAAAAAAATATTTTTGATATCATTACATGAAAATGATTTAAAAAAATCAAAACAAATAATTTAAAATAAAAAATAAAAAAAAAATTTTAATTTAAAAAAAAAAAACACTTTTAAAACTCATTTCTTATTTAATTTCTTGCATGCGAATTAGACCATGTCATGTGAATTTGAAGCATTTTGGGCCTCACCGTTTCCATTCAACCACTCGTTTTGGCTAACTTGTGGTGGCACGAACCTTCCCCATGCCTGTTCTTGATTCTTGCTCCAATCCATCGAGTACACAAAAGGAATCTACTCGCTACTGGAAACCATTGGATCGTAATCAACAAAGGTGTGAAAAAAGAATTAATTAGCTGGCTTCGGTACCAAACTAAAGGGTGGTGTATGATTTGGACAGCTATCACATGTCACAAAGAGTTTCTTTCCTTGATATATGTTTTCTTATAAAAAAACATACATTATTTAAAGAATCATCACCATAACTTTATATAAATTTATTCGCAAAAAAAAAATGTTTTAAATACACTACTTTCTCATACACAAACTTTATTTTATTTCTTTGATTTTCTCTTAAATTGCTAACTTCTTTTCTCTCCTTTGATGGATAAATCGGTATCTTTTGAGTTATACTCTCTCTTTTAAGTTTTTTTTAATCCTCATACACTTGTTTGAAAGTTAATAATACGACAATTATAGATTTATTATCTTTTACAATCTAGTTCCTATTCTTGGACTTGTCATGCATAACCTTCTAACCAAATTACATAGTTTACTCAACAATTATTGACACGCATGCATAGAGATAAGATAACATTTCCCGCAAGTGGGGTCTTGGCCTAGCGGTTGAAGGGACTTGTTTCCTTCCTCTGCACCAGGGTTCAAGTCCCACTATGCACGCCTGTCACCCCCGCGGTGCCTTACATGCTCACTGGGTTTGCAGGATGTTCAGTGAGTCCGAGGATTAGTTGTGGTGCGCGTAAGCTGGCCCGGACACCCCGGTTATCAAAAAAAAAAAAGATAACATTTCCCTTTATCACAATATTTTTCAATAGAAAGACAATTATAACTTATGATCATACTATATACTTTATTTTGAACTTGATATCTCGTACGGAAAATACTCTCTCGTAGCTCTTTCAAATTAGTCACCTTAACTCGTGCATTCAATACTCATCTAACCATAAACAACTTCTTCTCAATCGAATACTTAAAATCATCATCACTTCAATATTTAAGTTGTTGCATTTTCTTTTCATCAATACTTTCATTGTTTGTCAAAACTTTTGTAAATGCCTTCATAGTCATAGTTTGATTATTTAAATATTTTACAGTAATGTTATTTATATTAAAATAATAAAAATATTTTATATCATGGTTATGATATATGAAAATAATACATTGAACTAATAAAACCCAGTTGAAAAATTAAATTCAATTTAGACTAGGTTAACTGCAAGAAATTTTAACAAAGTAATATTATTTTAATAAAAATAATTGATATAGATATTCGATGATAAGTGAAATAATGTGATTTGTTTAAGAGCGAGTAGCAATAAAATGGATAGAAGAAAAAGAAAAGAAAAGAACTTTATAAGTGGAGGATTGTGATTTGTGTAAGAGCGAGTAGCAAGAAAATGAAAAGGATGAGAGTAGTGTGAAGATGATCAAATGCGGGAAAGAGAAGAAACAAACAAACATCTCTCGTCTTCTTCGAGGCCATCAGAACAGTAATGTTTCTTCTCCATTAATCCTTTTTTTTCTTCTCCATTAATCCTTTTTTCTAACAACTTAAATCACATGGAAGCACCAACTCTCTCTCTCTCTCATATACATACATATATATTCCTTGATTCTCTCGTTCTCAATCTTTTTTGTTAGATATTTCTGATCCTGCCACCTTATTTATGGTTTTAATTTACTACCACTACTATTTACTACTATCCCTTTGAGATTCTTCCACAATCTTTTTGGGAGATTTGTCGATTAAGAACACAGTAATGCAAGCAACTCAGGCAGTACTCAACAACGGAGTTGCTGATGGTTCTTCAGCAGAGGTTGGTTGGTCCTTATTAAAGCTTCCATATATTTTGTGTAGATAATATAAACTTTGTGTTTTTTTCTTGAAAAATAATATTACAGGTATCTTTAAAGTAATTTGCTCTGCTCACAAACAAATAAAGGCATGCCTTCAAAACTTTTCATATTATCTTATCACTGATCTATCACTTTTCATGGGGTTGACAACGTTTTGCTGCCGGAATTTATTTGATTTTGGTATAATTATTGTTTGGTTTATCAGATATGTCTTTTTGAGAATTGAAAAACGTTATTTAGATAGATTTTTATTTCCTGATTAGTTAGAACTTCATGTATAGAATTACAGACTTTCACATTTCATTAGGGTATAAGGTTATTTTGAATAAATTGTGGTGTAATAAGTGCTAATTTAGTTATTACTTTTGGGTTTATCCTCCTCCTCTTGTTGATGGCAGGGGTTAAGCATTTGGAGTAATATTGTTATTAAGGTTTTGATGTGTATAAAACTTTGGTGTGGTTCATGCTATCAGAAGTTGAATAGATCCTTTGCTGGTGATGAAATGCCAGTGAGACAGTGATACTTGGTATTATTTCGTCAGTTATGAGGAAAATTTGCTTTTTGCTTGATGGCATTTGAGAGATAGTGCTTCTAGGTGAGACTAGTGAGGTTTTAAGATGATAACTGCCCTTATAAAAGAAATGCTTAAAGATGACCTAATCGTGAAAGCTCTTAAAAAATTTCCTATTCCTCCCCCAACTCCTTAAAGACTAAACAAAACCTAAAACTCATTCCAAGAAAGCCTGATATCTAAGAAGCAGTGAATTTCCTCAAGGACCTATGACTAAGGTTGTAATACTAAGAAAAACTGTGTTTGCAGCTGTTTCATCTGGTGATTGCAATGTTTGCATATCATTGTAATAGATGTCTCGTATGTTGTGCTTTGGTTTGACATGTTTTCTGGAAGCTCGCAAACCAAATGACTGGGATCTAATGTGTCCTCCTCCTTGCAGGCTGATTCCAAAAATGTGGAACCCTCAAATGAAGTCTCAAATCCAGGACCAAGTGGAAGGCACTCGGATCTTTCACTTCAAATTCCTCCTAGACCTGTAGGTTTTGGCACTAGCCATGGTGGAAAAGGTTTACTCCACTCTCAAAATTCATATAAAGGCAGTTCACCAGGAGGCTTGTTGCGGGCTCTCAGCTTGAAGAAAAGAGCTGCTGCTCCTGATGGTGAGAGGAGCTCTCTCCTTACTGCAGACCACAAAACAGCTCCAGATAGTCCTATTATGGCCAACTTCAAGTCAGCATTTTCTTGGGAAAGATGCACTTCTCTTCCTGTTACACCTGCATCGAACTTGTCCCCTTCTGTTTCCATGCCTGCATCAGCAAGAATGCCTGGAGAATCTCATAAAATAAAAGTAAGCTATATTTGATTTTTGCTGCTGCCTGGTTTATGAACTCCATTAAATTCAAATCCTTTAGATTTTTTGAGATGATCTAAGAAGTAATTCCCAGGGAAAAGTAATTGCTGGTTCAAGATAAAAAGGTACAATGTTTGAATTGTGTGAATTATGCCACCCCCCCCCCCCCCCCCCCCCCCCCCCCCCCCCACACACACACACACACACACACAACAAGAAAACAAGAAACGGTGATTAGTGGATAGGTAGCCTAGGAAAATTCTTGAAGAGAATAACTGAATGAGTTTTTTTGCTCAGAAGGGGGCTGCTCATCCTGTAGTTTCGAGGTCCCTCTCCGTGCCTGGGAGAAATGTTGTTATCGTACGATCTGTATCTTTCTCTAGTCACAATGACCATGTTCCAACAGATCCCAGTAATGGTATGTAGTAGCACATATGTTGCTTCATTTCCTTATTTCTATTGTTCCTTCAACTCGCTGCACTATCAAGTTCCCTGACTTGATTCTTCAGCTCATTGAATTTGGAATTGCATAATGTTATTATGAATTTAATGTTGTAGCCCACGGTGATGTCCTACTTTCAGTTCAGTCAAACCAAACATGTCATATATTAATAGAAACTATTCATAGAATTAGGAATTCCATAACTTCTGATTGGATACTGTCAAATATTGCTTTGGGTTTTATGCATTGAAGTCAGTTACTTATTCAGTTTGCATGCATCCTTTCACAACAATGGCAGCATGATCAGTAATTTGGACCAAAAAAAGATGGAAAAAAATATAAAGTGGTGGTAAGATAGTTTTTGCAAGAATAAGGTAAGACAGAGATGAGGTCTTCTTTTAATGGGGCTCTATGATGGTTAGTATCTGGGTTTGGTGATGAGAAAAGGAAGAAATGTTGGCAGACTTTTAATGAAGAGAATTAGTGCTCTAGGTCTATTATGGCAGGAAAAAAAATTGCATTCAGGTTGTTGATGGTGGCGGTAGGTTCAAGTCATTTCCTTTTCCTGGTATTGAGGGTTTATTGACAGGAAATGATATAGCAGTTAGAGAGGGTGGGGCAGGGTGGTGTACTGTTGGTCAGTTGAATGAAGATACAGAATTCATGTATTCAAGTTATACAGGCTCCCTTTGGGTGCTACTCAAACCTGGTGTCTTCCAATCTGTTACTTGGAATCAGGGACTCTATGTTCTTGGGTGTTGTCATCATATGGTTTGTCTAGTGTCATATTAGAGATTGAAGCCAATGAACTCCTTGTACATGCAATACTTGCATTGTTCTCATCCCACTATATCATTAATTTTGCTACTTAATAAAGCAGATCAAATAACGCCTATTCCCATCGAAGCTGATGATGAAGAAATTCCTGAAGAGGAAGCTGTATGTAGGATCTGTTTTGACGTATGTGAAGAAGGGAATACACTCAAAATGGAATGCAGTTGTAAAGGTGCCCTCAGACTTGTACATGAAGACTGTGCAGTTAAGTGGTTTAGCATCAAAGGAAACAAGAATTGTGATGTATGCGGGCAAGAGGTTAGGAACTTACCAGTAACTTTGCTTAGGGTAACAAATGCAGCCCATAGAAATAACAGACAGGAACAGAGTCACCAGATGTCGCAGTCAATAAGGTAACGAGCTGGCATCTTAGTCATACATCTATTTGTCTTACCTTTAATATCATGGTGCCATGATGTCCTCATGCATTGTGTCTTTGCTGAGAGACATCTGCTCTGAGTTTCACTCACAATCAGTTACTTTTGATTTTTCCCTTTCCACTTTCTGCTAGTTTTGATTTTAGTTTTCTTGTTGCTTAATACAGTGCCTGGCAGGACTTTGTTGTGCTTGTCTTAATTAGCACCATATGCTATTTCTTCTTCTTGGAGCAATTATTGGTATGTTGTTTTGCCTTTATAGAAAATGTAGCATTACCAAATTTTGATGATGAGTTCTACTGTATACATGCCTGCTTGGGTTCGTTTAGTGGGTTGGGTTTGTTGTCATACTATGCTGGTCAAAACAAATATGACTGTTGACTAAGGTCCCTTCGATTTGTATATCTGAATAAGGCTTGCTGGAGTCAAAAGTACAAATAAGAGAGCAAAATGGTGATATTGTATGGAACATGTTGAGAAGGCACGCGACTGGAGTTTTTCTCAATTATTCATTAATATTTAGAGCTGAAATGCTAATCCTGTGTATTAAAATTTTGTAGATTCGTGACATGAAGACTCGAGCAATTATAGTTGCTGCGCCATTTGCTTTAACATTGGGCCTTTTGTCATCTATCTTTGCTGTCATTCTAGGTATATCCTGATCTTTAGATTTTACAAAAATATCTTTTTAATTGGAGTTTTCATGCTAAATGCTTGCATGACTTGCAGCAATCAGAGAGTATATATGGACATATGCTGCACTTGAGTTTGCACTTGTGGCCATTACTGTCCATCTATTCTACAGTTTGGTGAGTAATGTCTTATTTTCTATACCCCTCCTTGAAATAATTTAACATGATAAATTAAGTGTTGCCTAGTGAATTGAATATGGTACTATAAACTCATATTGTAACTGTGAAGTTGCAAAGATAACCATGGTAAAAGGCACGGGTTATGCCGGATGAATAAACAAAGACAGACTTTAATTAAGAATTCAAGATAATTACAAGATGAGTTAATTCTTGGAGCATAACATTTCATCAAAATCTATCATAATCTTCTTTGGCATTCTGGTTATTTTGTTAGCCTTGCTAACTTCTGCAAGTGATGATCAAACACCACGTAGTCTGAGATCCTCTCTTTTATTGAAATACAAGTTTGATTCCCACAGCTTGATGTTTGAATATGTCTCTCTATCATGTTCTCTTCCTTGACGTTCCGTTGCTTGCTCCCTACTCATTAGGTTTGTGAGGGATATGATAGTTTTGTTTGTTGAGCCAAAACTTAATTCTCATCTCTATTGCATACTTTGGGTGTCTAAACGTTGTGAATTGCCCTGAGTTAAGGTGTCCTAGCTATAAAAGAAGGCAAAACTTAATTCTTTCAGGTTTCTGAAACTAATAACCAAGTCCAGAAAAAATAATGGATTAGCTGTAAACTGTAAGGTGGATGGAAGGCATTGGTGCGGAAAACACCAAAGCAACCTGCGTGGAAATGGTGGGGGGTGGGAAAGAAATTACTTTGGTAAATTGCTGCACCAGAATGGTAATTATGAGATAACATGTAACAATCTGAATTCCTTTTACAGTACCATATCAAGTTTAAAAACTCATCACAACCCTAGAGCCCAAATTTGCTATCATTTTGGATCTTGAATCATTTTGATTTAAAGCCTGGAATTCTGCTGATTAAATCATCTGAAAACGTCATTGCAGCTTCATGTGAAGGCCATTTATGCAATACTACTTTCATCAGTTTTGGGTTTCGGGATAGCTATGACCCTAAACTCGTTGTACATTCACTATTTTGCTTGGCGAGCGCAGGTTGGCCAGAACCACCAGAACTCGAATCCAGTATGAGTGCTTATCAAAGTGAAATGAGGTCTAGCATATTATGTTTGTGACATATATATATATGTTTATCACCACCCATTTATGCAATACTACTTTCATCAGTTTTGGGTTTCGGGATAGTTATGACCCTAAACTCTTTGTACATTCAATATTTTGCTTGGCGAGCACAGGTTGGCCAGAACCAGAACTCGAATCCAGTATGAGTGCCTATCAAAGTGAAATGAGGTCTAGCAGTTATGTTTGTGATATATATATATATATATGTTCATCACCACCCAGTTAACTTGGAAACTAAGTAAAACAACTCATTGTTAAACTATTGGGATCCAATAGGTTGAGGTATCTTCTATTTAGGACCCTGCAAAAACTTCAATCCATGCTTGTTTATTTTCCAACCCTTCTCCTCTTTAAGAACCGAGCCTCAAAACTCTACTCCAATCTCGTGTTTCCTTGAATGAATTTGACTAAGCTCTATCAAGCATCGAAAACAAAGATTGCGAGTTAAGTGATATAATAAATTATACATTCTCGTGCTGCTGTAGCACGGTTGAAATATTTCTACAGAGAAGAAAGCCTAGCGGCTTCAGTACATGCATGTTACGTGAAAATGTACACATGTGCCGGGAAGAAGAAACACTATCTACGCTTTGTCACGGGAATGAAATTGTGGCCATCTTTTTTCATCCATACCGTAGAACGAGTTCTCTTGACATGGTCTGCAAAAAGCCGATACCTGTGATAAAGACAAGCCAGTCGGTTAGCAAAAACATTCAGGTTTCTTTTGATCTGCCACTTCTGTAAATCAATCTTCTCTTGAAACAATGCAGCAAACCTTTCATATTCCAGCTTCTGCGTGACAATTCCATTCAGCAGCAGCTCTGAGCTGTAGACTGCAGCCCCTGAAAGTATGAAGTAACAGTGCCCATTCTTACTGGGTAGGGTTTTATGGATCGCGTGAAGAGATGAACCAAGATAAAGAACAAGAATCCAAACCTTTTTCAAGGAAAGGTACACAGACGTCATAATCTTCTTCACAAGACAAAACTAACAGATGATCTGAGACCACATCATCCTGTAGAGTGGATCTGCCAACTCTCTCCACTGCCTGATAAGCAATTCAACAAATATCATTATACAGCAAGAATTGCTGAAAGCATCTGGATAATTTAATGGAGTAATCAGGTTTCTACAACCACGGATTGATTTTCAGTGCGAGACAGGATGGGTGTGCGAGCCATATATGAATACATGTCTATGAGAAAGTATCCGAAGGAAATGTTGATCCAATTTTTTGTTAAACCGTCTGGGGCACTCACTAATAGTAAATTAAGTTTAAAAAACTATTCTAGTCAAAGAATTATGGAAGTATAACAGACAGTTTATCCAGACATTGATAATAATGCGTCTAATTTATCATGAAACCAGTATACCTGGCCGTGAACTGCTTTCACCAAGCTGGAAATTATTTCTTTACCCGGCTTTGTCTTGGGAGTGATCAAAACTCTTCGACCCTGCAGAGAATATTGCTTTAACAAACAGGAGGAAAAAACTGACCAATATAATGAGATAAACCAAGAGATGGTGGGTTGACTAGAGTCCTCATATCATGCTTTTTGATACTCATGAAACATTCATTATTCTATCTTTTCAGTACTTTATTCTAAGTGTTTTATTCATGTTTTATGTCCTACAATATAATTTACTTAACTTATTTTGTACTTAACAGTGCTATGAAAACAGTGGGGAAAAAAGCTAAATGAAATATTTTTAGTATAATTTCATGCAAATGACTTGAAGGGACACATTGGGACAGGTCATTGGTGTTGAGAAGTTCAAATTCTAATTGCATTAGGAATCCAACTTAAACAAAGAATCCTAGTGGGATTAGGATTTATCAGAGCAAATATATCAAATTGGACCTCCATGCACTCTGCAGGAATATCTAGAGCTACATTTTGCAATTCAATTTGAATTGAAAACTAGACATCTCAAGATTTACATTAAGCCAGATAACTCATCAAGAAAAGAGAACAATATCTTTTAAATCGGGCTTGTTTTCATAATTGAATTTTTTTGTAAATTTGTTCATAAAAGTAGAGTGAGGGGATCTATTGTTTTCATAATTATTATTTTTTGTATATTTTTTCTTTTTTGAATTTGCGACAAACTTAGTTTTCAATTTCAAGACTTAGGTTTTAAATTATCACAAGGATTTAAGCTTAAAATTATTTTAAATCTGAATGTGATTATTAAGTATCCAATGTTTTTTTAGCTTAAAATTATTTTAAATTTGAATGTGATTATTGAGTATCTTATGTTTTTCTATGATTAAATTTAATGATTGATGACCTAAATTTTATATGATGTGTAACATGTTTTTTTATTTAAAATATATTGCTAGTGGTTAGTTTATGATGGATTCATGACTAATTAACTTATATAGCATGAGTATCTAATTTTCAAATTCATGTTTGATTATTTGTTACTTTAAAAATACTAGTCTTGATTAAATTAACTCCTCATACATGTTTAAGTATCATAAATTAATTACACCTATCTTCATCTCAATGTTAGCTCATAATTAATCTTGCATGCTTAATAAAGATTATTATATGATTGTGATTAATTGATGCACGGATGATAGGTAAACTAAAAAGTAAAGATATATAGAAAACTTCTTGTTTTTCAAGGTTGATTTATTTATTCTCACAAATCATATTAGAAAACATTTAAATCCAATGATTGATGTTTAATTCTTTTAAAAAAATGTTTTTATTTTAATTTTTTATTTTCTGCCTCTTATTTTTTTCAAAATTTGATTTATATAGTTTTCTTAGCTTTTTATGTTGTTTTAGTTAGTTTAGATCTAAACAAAACTCTAATTTTTGTTACTTTCTAAATTGAATTGTGTTTGAATTTAAAATTTCATTTTTACTTGGTTTGCTTTAATTTAAATTTAATAGTCTGTCATGATTGAGTAGTTAAGTTTTAACACATGTATCTATGTTGAATGATACCTTTACTTTATGTACTACAGATCATTAACTTGAAGGAATTAAATTTGCTCGACTTTGTCACCCACAGATTAATCATCAGAATGCCTTGAACATAATAAAATACTTACATGTAAAAGCGGATGCTGGCGAGCATGTGCCAATGAAACTGCTAGGTTAAAGCCAAACTCCTTTTCCTTTTTCGAGTCTCTTACTATGTACTTTTGCTCATCAATGTAATAGTTAGCTTGTCCAACATTCTCAAGCCATAAATGCGTGACCACTGGTTTTCCAGAAGCAATAGCTTCCAACATATTCCTTGTACGCACAAAGTTATCAGTAATGAAGTGTGTCGCATCTGTAATGGAGGAAGCTATCGAAACTTTAAGTCGATCTGCTATCTGTAAGACAAGATAAACAGGTACTATTTAGTTAAACCAGCCTAGCATTGTATAAAAAGGAGCTCATGAAATCCTAAGGACTACCTTTCGCTGCTGCTTAATTATGTCCTCATCCAGGTGATGGCTGAATAGGACTCGGACATCAGACAAATCTCTTCTTTTCCTTGTATCTTTTGGTTCAGAAATAGGTCCTGGCCATGCAGCACATAGACTATTCATTTCTTTCACAAGGCATGCTCTTGACAGGTTCTTCCTGCGTGATTGCTTATATTCACTGCCCATACAAACAGGTGATGCAGCATTCACAGGTGTCGTACAGATACCAGGAGAAGCGCATGCTGATTCATAAGATTTTGTTTTCTCGCTTGGCAAATTATCTGAACTTGGCACATTCACTTCATTTGCAGCTGATGGTGAGGAATCTGCATTACTTCTTCTGTGAGAGGATTTAACTGAAGCTCCCACTCCCATTAGATTGTTAGACATCTTCCCATTCATATCAACAGAATTATAATTACAAGTAGTGCCATCTATGCCTTGTTTATGAAAATGATGAGGTGACAAATTTGGGCAAACAGACATGGATGATCTCGTTTTCCTCTTCATATTTAAATCAGTACTAATTCTAGCATTTGTCTGTGACCTTCTGCACCAACTCACAGATTTTTCAATATTTCCCGGCTGACAAGATGGTTTGGATCGAGCATGTAAGTTATGAGGCTCATCAAGCTGACCTGAAAAGTTTTGACGAGATCTTTTTCTTCTGGGAAAACTGATATCATTGTCTGTAGCTAGCAATCTTGATTTGGAAGTTTTAGGTTCTCCAGGTTGACTAGAACCCAATCCTGAGGAGTTCCCTTTAGCATTTAACACTTTAGATGCCTCAACATCTACCACACCAGCTTTATTCCACTCACGGCAACCCAACACAACCAGCCTGTTGGATTTTTCTCTATTATCAATGGACACATTTTCAGCACTTTTCAATTTAGAAACAGCCAATGACTGCCTGGTCCGGTGAGCGACTGGTGTTGAAGTAGCAAGCTCCTCTGGTAAATCTTGTTTCTTAACTGAGCGATAACCCCTTGAAGCAGTTCCATTACATCTATCCAACTCATTGAGTCCAGCATCTAACCTAGCCCTCTTACTTCTAGTCAATACTACATCCATATCACACTCCTTTCTGACATTTTCAGGACATTTTTGTGATGGAGTTAAAGATTGTTTACCTAGTTTAGCACTAATCTTCAATGTTTTCTTCGATTGATGTGTGGTAACTCCAATATCCTCATTATTGCTAAGAGAATGTTGCTTTGAACAGATGCTCTTTTTAGCCTTACTTCTCATTGATCCATCCACAAGATCCTTGAAATTAACTGCTGGAATCTGCTGGCTGTCATTGGTAGCATCATAAGCAATTCCCTCCCCGTGGAATAAGGCTTCCATAGCTTCAGCAGCCATTTGAGTGTCCAAACCTATATCTAGCATTTCTGGAACCTCCTTCCTGGTAAGAGCTTCCAACTGCCCTGTGGATGTATCAGCTTCAGATTGTTCATCAAACTCATTAAAAAGATTCCTACTAACATTTGTTTCAGTTTCTTGCGTCATCTTCTTATTAGCTCTTAGACTGCACAGATCTATTTTTGACTCAGGGTGAACCACTATTACATTCTGGACATTTGATTTTCCCTCGTTATCCATGCATACACCCGGCTGATTTCCTTTGGATTTTGAGGGTTTCATGAAGGATCTCTGCCCAAGGTTTGCGGTACCAAAAAAATTTTCCTTTCTTCGTCGGAAAATATCTCCTCCCCCCTCATCCTCAAGTCCATCATCCCAGTCAAAAATCCTGCTTTTTCCCTCGGTGCTTCCATCAGTGGTTTTCTTGGCCAAACTTTGTGCTCCCTTTGCAGCTGAAATGTGACTTAAATTTTTCCTGTCAATTTTCCCCAGGTCAACTTCATCAAACAATACCTTGCTCTCTTCGATTAACTTTTGCACACATAAAAGTGCATCGGCTTGTGACAAATCTCCTGGTTCTTGGGAGTCAATATAGCTTAACCCTGCCACCCCATCATCACAAATGGGGACTTCTTTTCCTCCTACAAAATGTCCTTTGGTTTCAATAAAGGAATTCTCAGCGAAGAGATTTCTCACTGCAGAACAACCAATCTTACACCTGCTTCCATTACTAAATTCCTTCATTTCATCATCAGATCTCCCAATATCATGTCTCCAATCAACATCCTCTGGAATTTTTGTTTTTGACCCATTAGTGTTAACAGTAAATTGTTCTGAAACCTGACCATCAATCACAAGAGAACATGAGTCACTGTTGTTGGTTCCATTTGAAGCACTACTTCGAGCTACTAGACCAGAGACTCGCAAGGACTCTACACGAACTGAAGTAAGCTTCAGGACAGATCCTGGGAGCATGGTGGAGAAGTATTAGTAAAAGTAAAACCAGAAAAATATTGTAATTATAACAAGAAGAGAATCATATATTGCACAAATTTCCCAACATAAAATTTCAATTTTCTTAAAGAGTAAATTATTAAAATGTACTACTTGCCATCATTGATAGTCATCTGGTGCGGATCTTTAGTATTTTTTTTTTGTAATTATAAGAAGTTATCCTTTGGAACAAATTAGTATATGCTTAGAAAGATTTCATGTGATATTTACTAATTATCATGAAGGACAACGAAAAAAACAAAAATATCACGAGAGAACACTGATTTTGGTGGGTGTGTGTGTGTGGGGGGGGGGGGGGGGGGGGAATAGGGCATAGTTACGTACAGAAAGAATAAGTACATGATTTTTAATTCGATTTTTACATTTTCATGAGTAAACCCCATTAAAGAGTGATTTTTTACTCCCCAGAGAGTGCTAAATATCAAATAAGCTGTGTACAGTTGTGCCACTAGATATTCCCCTTTTTGTTTCCTAGTCAATCCTTCATTTAAGGCCTTAGAATCATAATGTTAAAGAGACATATCAGAAGGACTAGGGCAATTTTAAATGTAAAAGTACAAATTTATGGAAGCTTTATATGTCCAGCCACTGGATAAAAGATGCTTTTTTCCATGATCAGAATCAGAATTACTTACCTGATAAATGGTGTTCATCAGTCAAATCATCAGGATGCTCAATCAATCCCTTCTCACCATGTTTGGAAAGAGAGGTATCTTGAATCTTCTCCCCTTCCAATGATTCACATTTGCCTCTTCTTCCAGATTCATCATCAGAGAGCTCATCACCATCATCCAAAACTTCAGTTCTATCTGTTCCTTCACCATCACTATCAATGATCTCATCTATCAATTGGGTGTCCACATTCTCAAACCAATCAAGGTCATCCAACGCTTGTGTTTCACCACCAAGATCCACTACTTGGGTCTCAAATGCATCTTCAACTCTAACAGTATCCTCAAAAGGCATTGTACTTTGTAAAAATCGCAGTTCATTATTGGCATCCTCACCTTTTTCACCTAAATATCATATAATAAAAGCAAAAAATAAAACTACATCAGTATTTTTTCATCAGCAACTATTCACAAAAATCTGTCAGTGAATTACTACATATTACTACTAAAAAAAGCAAGAGCAACTCGTAACACTACTAACACACACACACACAACACGGCTGCGCTTATATGCTCTCACGTGGTTGAATCATGCTAATATACACAAATACATAAACAGTGATCAAGCTTTAAAATTTCCATGTCAGAATCATCGACTACAACAGATCCTGCAAAAATTTCAATTATTTCCCAACAACAATTGTGACATGTCAATCGAGCCAGTGATCATCCCTCCTTATACAGTAGTTCATCTTTTTTTCCATTGATAAAAAAAATCACATACAAATTTGATTCGAGAAATCCTTTCCCGAGAACAATTGTAATATGACAACAGCACTTCGACTCTTCTAAAACAATAAAATCTTTCCTAATTATAAATTTGGTTAAAGTACGAAATTGTCTGGTCACTATACAGGCTAAAGCAATCAGTCAGGCGGCAACAACCAGGGCCGGACTTCTCTGGATTAAATTACAAAAAATCTTAACTAGATCAATTAAAAAAATGCCCATAAGAAAAAAAACAGAACTTTATGGTGAATAAAAAAGAATTGAAGAATTACCAGGCAATGGAGAGGGTAAAAACTGAGACTCAAAGGGATTTGTATAAGAAAGGGCGGCATTCACATTTGGGTCTTCACACCCTGATTTAATTTCACCATCGTTATCGTCTCCAAGAGAACCCATTTTAATTCATCTGCAAAAAAAAATCTCACCTTTTTAAAACCTAGAAATATCAGTATGTGTTTTTTTTTTTTAACAAACAATAAGGAAAAAGTTGCTTAAGAACCTGATCAAACTAGAGAAAAAAGGAATTAATTAAGGAAAAAAATCCTTACTCGACTACAGGAGAAGAAGAGAGATTGGTGGCTGAGGGTTAGACTTGGAAAAGTGGAGTGAACATGATGGGGGGAGATTTTGGAGGGAAACTTGATATATATAATATATATATATATTGTAAAATTAATTTACCCCGTGGATGAACCAAACTTGGAAAAAAAAACACCACGATGATATTTTTGATGTGTTATATTTTAAATTATCAAGAGAATCTTTATTTTAAATTTTTAGATTAACTGCACTGCGTTTTCTATAATTTGATTACATTTTTAATTTATTTTCATATTTAAAAAAAATACACTTTATATTATAATTTGAATAAAAAACAAACTACTCATATATAATATATTAGATTCTCGTCATACAAAATTTTCTCTTTTCAGTCTCAATTTCTCTCTAATTTGATTTTTTATATTAATTTAGTGTTTTTAATCAATTTCTCTCACTTTTCTGGGGAACTAACCAAATACATGTGCTTTTCTAGCAGGTAAAGCATAAAGCATGGCAACTCATAAATCAAATATAGAAGTATTTGAATTTTAGGTTTTGGATGAATCAATTTAATGTTAAAATTTAGGTAATAAAATTTTCTTTTTAATTATATAAGGTTTGAATTGATAGATTTTTGTTATATGAATCTTGACCTACTAAGTAGTTAAACCTTATTAGACAAAAAAATAAAGGTTGATATAAGCTTGCTTACAATAGACCAACAATACCTAATTAATCTCAAACCATAGTAAATATAATAAAAATAATAAGTTTGATACTAATTATAAAGTTGTTGCACCAAACATTAATAAAACAACCTGTGATAGTTTAATTCTGTAACATAAATAAGTATAAAGTTTGATATATCTTAGATAAATTAGGTCAATGTTGTCGCTCTCTTTTTTAAGTTAAGAAATTTTATATGCCAAGATGTGGCATCCTATTTCCTTATTACCTTAAAAAATATTAATTGTAAGGTTAAATAAATTCTGTATAGAATAAATAAGTAGATGTTGTCATTTTTATCCTCCTAGTAGAACTAGTAAGCTTTTTTTATTTGCTTCCATTTTTTATTTGCTTCCATAAACTTCTTGTGGGGATCAGAAAAAATAGTTGTCCATTCATAGTTATTTATGAAAATAAGCCCAATTGATTTTGACTTGAATTCCAACAAGCCCTAATCCTATAATATAAGTGGATTGGGCATTTCTTGCACTTGAATTAGACTGATTATGAATGTCTCCTCAAAATGTATCTAGGCCCAAACATGTTAAACAAGTTTATTCAATACCTTATTTAGTTGTTGTTTTTCCTTGACCTTGTGATTGACTCAAATGGCTTATCTAATGGATTATTGGTGTTATTAGGTTGGTTTGTATCATCTATTTTCTCCTTAAAAGAATTCAAAACTTTGAATCATTATTCATTTAGTCAAAAAAAACTTGATCCTCAAAAATCAAATATAAAGAGAGAGAAAAACATTGAAAATAACATTAACATTATTATCATATGGTACATCCACTTTGTAAACATTATCATTGATGCTCTTGATGATTCAAAATGAGTTGTCTCCTCATTACTACAATTTTGATTTCTTATAGGTTAGAAACTTCTTGCATACATGCACTCAAACTCAAGAACTTGGTTGGAAAACAACATGTTTATTCTCTTTATTTAACTTTTGATGCATATTGATGATTCTTTTTCTTGATTTGTTGTCTTACAATCTCTTAGTGCCTCTTCACCATCTATGCCTTTCTATTAATATAAAAAATATCTCTTTCATCAACCGGTAAAGAAATCAAATCTATGATATAAGAGCAATGTTTCAATCCATTAGTAACTTCACAAATAACATTCTTCTTCAAAATAGAAAAAAAGTAGGTGCTGATGCTGCAGACAACCTCCACACCCAGATAGGAAAAGAAAGCAACTTGAATGGAAACCGCATAATGAACCAAGTGAAGTGAAGAAATTTAACTTTCATAGCTTTGGCTGATTAGCTAATCCTGTGAATGCAGGAAGATAAGAATTAAAAGAGCATACACTGCAGAAAACATCGAGTTCGGCATATCCATGAGCATTTTCAAGATTAAAATCTAGGACATGGTTGAAGCATTGGTTCAACCTTACAGAAGAAATGCCATCCCTAGTGAAGCATGGTGCAGAAGGTCTGGCAAAAACAAACAGCATTAGACTTATCAACCTATCATTTCAAGTCAAGTCAAAATAATGAATTGGCAAAGCTGCAGGATCAAGTTCCCAGAAGCCCCTGAGACTTCCACCCCTCTCTTCTGTCAGTTGACAAGTAGGAATTTGATGGGAGAATCTGATCAGCTCGGTACAGAGAAGCTCCTGTGTAAGAGCCGTCAGCCCTGTTAATTTTGTCTTGAAAACTGAGTTGAAACCACTTACACGTTCTAACAGTGAAACCTTAATCTGTAAATCATTTTGATCAAGGACTTCCACCACATCATATTCACAATTCTCCAAGTCAGAATGTTTAATTTTAGGGGACCAATTCTTGTACAGAGCCCAAATTTCACCTTTCCTTGGCAAAATGGTATATTCATTTCTCTTACCGTCAAATTCTACAGCTAATCGATGCGAGAAGGAACTGGTAGAAGAATAGCACTTTAGTTTTCCAGTTTTTGCCTTAAATCTTCCACAACAAGTAGGCATTTTCTTATCTTGCCACTGGATCACTGTTTTGGGCAGCAAACAAGGAGTAAGCCACCTTAGCCATAACTTAAAACCTTGGTCAGATTGGATTTTCATAATCTGACCATAGTACTTTGGCAAGCCATCCTCATCACTGTACAGTGACCAGATCTGACCAACCTGGAACTTTTCAGTGGATTTCTCTGCGTCAAAGTTGAAAAATTCTGGTTCTGGAATTTCAATAGCATCTAAGGCACTGCAATCTTCCATGATGCTGCCACAATTATCCTCAGATAGTAGAGATGTCCCTTTTGTGTCAGGCTGATGCATCGAAGTACCTGATTCACACACCACTTCAGGTTTCGCTTTGTCTGAGGATCTCGAACATGATCCATCACAATGAGAATTGCCAGCCTCCTCTCCGAGATCTTCAGGATTGGCAGTCTCTAAAAATGTTTTAGGCAAAGAAGCTGGATCGAGTTCAAAAGATCCCCTAGGCACACCTTCTCTTTCCTTGCCAGTCAGTTTGAATGATGGAATCATGTGGGAGAACCGGAACAGTTCAGCTGGAGGAATTTCAATCCCGTCCATCCCTTCCTTTCTAACCCGACAGAAAAGGCTCACAAAGCCCTTCACTTTACCCAAGAAGGTAACACGTGCACCAACACCCTCAGCATATTCTGACAAAATTTCAACAAACTCGTATTCATAGTCCTGATGAGCATCTGCATTAGATTTCCATTCGAGATCCCAATTTTTGAAGAGGGCCCAAGTCTCTCCCTTTCTAGGAAATATCTTGAAAGTGTTTCTTTGGCCACATTCTTCCAAATCAATCAGATGAGAAAACATTAGCCGCTTGTCAGTGTATTGAGATTTTCCATTTTTGAACTTTCCACAAGCTGCAGGCAAGCCCTCCTCAACCCATTCAACTTCATTATGATCATCTGGGCATGCCTCTAGCCAGGTTATCCGCAAATTGAACCTAGGAGAGATGACTTTCTTGATTCGAGCATAAAATCTAGGCATGGCATCCAGGGTATCATATACAGCCCACACCTGCCCAGCTGAAAAGCACTCTCCACCCCGATCTTTGTCAAAATCATGGAAATCAGGGTCGGGGTAGTCATATGAAACCGGATCTGATGTTGATTGTGAGGTTGAATCTGATGACAAGCCAATACAAGTCTTAGAATTTTTCTGACAGAAAGTTGCCTCTAACTTTTCTTTTCCCTTCACATTCTCGGTTTCCTTGATTCCATTACTTTCTTCCTGTTTCACGACGGTTTCATCTTTCACATCAGCAGCTACACTAGATTGATCTTCTTTATCAGACACATCCTCCCTCATTTTATTCCCATTCTCCTCTTCAGTTGCACAGAAAGATCCACTCCACTTAGCCATTTTTGGATCTCTCACAATGTCTTCATCATCACTCAGATTTTCCTTATAAGAAACCTGCTGCTTTTGACGTCCAGATCGCCTTGGGCGCTCTCCTTTATATTCAAACTTCACCTCAGCCTTAAAATCACCATCTTCCTCACTAGCTATGTCTTCATCAGAATCAGTTTCAGTGTTGCAACTTTCACTGGACTCCTCTTCTTGCTTCTTCTTTCTTTTACCATTTACCTTTTCTGAACGGAACTCTGTTTTAGATGGCTCAGTGCTCATATTTCCTTGGCGTCCCAACTCCTCTTTGCTAGAAGTCTGATTTGGGATATTCTTCCTTTGCATAAAGGATGATTGATTCAATTTACTTGCAGTTGGAAGCCCCTGTCCACTCCTTTCATATGCAAAAAAGGATCTATTGCAACTCTGGCACACAAGTGGCTTGTTAATAATTTCTATGTAATACTGGTATTTTACAGCACAAAATGGACAGGCAGTCCAGAAAGTTGGCCGGCCATTCGAGGAATCACGTTGAAAGGCTGCCTGTTGTGATTGCTGGTACTGAGGATTGAAGCCAGTAAAGTTTGAGCTGTGGGTTGCATTCTGTGGTGTCCGGTATGGTGGTGCAGGTTTACGCATCGAAGCTTTGTGTTTAATATCATGCAGGGACCGTTTTCCTTTGTCTAAAAGCACTGTTTGGGCGTCCATAATTAATTTAAACGCAGATTCTGCACCAGGGAACTGATTTTTGTCAGGATGAAGTTGGAGGGCAAATTTCCTGTACTGCTTCTTAATAGTTGCTTCGTCTGCTGTCTCTTCAATCTGAAGGATGCCATACCAGTCCATGTCAGTCCCTAACAGTTTCTTTTCGGCAGTGCAATGTACATCACAGACAGTTAGCATCTGAGAAATGTTTTCCAAATCTCTATAAAGCTGTTGGGCTCTGAGCAGAATTCTACGGGCTGTTGGAAAATCCTTCTTGACCATCAAGCTCTTCGCGACACCCTTCGCCCTGAAGGCCTCTTCCTTGTTGCAGTCCATCACTAAATTCAGATGACCAAGCTGAAAAGCAGAGCTTCCACAAGCCCCAGGCAAAATCCACTTTCAACTCTCACATCCACATGGGCCCTGCAGATTTGAACAGGTGGAACATAAATACAAACTTTGATTAACTTGGAAAACAAGAGAGGTGCTGTCAGAGTAATTGAAATTTACTGTAGGCTTCACTGGTATATGAATAGCAGACACCAAAAGATTATTGAAGCAATTTCACAAAAATTCACCCTTTAAATCTAAACCTGAAAAAAAATCTGCTTCTGAAAACCAGAAGACCACCCCTCTCTGATTTCAACCAATTCCATGTCCAAAGTAACAAACTTTGCATCCATAAACACAAGTTTCAATCAAATAGTATCTAACAAGCAAACATCAGTGGTTGACATAAGACGAAAAAACCAGCATACATGAACAGGCAACTCAGCAAACCAACATTCAGTAACTGAAGTACTCTGTTTCTAACCGACCATGCCACCATTGTAATAGTCAAAGCATAAACCACCCATAATACTAGGCATGCCCTATACAGTTATAGGCCTAAAGCAAGAAACTTTGGAACTCAAAAACCTTATAGATTAAACCCTAATCGTGTCCATATTGGGCAAGAACCAAGTTAAGCAAGAAACTTTGGAGCTTAAAACCAATAAATTAAACCAAGCACGTGTAAATGCAGCAGAACCGGAAATAATGCAGCCTTAAGATATGTTGTCAATTCAAAAAACAAAACTTTAGGGTACAAAAACTACAAGAGAAGAAAGGAATTACTGGTTTATTTCACACGAAAGGAAACCACAGGGCAGTCCATGAGTGAGAAGAGCTAAGAGTAAGGGCCGAGAGATCTTGGAAGAAGAGGAGTTGGTTTATTTGGAATGATAATTGTTGCAGTTTGACCTATTTTTTCGATTGGCACCCTCTTTGTTAGTTTGAGATGGAAATTATTGCTGGAAAATCTGGAAGTTGGAAGGGTTTTTTTTGTGATTTCACTTCACATTGTTTTTGCTATTTTGCCATTGAAATTTTGATCATTTGCAAATTAGAGTTTCCATCGTGAAAATTGTTTAGTAATCGTAAACATATATGTTGTTTTTGCAAATATTTTTTATTTTTAAAAATATATAAAAATAGTTTTTTTTTTATTTTTAAAAATATATAAAAATAGTTTTTTTTTTATTTTTAAAAAAATATTTTGATATTAATAATTTAAAAACATCAAAAATATTTAATTTAAAATAAAAAAAATCAAAAATATTTTTAAAACACAATGTCAAACATGTTTTCAGTACTGATTTTACTAGTACCTGGGTTATTGAATTAGATCATTAGTCTTGGTTGGATTTTTTTTCTTTTCTAATTGTAAAAATTCAAATTTATTTTTTTGTGTATGTTTATCCAATCAATTAATTTTTCTTATCAATACAATTATAATTGGTTCAGCAATATGAATGATTAAATCATAACAAAAAAATTAAATTATGAGAAATCAAGTTTTCAAGTTATCTTCAAGTGTGCTATATTAAACCATAATAATAATAATAATAATAATAATAACAACAACAAGAAGAAGAAAATCATTTTTTTCAAGGAATTGTTTAACCATTCTTCTTGCTACACTGATTATGAAAATGGTTCAAATGTGTTTTTTTTTTCTCCATATAAAATCTAGGTCATGATTTGAAAGTTTTGGAGGGTTTCAGTTCGCTATCAACCTATGGGCCAATTTGGGCCTTAATATACACCACTTTATTGCATTGAAAAATAAACTTATTCTACATGATTTTCAAGCTTAGAATGCCATCTTTCTAGATTTTTGAACCATGCATGCATTGAAGTTTTGTATGAAAAGTTATGGTATGCATTGAAGTTTCCTATGAGAAGTTATGGTTATTTTAATTTAATGTGTCTATATGTGTGTTCTACAAGTAAAAATATGTGTTGCTTATTATTTATTTAGTTTTCCGAGTAAAATCATTTATCTATGTGTCAATTATGTTATTTGGGTATTTTCTAGACTTGAAGGGTTGTTCCAAGTACATCATAATGTTTCAAACCAAGTATTAGGTGTTTTGAAATGATACAAAACTTTTCAACTTCTCATATAAAGAGTTCTTTTTCTTTTTGTTCCATTATTAAAATTGTTTTAAGAACAATTTATTTTTTTTCACTCCTAATCACAAAGAGTGTGGTGTCTTTATCTGATTAAAATTTATTTATGATTTCTTAGATTTATAAAATAGTGTCATTCATACTTTGTCTTTTATTTCCATTACAGATAATGTGATTTTCAACCTAAATAACATAAAAAAAAAAAACTATATAACCAAACTTATCTTCCATCATCTTCAAATTTGATTGCTAGTTTATTTGAGAAGGGAAGCTAAGGCACATTATGATGGGGAAAAAGCTAACTTCTATAAGAAAATTTATCAATATATTTTTTTTTTAAAATCCCAACCAAATTAATTTCAAATCCAACCTCTCTTTTTATTTTTCCTCTCTCGTTAAACTCCAGCGAGGTTGTGTCGCTGTCGAATTTGTATTGCAGTGGTCTGGTTAGTTTATCTGAGTGGAAAATGTTTAATTACTATGTATTTGAGATTGCGTTTGGAAAAAAAAAAAGTTTAAATTAAAAAAAAAATGGTGTTTTTAGATCATTTTGATGTATTATGTCAAAAATAATTTTAAAAAATAAAAAAAAATATCATTTTAATGCATTTTTAAACGAAAAGCATTTAAAAAAAAATCCTAAACCACACTTCCAGACAGACACTAACAATATCGCCGCTAGAGTTTAACGCGGGTCTTATTTTCAAAGAGCTGAAATGACTTGGTTCATCCATGAAATTACTAGAGATTAACATGAGAATTTCTTCAATTTTCACAATCAATGAAGCAATGATGTCTCATTTCTAATTCAAGGAAATGTAGTGTTGTGTACAACTCTTCCATACATGGCTGTGACTGTCCTGCAAAAAATGCTGTTACCTTATTTCCCACTTCAATCCAACTACAACCAGGGATTTTCTTTAACCCTTCATCTACCATTGCCTTTCTAACCATCTCTGCCTCCTTCCATCGCCCCCTAGTGCAATACAAATTCGACAACAACACATAATAGCTTGTCTCTTTACGAGGTTCTAGATCTATTAAAGTTGCCCCCACATTAGTCCCAGTTTCAACTTCACTATGTGTAGAACAAGCTCCCAGCAGAGGTTCACAAGAGCTGGTCACATCACCTGTTTTCGAATGCTTAATAACCAAATCTTTTGCTTCTGATAAGTAGCCGCCTCGGCCAAGCATATCCACCATGCACGCCTCATGATCCATGTTGAAGGAAAGCCTGTGAACTAACTTCATTGATTCGAAAAACTCGCGACCTTTATCTATTAGCCCTGAGTGACTACAAGTCAGAAACAAGCCAATGAAAGTCACTTTATCTGGCTTTATCCCAGATGCTACCATATCTTCATACAGCTGTAGAGCTTGAGTAGCCTTTCCATGCAATCCAAACGCAAACAACATGGCATTGAAAGAGACCAAATCCTTCTCATAAATATCATTGAATGCAAGATTTGACCCTTCTAAATCTCCACACTTAGCATACATGTTAACTAAACCATTGCCGATATACACACGGGCAAGAAAACCATGGCGAATTACACATCCGTGGACCATTCTCCCATGCCCAAGTATTGCCAAACTTGAGCATGCATGAAGGACAGCCCCAAATGTTAAATCATCAGGAAGCAAGCGATTCCTCATCATTCCAACAAAAAAGTCAAGTGCTTTTTCTCCATACCCGTTTCTTGCATACCCAGTAATCATAGATGTCCACGAAACCACATTCTTACCAGGCATGCGCTGAAATGAGAGAAATGCTTCTCTGGTATCTCCTGCTTTCATATAAACATCAATAATGGCATTCCAAGACACCTGTGTCAGTGTTCCCATGGATTCAAACACCTTCATAGCATCATTCAAGGAACCTAGTTTAGCATAAAAGCTTAGAATTGAATTATTTACCTCCGCTGCTGAGCTCCAACCAATCTTAATAACAACAGCATGCATCATACATCCATACACCAATTCTAATGACTCGGCGCAAGCACTTATGAGGGCACTATAGGTATATTGGTCAGGCTCACGGAAACTCTCCCTCATCTCTTTGAACATTTCCAAACATAACTCAATTTCACCATACTGACCAAGACCAGAAATCATTATATTCCAGGCAACACCGACCTTTTTAGGCATAAATTTAAACACGGAAGCAGCTGCATCAAACTGACCAGAATTCGTATACGCAAACAAAAGAGAACCCCACGAAACTTCATTGGAATCATTCATTTCTTGAAAAACTTTATTGGCACTAAACGGACTCAAACACTTCCCGTACATGTCGATAAGCGAGTTATTAACCGGAATCGAAGATTGACATCCCAAAGCAATAACTAAAGCGTGAATTTTGGTTCCATTTAGAAACGAACTTGAAGCCCCACATGCATTTAAAGTTGTGGTGAATGTGAAGTGATCAGGCTTGGTGTTGCTGGTTCTCATTTGTTGGAAGAGAGAAAGGGCTTCTTGGTGAAGACCCAGGTGAGAATAACCAGTAAGCATTGAATTCCAAGCAACAGTATCTCTCTTTGGCATTTCATCGAACAGTTTGCGGGCATGTGTGATGTAACCTGATCTTGCGAGGGCAGTGATCTTGGAGGTGATTTGGAATATGATAGAGTGCATATCATTTCTTCTTCTGAGGTTGCGACGAAACAAAGTTAAATAAATCCATGGATGTTCGTCAAAGAGTTGATGTTTCTCAGGCTTCGCTGTATTTTTATTTTTAATTTTCCTTTATTTTCTCTTTCCAGTGGCCATTGTATTTTTTACTTTTTTGGAAGACCTCAATTTAGTCCCTAACTGTACATTTATTCTCAATTGCATCCCAAACTTATATAACTTATCGATCAGGTGGATCATTTTTTCAATTTATTTTTTATTTTTAATAATTTTCAGTTTTGAATTAATGAAATAAAAGATGTCCTTTTTTTAGAGAGCTTGACTGGAAACTTAATGGACATTAATTGAAAGACCCGATTAGTAATTGTTTGAAACATGTGGGATCAAACTGGTATAATTTATAGGCTTGGGCCCAATTGAGAATAGTTGACCTTTTTTTTTTTTATGAAACATCTCAAGTGTGGTTACTTTTCCTTTATAAAATGAGTTGTTTAATAAAAAATAAAAAAAACAAAATAAAATGAAGATCATGTTTTCAAAGTTTCTAAAAAATAGAGAATGATCCGATCTCTTTAAAACGAAAGTTAAAGAAAATCCATCATGAAACAAAATTAAGCCAAACTGATTAAATATATCACTTAATTAGCAAAAGGAGAATAAAAAAGAATATCTGACGAACATTAAAATAAAATTTAGGGGTTTTTTTTTTTCCATAAAAGATAAGAAGAAATTATTAAAGACAAACGGTGTCTTACTTACTCCCTTTTCAGATGAACATGAGATCCACTACAAATTTTATTCACAAATTATCCCTTCTTTCTATCAGAAAGAAAGATAAAACTTAAGAGTGTACTGAATAATTCTTTGCCCTAGATGCAGCTGTGAACATGGGTTTGGAAGGGATCAGACACAGCAGTGACCACATAAACCTTCATCAATTCGCAATGCACAAGGTTTTCAACTAGATATCATAAATATTCTAATCTATTTCTTCAGTGAAAAATGAGTTGCAGGCTGTGGGAATTAACAGTGATAAATCAACCAAAGATCATTTAAAACTTTGAATTCGACCGCAACGAAAAAGAAACCAGCTGCGTAAAAAATATCGGCGTTCCACCACCACTAGTACTTTGACATAATCTTCTGAAAGAGTTCTTTGGGTGCTGCAAAGAGAAAATGACAGGTATATAGATCTGAATGAACCATGAGAGTAATAGGGAGCAGCCATAAGTATACAAGCTATAGCTACTAAGCTTACCAGGTAATTCAGTAAACCTCTCAAACTGTTCGTATGCCTGCCCAATGAACATCTCTAACCCTGTGACAATCTTGGCTCCAGATTCTTCTGCTTCTCTCAAGAGTCTGGTTATTTTGGGGGTGTAAACAGCATCAAAAACCAGGGAGTATGATCTCAAAGCGTTCTGCAAGCACGTCAAGCCTCTTAATACTATTTACCACTGAAGGTACTAACAGAGTAACCATGTGTAATAAAAGAATCTTTTATTTAAACTGGAAGTCACTAAAAACCTTCTATAAACTTCTAAGATGCCAAATACCATAGCAAAGTGTCTAGCACGTAATTCCCCCTTTTGGTCTATGTTTCCCTGAGCTCAGTGCTCTGTACTATTTCGTAAGCTATCATGCATTCACATCTAAGACACTTCTAGACCGTCGCATCCTCGTGGCCCAAACTCACAGCCCTTCATATTTTTCTGTCATTGGTTCCTATAGGCCATAGCACACGAGGAAACAACTATATGTAGCTTTCTTTGATCTCAGTCATCATACCCTCACAGCTTAAACACCAAATTTAATATTCCCTTCAAAGAATGAACAATGACTTCTTGATCATAGGAATAGTAGGGAAGTACAGAGCGTTTACAGTTCAGCAAAAGTTTAACCAATAGGATGATCACATATCCATACCTATGTTCTCAAGACTTCATAAATCTATACAGAAATGAAAGTTCAGGCAAAAACATTATATAAATGATCCAAAAGAAAACAAAAGTACATTTTTCATTTAAGGAGATGCATAATAATTGACGAAGGAAAAAATAGTATGATGGTAGGGAAACCTTAGAGACAGGTGTTTCATCAACTTTTGGTTGCATTCCAATAGATGTTGTATTTGCAAGAATCATGCCATCCTCTGGATGGAAATTCTCCAGATCAGCAAGAGATATAGCATCCCCTCCAATTATGTCAGCAAGTACTTTCGCCCGCTCTTGAAGGCAAACATATAAAATTAAAAATTAAATAAGTAGATCAAAATAAACAGGAAAAACACGGGTTGGGTTGGTAACACAGTATCCCAAGCAAAGCAAGGAGAATAATAATCCAATCCACCACAAATGTACTGTGGAATTAAATCCTGTATAAAATTCACATGCACATGTATATCAGAGGAGGGGAGAACATATAATATGAAGCAATAGCATATAATGTGATGGATTAAGAAAACAAAGTCACCCTTCACCAATGAGTACCTTGAGTTTTCACAAATTTCAACAACAAGGGAGTTTGAAAGAAACCAGTGAAGAGCTTTGGTTGCAGAAAAGAAACAGTGAAGATAAGTTGAAAGAAAGAAGTATAAGAAAAACAGTTCCCCCATTGCAAGATAGCCTGAGAACAGGGAGTATCAAGCATAAATTTAAAAAGGCAACAGCCAAGATGGTTTCTGGACTGTATTGAATAAATTTCTTCAAAAACCTATGATATTTCCTCTACCAAGTATTGCTGAAACACAGATATCATGAATTAGGAAATGGCATTGCACAATGTGAATGTACAGGAACCTCACCATAGGTGCGATTAGCAATGACAACTCTAGCCCCCTTTTCTTTTGCACCATAAGCAAGTGCCTTGCCGGCACCGCCGGCACCAATGACTATAAACAACTTCCCAGCCAAGGGTGAACCAACTGTATTGCTAACATTTTGTGAGGCTGCATGAAAATGAACGGAAACAAAACAGCTTAGTGTCTTATAGGGAGATTCTGTTTAGAAAAAAAATGTTTGTTTTCTTAAGCAGTAAATACCTCGCAGTCCATCCTCAATAGCAGAAATAGCACCAACATAATCTGTATTGTAGCCAAATAGCTTCCCATCATTTTGTCTTCTTATAATGCAATTAGCAGCTCCTATTGACTGTGAGAGATGATAGAGAGTAGATAAATCATTCATGTTCGAAAGAAAATGTTTCAACACCCCTAGGTGGTCATAAACTTTATAGTTAATCAAAGATAGATAACACATTACCTTTGCAACTGGATGAACCTCATCGCAGCACTTCACAGCATCTTCTTTGTGAGGAATTGTGCAACTGTGTTTTAAACATCACACCATCAACAACTACCACACATTGCACTAATATACACAGAAAAAGTTCCTTTTCACTTTGGCCAAGGACAAATTAGAAGACTACTTGCCAAAGGAAATGAAATCACAGAAAATGGTTTTTGATAAAATTAAAGCAGGCAGGGTATTATAAATATGAAAGAATTGCGTTTAACAGCCAGTGATGCGAATGGAAATAGAACCTGAATCCTGCAAAATCTGTGGATGAGTAAGTCTGGAGAAAGCGTGCAATGTCATCCACTAATAAATGCACATAGACCCCATTGAAACCAACTGACTTGAATGCTTCATTGTATAGAACAGGTGATTTGCTGTGGCCAACAGGCTTCCCAATAATTCCAAATACTTTGGTATCAGGTCCAATTTGTCTGAAATTGTATAGATCTAACAAATCCTTGATCGTTGGTTGACCAGGGGCTGAAACAACTCCTGACTCAAGGGTGCCAAAGGTGAGATAACCACCAAATTTAGCGCAAAGTATCCGTGAAATCAATCCCCTCTCACCCATGACAAGTCCAATTATTGGAACCTGGCAATTTTAATTCATGTTACCAAAGTAAATTTAGTTTAAGTTGCAGAAAATCATAAAATTTTAGAGTTACTATTCACAACTAATAAGAAATTTAGTTAAACCACCAATTTTTTAAGTAAGCTTTTGCTTCATCCTCTAAGCGGAAACATATTGTTAAAAACGGAATACAGCCTCCTGCTTGCTTTCTAATCCATAACAAGAGCATATTACGTACGCTTCTTACTTGAGAATGAACAGTTATCTGGAAAATGCGCGCAACATCGGATATATCCAAAGCTGTCGTGGCAATCTTAACAATATCAGCACCAGCAGCCTGTATTCTTGCCACAAGATTACCAAGTTCCTCAACAGATGGAGTATTCTCGTAGTTGTGAGAAGAAACGATGAGCTTGCACTTCCCAGGCTTGTTTCCTCTTAGCAACTCATTGAATTCAAGAGCAACCTTCACCGGCAAAAATCAAATTACTAATTCTTTTTTTTTTTTTTAAATCTAGCTTCTAGTTTCAAAAGAAAAAAGAAGCAACCTTTAGCTCAACATCAATATAATCAGCTCCGAGCTCCATGGCTAACCGGAGCGCATCCAATCGCGGTTTTTCATCGCCGTTATACTGACCACCTTCCCACATTGGCCTGTAACAATAATTAAAAAAAAATGGAAAAAAGGAAAAAAAGAAAAAAAAAGGAAACGAAAAGGGGAGGTAGGTAAGGTACCTGTAAGTGAAAAGAGTGGGTAAAGGAGAGTGAAGGATGAGGGTTTTGATATCGGAATTAGGATTGAAATCCTTTAAGCTATCTAAACGAATTTCAACCACATCAGCACCCATAGATTTAGCTTCAGCCATAAGAATCACCATCCTATCAACAGAATCAGCCATGATCGGCGTACATATTAATGTCGGATTCTTCCTTGCTCCTCCGCTCGCCATTCCCACCACGGCAGCAGCAGAAGGTGATGAAACCAACTGTTATATTTCCAATTTAATCACTACTTAAATCAAACAAACAAATGCACGGCTATAATAAAAGGAAAATAAATAAACAAATAAATTTAGCTACCAGGTCGTTGCTTGCAGAGTCCATCTTTCCTTTCTTTCTTTCTTTCGCTCAAACAGTAGCTGTGCTGTTGTAGAAATGTTGACCGAGAGATGGCGGGGGAGGGATAGGAAAAAGAAGAGAGAGAAAAAGGTTCCTTTGGTGTTTGGTGGATTGCTGCTGTGCGCGTGTGGTCCAGTGAGATGGGGAGTAAATTATAAATTAGTAACTTTAGTTTTTCAAAAGTAATTAATCAATCCCTATTTTCTAAGGTTTTTTATTTTAATAAATATAAATAAGGATAAAAATGATGATGTTGAAAGATTAATGAAAAAAATATTTAGAAACAAATTAGTATAAAATTATGCATGGTGAACAATGGTTAAGGGATCAATTAATTAGTTTTTAAAATTATAAGGACTAATTTATAATTTAATTCGACAAGATGGTGTGTTAGTGTTTGGTGTATGTGGTGTGTCGTTCAAATTTGGGGGTTTGGTAATGTCAATTTTCAAATTATGGTCTCTTACGAAAGAAACAAGACTATGTTTGGTCAGAAAATGGTTTTTCCAAACGGAGTCGTTTCGAATTCTTGTTCTTTTCTTGGCAACGGCAAGGTGGTGACTTGTGAGTTGGGAACGGTATTATTATTATTAATTAACAAAGGGTGCTGTCATTGTGTTAACGATTAAAAGTAATTTATTGATGTTTTAATTTGTTTTTTTTTAATTTATTAAAAAAAAATAAGGATCAAATCTCATAGATAAAAACATTGAAGGATGATGAAATTAAAAAAAAATCAATTTCATTAATTATCTTAAATAAAAAATAGTTCTAAGAAAATAAAAACAAAATTTGATAGATACAAAATAAAAACATGAAATTGAAAAAAAAATACTTTTATAAATTATTTTAATAAAACAAATAAAAATCAAAAGAATGAGGACTAAATCTAATAGATAAAAAATCAGCCAAGAAAATAATAAGAGAAAAACAAATGATAATTAAAAGAATAAAGGCTAAATTTGATTTAAAAAAATCTAAGAGATAAAGTTAAAAATAAACTAAATTAAAAAATAATTCAAAACAAAATATATAGCAATCAAAATATTGAGGACCAAATTTAATGTAATCAACAAATAAGAATATATTATTTTTGCAAAATTTGGAAAGTGTATCCCACCAAAAATAAAAGAAAAACACTTTGATATAAATCAAGCTAAATAATCCTTTAAGCTTTTTAATGGTAAATAAATATGAAAAATTTGTTCCATGAAACAAACAGAAACACGACCTTAATAGAGAAAAAAAACTTCTAAATTATCATTAATAATTGCTAAGCTCAAACCATTTTGGTCAATTTATCTAGAGAGCTCATAATTTAAAACTTGATCCAAATTAAATTGAAATAAAATACATGAAAGATTTCAGTGACCTAGTCAAACCAAACCAAGAACACCAATAAAAAAAATTGCTTTAACAAAAAGTTGATTATATAAGCTTCCACTCTAAATTTTAAGACATTTTAAATTCTAAATTAATATAATTTTGAATTATATATATATATATATATATATATCCTTTTGGAAAGGAGATGGATTTTATAAAATATCTATGGAAACCTTTGATTATATAGATTGATGTTTTAAAAGCACCTTTTCAAAAAGATTTAGGTATGATAGAATGAGCATCAAAGCTAATCTATTTTAGCCACATGATGATGATGATATATTTTAATAAGGCTTATTTGTTGAACATCACAATGATATTAGACAAGATTAAATTCAAACTTTGATGTAAAAAGTTTTATTGTCCAATTTCACATTATTGAGCATAACTTCATAACAAACAAATGGATTGAGCTGAAACTTTACTAACCAATTCCAGAAGTATTTGTCAACGCTAAGGTAAAATTGCAGGTCAATTAGAGCTCGGAAAGTCCTTGCGACATAAATCAAAACAGGATGTACAAATTTTGTTATTCATTTCCTTTTGACTTGTAGACTTTCTATTTGACAAGGATCCTTTTTCAAAAAGATATGATAACTTGTATCGGAGATAATCTACGATTCAGTGTATGGTTCAACCCATAGTTATTGATTCCGTTCCGTTCCGATCGGAACGCCAGGAACGTTCCGTTCAACAAACCGAGACAAAACGACGTCGTTTTTGCCTCGGTTTTAATTTCGGTCTGATCCGGAAATTCCGGCAAAATGCCGGCCGGAACGCCTCGGTTCCGTTCCGGGTTCAAAATCTATTTTTTTAAAATTATTTTTGACATCTATACATCAAAATAATTTAAAAACACCAAAATATTTTAAATAAAAAAGAATTCAAATTTTAATTATGCTTGTAAAATTAATATTTTATTTTTTTAATATATATATATATATATATATGAACAGTACGACACCGAACCGGCACGCCAAAACGTTCCAAAACCGGAACGTTCCGTTCCAATGGAAAAACCGGAACGGTATTGACAACTATGGTTCAACTTCAACCTTGAGTTTTTCATAATGAATTTTTATTTAGAGATGCATTCAGTCAAATTCAGTATATGATAACTTGTATAATTATAATAGGCTCGACTCAATTCTATGGGCAGGTAATTTGGCTAAGTGCCCGTTTGGTATTGAGGTCCAAACCAAGGTTTGAAAAAAAAAACAATAGTTTTATCATTTGGTTAAATAAGAAACGCAGGTTTTGTGGTCATGAGACCCACATTAAATGTAAGAGAAAGGAAGGGACAAGAGAGTAGAGAATTTAGTGGATACAAGACAGGATCGACTAATTTCCTCCATTTGTCAAACAAAAAATGACCACTGTCTTGTATATATTTTGAAGAGCAGATAAGTAATTTCCTCCATATATCAAATAAATATTCAAAATATATAAATATTTATATATTTTGAATATTTATTTGATATACATTATTCAAGTATTATTTATTATTTAATATAAAATAAAATGTGTTTGTGTAATGTTAATATTTAATAAGAATATGCTATATTGGATTAAAACACAAAAATATTTTATCAACTTCAAACTCAACCACAGTTTTAACCAAACACTTCACTGTTTATCTTGAACCGCAATAAAAACACTTTTTATGAAACTGTTTTTTTTCAACCTCAACCACAACAACAACCGCAATACCAAACACACCCTAAATCAGGTCAGAAAGTTTATTTAGGGTGTATTTTAGGCCTCACATAATAAATATAAGTTTGATCCACGTGAGATACAAAGTTGACTTGAACTAATTAAAATGTTAGAATCATACCACACTTTCTAGTATATTTGAACTTCTTAGGGATGTCAAATCTTATTCCAGCATTTCTCCTCAGCGGAGTTTTAAATTTGCCAAGCGTCCATTCGTAATTCTTCAAGTCTTCCTTCGACACATTATGAAGATGTACCTAGCAAAAATAAAATAATACAAAAAATAAATTCAGTTTTTGTACAAGAAAATGAATCAACCCATTAGAAGCTATTTCAAACAGAAACCACTTATGACAAATCAGTCTGCGTGACAGGAAATTTTTTGGCATCAGAAATTTTAGCATTTATCTGTACAGCCAGAAGTAGACTATTCAGACAGCACAGATGCATTTTAAGAAAGTTGTATCATAGTTACGAGGTAGTTTTTATTTTTTTTATTTTCATAATAAGGCAACACCTAGCTGTTGGCGATGAAGCATGAAATAAATAAATGAATGTCTTGCAAGTTTCCTATGAAGTGAACACTTGTATTTTTCTCACACAGATTGTTATGTAGCTACTGCAACTAGCTGTTCAGCAAAAAAATTTCCAGAGACAAATTTTGGTTTGAATTAATAAGATAAGTGGCAAACATCTAGCTTCAATCAGGGGTATGGTGATTTTTTTTTTGGACCGCTGAAACCAAGCAACAACAATAGATTGACCACATCAGGTGCAATTTGCAAGTTAATACATATAGAAGTAGAAAAGATAATGCACCTTGAAGAGATTTCTCAAAGTCTTGAAGCTGTGTGATGAAACCAGAGTTAGGTCCAGCCTGAGGTCTTTTGCTCTTCACATGTGCCAAAGCTTCAGATACTCTCATTCCATGCCTTTTCATCAAGTAAGCAACAACAATAGTCACACTGAAAAGCAGGACACGTCCATTGAAACAAATTCAGTCATTAAGAAGCATCGCATAACCCGATTTCAAACTGCGAGCATCTAAAGATGCAAAATGATTTTTTTCTTTACTTCAAATTTATTTCCAAAGATATTCTTGAAAGGGATGCTCTCTATTGTATTAGAGGCATGGATCCATGTAATTTTTCAAATGTGATAAATGCTATAGATAAATTTACAAGAATTAATAACACAGTCATAAAAATGATGAGTATGATTCAAATGGTATCTCCTATGTTGGAACAGAAAAATATGCTCATCCACTAGATGCTTCTGATGGTACTCTAATCACAATCAATGTGTTGAAACATGTTATCACCGCTAAAAACTTGCTCAAGTCTTTTCCATATTTTTGACACCAACAGTTGTGAAGTTAATTGCAATATATCCATTACTATTGTGCCTTCATACAGATATTATTATAAAATGAAATCGAATCTTTTAAGTCACATGAATGTATGATCACCAATTTAACAGTACATACGCTCAATGAATGTTACTATCAGCAGGGTAAAAATTGACCAACCATTGAAGGAACCAAAAGAATTATTTATTAATCCATCCATCTAAAAAGTTATTCCCAAGGGGACTGAGTGGTCAATGTTAGATGCATAGTATATCTTCTTTATCTTGAGAAATTCTGCAGTAAGAAGATAGAGAACATGTTTCCTGGAAATCAAGTAACCTCCCCAGGGAAAGATGAATCACCTTCGGGACCTTCCAACAAAGCAATGAACCAAAACACCTCCTCCCTGCCTCTTGGCTTCATCAATAAAATTGAAACACTTGTTGAAGTACTGACTTAAATTGGTGTCGTTTCTATCCGCGACTACCTCAAAAGAAACACAACGAAGAGTTGGTCAATTTGAGTTCTAGAATTGGTGCAAACCATCACAAGCTCCATATGAATGAGAGAGAATTAAACATGGAAAGCTGATGCAAAGCAGGGAAAAATTACAACAAGATTGTGGATTTGACAAGTAGTCTTCTTTAAGTACATGGATATTACTTCAGCTATGACTAGATTATACATCAGATGAAGGGAGCAAACTTGTTGTATGCCATAGGAAAAACTAAAATTGTTAAGGAAATCATCACTTGAGGTATGCCGGTGAAAGAAAATTACTAAAACTATCACACCAGTTGGTTGAAAGGCACATACCTCCAATGACTTCATACACAAAATCATTTGGATAAGAGGGAGGCAATGAATCAGCTACAGTTAAGATGTGTGTGATATTCTTGCTATTCAGTGCATCCTTGTTAGTAGCAGCTCCCAAAGAACCCAAGAACAGGCCCTGATAAATCAAAAGAAATTACGTCAAATTCAGGCAAACAATTAAAATCCCGATCAAGACATCACTTAATATAAGCATTAAAGTTAAGTTACCTCTTCGATGTGGCATGGAACATCATCTCCCTCAAAGAACCTAGTTACATTTATAGCTCGCAAAAGTGCTGCTGCTTGATTCTTGATCGAATCATCAATCTGATTATTCATGGCTTGCAGGATACGACTTTTATTTTCCACTTGTTGCTTATGTTCTTCCTTGAAGGAAAGGAAGAAATTGTTAAGATTTAAATGCTTAGCCAACACACACTTCCAACTCTTGCCTATAAAATATGAATAACATTGAATGTTTATCATCCCATATCACAATTACTACCTAGTACGACCATGAACACCAAACTTACTATATTACTATACAATTTACGAAACCATTATCGAGAACCACGTTAACATTAATAACATCGTACTGGATTCTAATTTTACTCAAAATGATGTGAACAACAAGGAACTGAAGTGGCCAAATTGTGAATTGAAATGATGAATCTTTCCAACAGGAAATCTAACAAGATCAAAACTTTTATTCAACAGAAGGATCAATACACCAAAATTCAACAAAATTTCCATCAGGGTATTCCTCAAGTTTCCACCTATTTAAGAAATAAACAAATGTACAATGAAGAGCGAGAGAGAGAAGATTCTATTAACCTTCAAAGTTCAATCAAAAGAAATCTCTGAATCTCCTTGTCCTCTCTAGTAGTGCTGGAAGAAGAACAAGTCAGATAGAGAATTCTTTGCGTATCCACTAATTTGATCTTTTGACACGTCCAAGTGTAAAATAAGAAAAAGATGAAGGGCATGTCTGTAAAGTTATTGGAAGGGCAAATTGGACTATTAAAGAAAAAAGAGCCCTTCAACAGTGTCACTCCACTGGAGCCGTGATAAGAAATGGAAGCAGTGAGTGGTGGAAATGGAGGGTTGTGGGGTTGGAAATGGGAACATCAAAGAAGAAGGATAAAACAAAGTAAAGCTTCGAAATCCTCTGATTCAGCAACCGGAGGAGGAGGTTACCGGTTCCCTTTAAAGCAAGCTGTGACCGCAGGTGCGCTTGCTCTTACTGGGGATACAGTTGCTCAAGTTACAGACCGCTGGAAAAAGAACAAGCCATCCAAACAACACTCCTTTGACCAAGACGCTTCTCAGAACTCCAATGACAATCAGGTCAGTGTGTGTGTGTGTGTGTGTGTGTGTTTACTTTTATTTATTTATTCCATGTATTGGAAATGAATTTAAACATGTTGTTGTGTTTGTTGATTTATTTAGCAGTTAAGTTGAATACCTGATTTGTGTTTTCCTTGAACCTGGTTTGGAAAAAATGGCAATGCTATTAGCTTAGCTTTATAAATTCAGTCTGATGGTGCAAGTCTACAACTATTTTGATAAGTTAAGGTGTTTCAAAATCAATGCAATAATTTTTAAAATCAATGCAATAATTTTTACCATAAGAAATACATGAACGATTTAAAAAAAAAAAAAAAAGAAGCAAAATACAGGGTATAAATTCACTTCTTCTGTCTGAAAACTCATTTGGTTTGTCCAAGGGGGTATACTATGGCTTGCGATTTTGTATTCTAAACCCAAAATAAAACTTATTGGAAGTGTTTCCGAGGCTTGTGAATAGTACTGATTCTTAAACTTTTCTTTTCATCTAATTAGACTGTGCCCAGTCTAACCACATATATTTCGTTACTCTAAATATCACTGGAGACTACATTCATCCATTGGCATTTCATATACTGGAAGTTTGCAAATGTTACTGACATCTAATCTGGGCCAGCAACCTTTGTGATGCATTCAGGACAAGCCTATGTTGTCGTTGTTCTTATCTACATAGTGTGCTTAAAGTTGTTTCGAGTTTGGATTTTGATGAAATGCTCTTCCTTAGGATTTTATTGGTACTTTCCTTTCCGGCCATGATTGGCTCCGCGCCTTGCGAATGACTTCTTATGGGTTTCTATTGTATGGTCCTGGTTCTTATGCATGGTACCAATGCCTCGACCATTGTTTGCCAAAGCAGACAGTGAAGAATCTGATGCTAAAGGTACTAGTTTCTTCAGATATCACTGCTTGCTACTTATAATCAGGATAAACTTGATAGGTCAAAGAGTAGCTTCTTTAAAAAATATGATGCACAGTCTTAGTTTCTTTTCAGGTTTTATTGAACCAAATAGTGCTTGGTCCATCTGTGATTGCTGTTATATTTGCATGGAACAATCTATGGCAAGGGAAGCTTTCACAGCTTCCAGAGAAGTATCAAAGAGATGCTCTTCCAACATTGCTCTATGGTAATTCAAATTTTCATTGATTTGAAAACAAGTTTTTGTGTGATTTAATATTTGGTACCCGGTTTCAATGCAGGATTCAGGTTCTGGATCCCTGTCAGCATATTGAATTTCTGGTACATCTTCTGCCCTTTTTTGGTGTGCTTCTTATAGTCCATGGGTTGAAACCCTTGAGCACAATGATTATTATATGAAGAACAGCACTCTGATTTTTTTTTATCTTTTTCTCTCTCAAATACACGATTAACCACTCCTTATTGGTGCTTTCATGTGTTACCTGTTTTATTGGGAGAAAACAAAATGCTAATATAGCTCTAGAAACCTTTCAAAAATTGGAGTATAACTGCTAGTAAGAAAAAAATGTGATTTAAAACTTAATGTATTTTTTTTTGTTTAAAGCCATAAAAATGTTGTATCAGAGTACAATTGTACACTTATACATTATGGATGCATATAAAATTATCTGACCAAATTCATAAAATTGATTTCTTATAATTATACTTATTTTTTATTTTGGCCAATTCTTTATAATCAACAGGGATTTCTTCCACTGACTTATTTCCCTCATTGAACTAGAGACTTCAAAATATGGAAATCATTGTTGTTAAACTTATTTTCACTAAACAAGCAAGGTTTAAATTTCACAAGTTTTGTTCCACAACTAAAGTTGGTGAAATTCACCAACGCACAAGGTTTTATGACATGGCATGCATCTGTTCAGGGACTTGTTTATGTAGAAGCTCTGATAATTTATTCCGCTCCTATCAGGGAGAAAGCTTATAACTTCAATTAACTTGGAAACTGTTCTTAAAAAATAAAAATTAAGACTTGTAAAGTGCATGTTTTTCTGGCTTAAAACTCTTTGAAGAAAGCATCTGGTATGTGAGGTTATGAAGATTCGCCTTGCTGCCAATTGCTCTCAGGAAATTTATAAAGTCACCATTGTCAAACCATAGATATGGTAAATACTATATACTCTGCAACAAGTTGAGTCTTATCAGAACAATTGAATGGGGACATTTTTTTTCTAGTTACAAGAACATAGCATAATGTTTTCTCTCAGCCTCTCTGATCCAGTTACTTTTATGTGCTATGAGATTTAGAATCGAATCTGTGAAACAATTCTTCTAGATAGATTTTGATTTAGGTTGTTAAAAAGACATGCTCCAGCTCACAAATCCTCTCATGAAAGTTTATTAAAGACTGTTCAAGGACCATGGTGTGAACGAGGGTCAATAAGTCATATAAAGATAGCTTCCTCTGTCACGTTAGAAAACTTTGAAACTCTGATTATATGATTATGCTTAACAACTACAAGGACATTGTTTGGGGGAGTCTGACTTTCCAAGATTATCAAGAGTGAAATTTATGGTGTTAAATTCGTAATCTTCATTTGATAAACCTCTGCTTAAAACATGGTCCTGCAGCATAGACTTTCAGTAATTGTTTCTTAGTAAGTGAATAGTTTTTTGAATGGCTGGCATGATTATGCAATATATGGCAATTTTGTAGGGTTGTCCCCATTCAAGCTCGTGTAGCTTTCATGTCCACGGGGTCTATATTTTGGAACTTCTGCTTGTCATCAACAATGAACAAGTAGATTGTTCTGCACCATGGATTCATCAATGCCGTAACAATATCATGTCAGCATTTTGAACATGAGGTATTTTTTTCATATTTAAGAACGAGCTTCGGAATACTCTCTGCTTTTATTTTTATCGTTATTAAAAATAACAATGTGAAACTGGTCGACCTTTCCTCCTGATTGGCTCAAGAGAAAGGCAGCTATGAGCATTGATTACAATCTTAGAGCAACTTGAGATTTTTAACTATTTAGAAATGGAGCTTGGCTGTATGGGATTTTCTGAATATATTTTGGTTTTGCTATAATTTGATTGTATGAGAATCGAAAATAATTGTTCATTGACAATTACTTAGGAGGATGTCGGAAAGTAACTTGTGTCCTGTCTGCTGATTCTTTTCTTAACTGGGCAATGCCAATACTCTCTCAAACCTTTTAATAGTTGGTATGGGGCACTCATAAATGTCCATAAGGTTATTAATTTTGTTCTAGTATATATTTTTTTTAATTATGGAGATGATAAAATTTGATTTTAGAGTATTTCAGCACTCTAATTTGGAGTTTTTTTTATGTGAATCTCGTGATCATGTAGTCATACATAGCATGTATGCATGAAAGACAAACCACGGAGAATCAAAGAATTAGGTTTAGTAGGAGTGCGACAAAGAGATTAGCTGAATCAAAACACTAACAATATTGGAATGAAACCTATCTAATGATTAGCAAATCGTGAACCAAAAGTATAAGAAAGACATCGCAAGCTTAAGTATACTTTGACAAGTTAAATTTGTTCTTTGTCCCAACAAATAGAAAAATGTTGTATCATGAAAAATACAAGTTCATTTAAAACAATATGACTCCAAAGCAAACCTAAGTACAACCTAAATAACATTATTTATAATAGTAAAAAAAACATCGTAAATAATTTTGGAAAAGTAATAATAAATCTCCAAACAAAATAGGGAAAAAAAATTCAATTTGAAAATTAATACAAATCTTACATAGCAGCTTGTAGATTATATTCCAAGACCTTTTTGATGCTTGATTGATTTTAAATTTTAATCCAATGTAAAACAAGACCTCTCAAAAATATCTAGCAATATTTCAACTCAATCCAAATGATAGATTAAAAATTATACTTGTTAGCGTAAAAACGTGCATTTGAAAAAATCAACCCAAAACCGACTTTAACTCTCCTATATAAATATGGAAATATTTGTAATAATTGTTGCCCCTTAGTTTTCTTGTAAGATATGGAAACTCTTCAAATATTATAACCATTAAATACTATCAACCTTCATTTCCTTGTGTAGCTAAGATAAATAAGGAATCCTTGTAAGAAAATGATTTTGGAACATTAAAGGAATTCTTGTCTTGAAAATTATGTTGATGCCTATTAAAGATCCTTGTAGATCTAGAAAACTTTCAAAGATAAATTGTTGAATATCGTTGTGTCATTACAATTATGTTACAAGGAATTATTCATATGCTCACATTTAATTTAATTTGTAACAGGGACGTCTCACAACCACAACATTTAAGAAATTTCACTCTGAATATTTTGGATGAACCATGTAACAGTAGGATCAATTGACATGCATTTTGTATAACTAAGTAATAGCTATGAATTGTTGATCGACACTTTTGTAAAAACATTTGATGATTACTTCTAAGTTGTGAATTTGAATTATGCATGTATGAATTCTTGTGTTATGGATATATTGAAAATGTACCTCCTCTTATGATGTTATTGTAGATGGTATGTATGTGTAATCATATTACATTACTTCATGATGCTTAATTGTTGAAATGATAAATAGTAACATGAAACATATAAAAAAACAAATCACTCCATTTCAAACTAACTATAAACAAATAGTGTCATGAATTTCTTAAATGTTATCGGTCTTTACAGTGTCCTTAATAAAGTCATGATCCTGTCGTGGAGTGAAAGACGTCAAATGAAAGATATTCCTCTTGGATCGAGGAGGTTTTGGATGTTATGTGATTAATCATGAAATTATGATTTGAAGGGTTGAAGAGTTTTTACACTAGAAAATCTACATGTCTATAAGAGTTTAGGTCAGAGGACTAGTTATGCATGAGAAAGATATATCACCCTCAATTCACCCTACTTGTGATAAACTATATTATTGATTGATTATTTTTTTTCTAAGTCATGTTTCTATTCATTGATCTGTCTAAGGGTGAAGAAAGGTTTTCCTAAATAAGAATGTTCTTATCTTATAAATTTGAGGTAGATTCTCCCTATTAAGGTGGTCTTTATATCTGTGGACTTAAAACATATATCCCCTGATAAGGAGGTCTCAATCTTATATTAGGCTAAAACCTGCCATTCTAAGGGCCAAATATATAAACTCCAAACCAACTTTTGAGCCTTACACACACACACACACCCCTCACCCTACATTATATGTCCTTATAAATAATTTTAGATTAAAAACAATTTAATTATTTTTATAAGTCTAGCATTTAGAAAGAGAAGAATCTTTTAAACAAAATCATGACTTGTATGTGTTATGTAATCATTTCTATGACATTAAATTATGAGTCTATCAATAACTAGTCAAGATCAACATAACATGGAGTAAAATAATTCCCTTTTGAAACCTAACTTTACTTTTCAAAATAGCCTTCTATTATAAAAAATAAATAAATCATTCTAAGCCATTTATTTGTCCAAAAGAGTCAAATTATAAGATAATCATTCTCTTTTCACAACCCTAACCATTATCCATTTGCTAATAAAAAAAACTAAAAATTGCTTCTTGATATTTGAATGGCATGTTTTGAGCTTTGACCAAGAAGTCAAAAATTCTATATGATGAAAATGTTTTGAAGTTTTCATCTCAATGATATCATTTCAATAATTGGACTTATATGAGCACAACTATTAATGTTTATGGCCTTGTCTTGAAATATAAAATAATAATTCTCCTCAAAAAATGTTTTACAAAAAAAATCTCAATGATTGAATTTGCAAAGTTTTTAGCATCAAAAAATATTCTAAATTGTTGCAAACATGAATTTATAAAGATTTTACCATTAAAAAAATTCATAATTATTATTTTTTACTTCAAATTATTATGAAGTGGAGAGCACAGAAATCACCTACTTGGTGTTTGAACTCGTGAGGTGGCTTCATGGTATTGATTGGCATGATTCGCATTAAATTCCTTCAGTAAATATATTTATGACCAAAAAGCAGTGATAGATCAAAATTAACAATTTTGAATTTTTTTTATTCCAATCTTTTAAACTATTTGAATGTCCACCAACATGCTTTTCTTGAATATTAATTAAATCAATCAAGGTTTGTACTTTATTATTTAATATATTTTTTATGTTCATCTTTGTGTATATGTCTTGAAAAGATCCATTAAAAACCTATTTACGTCTCTTATCCCTAAGTTTTGCTATTAGAACAATTAGAACCTCTAACAGATCTCTCAATGTTGTTGGGATTACAACATTAATGTACTTTTAAATATTTTTAATGTGACAAAAAGTACACATACAAAGTAACTATAAAGATTAAATTTTATATTACATTAAGAAAACCTGTTTTATTTTTTATTTTAAAAATTTAGTATTTTTAGATCATTTTCATGTCCTAATATAAAAAATAATTTCAGAAAAAAATATTGTTTTAATATATTTCTAAACAAAAAAAAAATACCTTTAAAACTAATTTTAATCGCACTACAAGCAATCACTTAACGGCTATTGGCAACAGCAGACCAAACCGAACTGGCGTTTTTAATTTTTTTTATAGTGGACTTGGACTTGGGCCTGGAGGCGGCCCAACCACCTTCCGAGAGAAATAAATTAGCGACAAACACAAATATTAAAATTCGTAAATACACTTCGATCCTTTTTTTTATTTTTTTTTATTTTAGTAATATGAAGAAAAAAAACTAAGTTAGTTTGGCTTTAAAGAACGTAAGTAATCAGTTCAACAATATTAACATTAAAGTTAAACCCCACTTCTTCTTCTTTTTTAACCTTCCCTTTTTTCCTTAAAACCCTCGACTTGACTGCCAGTTTTTCGTGTTTCTTTTGCTTCTTTAAGGTGAAGAAGATCACAAGTTCAACGAACGAAGCAGACAGGACAGGACTGGTAATGAATTAAGTTTTATTGTATTTTTTTTCCGAAGGAAGATTATCATGTGTCAGGTTAATGTCTTGATTCTCTTTTTAAATGAAGTTTAGCTGTGCTCTTGTTACGGTTTCTAGGACGCATGCAACTGATTCTGATCCTTGTAGTGTCACATGGTGTTTGTGGTATGTGTTTATTTATTATGACTTGCTGCGTTGAAGTTGGGTTAACTCAGCGCGATTCTTAAACCCTAGAATCCAATTGAATGATTAGATGAATTGGAATTCATGATTAATTTGTCGGTCATCCAGGTACATATTGCATGTGAGTTGTATTGATTTTAGAGAGGGGCAGCTTGTGTTGGGGCTGGAATCTTCTTGTCTTTTATGGGATTTTTTTTCTTTTTTTGTTATTTAAAGTATGTTAGCGAAAACTTCCATTTGACTCTCACTTCCATCAGTTGCCTGCCTTGAGGCAAACATAGCTTAAATGCAACATCGAGTTCTAGATGATTGGTTTTACTTTTCGTTAATGCTTTGATGAACATTTTCCACGTATTGCTCTTAAAATTCTGAAGATTGCTGAGAAAATATGTAGAGGAGCTTCACAATTTATCAGAAAATCTGTGTTTAGATGAGCTCTGCTTTCAAGATTTTCTATTGTAGTGCATTGATGTTCACAGGTGGCTGTCTAATGATTTAGGATATCAACTTGTTTATTTTGGTAACCTTATGAGCTTGGAATAAGTTATCTGGGTTTGAAGAGTGAAAAACCTAGTTCACAGGAAGTGGTGTTTTTAAAAGGTGCACTGTTATTATTATTTTTATTTTTCTTTTTTGTATTCAAAAATACACTTAGGCAGTCTTAAAGATATCTTCTATGTTAATTGTTTATATCTTATCTAGCCTGTTAGAAGCTGCCAGCTACCGTATTTAAACCCCAAGAGAAAATAAATGGAAGAAGCTATCACCTTTATCTGGCTTGGAAAGTCCATACTTTTATCTTCTACAACACAGCTTGACAGGTGTTATGTATTTGTTTTTTTTTTCACTAGAAATTGTAGCATAAACAACTTTTCCAAGCCAGCAAACACTGGTGGAATGGACCAGCAAGGCCATGGGCAGCCTCTGACAACAGGCATGATTGGAAGTACAGCTCCGGTTCCTTATGGAATAACTTCATATCAACCTAACCAGATTATGGGACCTTCTGCAACTGGATCAGTTCAATCTCCTACTCAACCAGCAGTTCTTGCTGCTACCTCAAATCAGCTTGCCCAACACCAACTTGCTTACCAGCACATCCACCAGCAACAGCAGCAACAGTTGCAGCAACAACTTCAAACTTTCTGGGCGAATCAGTATCAAGAAATTGAGCAGACTGCTGACTTTAAGAACCATAGCCTGCCCTTGGCTAGGATTAAAAAGATTATGAAGGCAGATGAGGATGTAAGGATGATATCAGCTGAAGCTCCTGTCATATTTGCCAGGGCCTGTGAGATGTTTATTTTAGAACTGACATTGCGATCTTGGAATCACACGGAGGAGAACAAAAGGAGAACACTCCAAAAGAATGACATTGCTGCAGCAATTACAAGAACTGATATTTTTGATTTTCTGGTTGATATTGTCCCAAGGGAGGATTTGAAAGATGAGGTGTTAGCATCACTCCCAAGAGGGAGTCTTCCAGTTGGAGGTCCACCTGATGCTCTTCCCTACTATTACATGCCACAACAGCTTGCTCCCCCGGTCTCCGCTCCGGGGATGACTGTAGGAAAGCCTGTGGTGGATCAATCTCTTTATGGCCAACAATCTCGACCTTACATGGCACAACAGATTTGGCAACAGCAAACACCGCAGCCACCTGAAGATTCCTGAGCAGGCTATGCACAGGCTGTAGTTAAACATGATGGATAATGGGAGTAAATTCAAGGTTGAAAATCTAGAGGTTGATTAACATGTCATTTTCTATAGTTTTTGTTTCTTTAAATTTCATCAGTTTCCAATCCTGTCAAGGATGTGAATTCAGCTGTTGTGGATAATTGGATTAACTGTAATCCTTTTGGCATGTAAAAAATCATGGTTTTGTGGTTCGTCTTTCTTATTATTCTCCTCATGAAATCATCCATGCCTCCACTCTATTTTTCTGTGGTTTATTACTGTATATAGGTTCTTTTTTATTGGTAAAAGACGAATAAATCAGAGTTCAGAGCCGTATCTCTCTCTCTCTCTCTCTCGTTTTATCTCAACATGTCGTGGGAACTCTAAAGGTAAACTACTTCTTTCAATTGAATGAGAAATATTTTTTTTTCTTACACAAACCTCACACATTGTTATTTTTTCTTAAAAATCGTACTTCATAATAAATTATTTATCAACCTGTATATAAAATTCTGATTTACATGACTTAACTTGTCATGTCACATATCACAAGACTCTAGCAAGTAAGGAAGAGATATTTACAAGTTTTTTCTTCTCATCCATGATTATAATGATCATTATATTAATTCTAAAGAGATCATCATTAAGATACTCCTCTCATATGAACATTTCATTTTTAGATAGTCAAATGTTGTTAAATAACCATCTCGGTTTTTAGATCAACTAATCAACAAACCAAGATTTTATAGTCTAATTTTAGCTTTCTCGAGTAATTAAATTCTTGATTGTGAATTCTAAGACTTTCACTTTGTCTTTTTGGTCCGCATTCAGATGTATAATTTGTATGAACCCATGAAGGAATCTGCTTAAATTTCAGTTCATCAACGGGAGTCCAGGAGAAGTACTATCCATCCAAGTTCAAATGGTAACATATATCCAATGCACTCAAACCCTTGACAGTCTATATACATGTGAGGACGCTTATCCAAAGAATGTGTCTTTCCATTAACAGGGTTTGGATGTACAAATCAGTCTATATACAGAGCTCCCCACCTCGACAATGGTCATCAGCTACACGAAGGGCTCGAATAGAGAATCAAGAAAGATTTATTGGGGAAGAGTTCACAAGTGGAATCTCTCCGCCACCTTGCAGGAGAGCCCAAATTCTGAATTCTACATTTGATCTCCACCAATGTTTGTGTCTGTTTTCATTCTCAGAATAGAATCTCTGGAGAAAGCAATATTTCCTTTGACATCCATTTTTCCGTACTCTTTGGCAAGGGAATCCATCACGATTCCACAAGATCTCCATGTCTCACACATCAGCTCGACACCAAAATAAACTAAATGATCTGTAATGCTGTTACCGGCCACCGACCTGCAATTCAATGCTGAAGAGCTTGTAGCAACTTTTTGGGAGAAGAATCTCACTTAAACTGTGTTAAGTATATATTTATCTCTACTTCTGAAACATCATTTAAGAGGGAAAAGTCACCTGCTGCAGGTAGGGTCTTCACCAGAACCATCGCAGACCTCCTCCACTTCATAAACCAGACTTCCCACTCCAATGTTATGCACCCAAACCTGCAATTAAGAATAAGGTTATTACTGTTTTAAAAAGCTGAAGAAACCTAGTGCATGCGCATGATTCCTAAGGAGATTTTCTGTACCACTGTACAGATAGTATAGTTCCAAAATCTCACGTTTCAAGGACAATGCCGAATTATCAGAAGGCTAAATTGCATAAGTGCACATTTTAATAAAAGATCCAACATGTCCAAGCAAAACATCAACATCAATGGATTGATTTATAGCTGTGCAGAATTTTTAGAAAAGGAATCATCAGCAAATTCACATGCCTTGACTATATATCCATTGCATTGCAAGCTTAAATACTAAATCCATCAATCATTCACCCGAGAAAGCAAATGTTACCTCTCTTGAGAAGTGATGGTATGTCTTTTGAGGGAAATAACGATAGTATGGAGGTAGATGTGGTACAATATCATGTTCATTTGTGACTCGGATTGTGTTTGGAACAAGTTGACTATAGTAAGAAGCAAAAGCTGCATTGCCAACCCGAGGTTGTCCAAATGTCATAACCTGAACATTCTTGGCTTCAGTATTAACCTGGAGATAGACAAATGCATGTTCAATACCATTTCAATGGCATCAACAACCAAACCTTGCAAATAAAATACAACGGTAATATTATGGAAGTAAGGCTCACACAAAATGTATAATATAAAATGAGTTAATAATATTCCTGGCTATAATTCAACTTCTGTATTTCTTGTCAGCCATCTCAATCTTGATAGCTTACTGTTATATTATTATTATGGTAGACCTATGTAATGAATTCTAATATATAAATCCTAGTTATGTGTATTTTAAGTTGTGTATTTTAAGTTAAGATAATATCACGCTATATAATAAAAATGACCACCTTAATGTATGAATAATTGTAGATATGGGGCGCCTGAGGCCACTCCTATATAAGTATTGGTTGCATTAGCCAAATGTAATTTGGGTTGTTGTTGTGTTTGCAAGTTTTAATATGGGATAAAGTTTTAGATAAGAACTTCACTGAAATTTTGTTAAATTCATTATTTTAAATGGTAGATCCATTGCATGTTTGATATGCATGTGTAGTGTACTACAAGTGCTATAAGTTATGTCAAAATTGTTAAGATTAAAATATGATGAAGTAAGATATGGACAAGGTAATTTAAAAAAAAAAACACTTCGTTTACCATTAAAAATCACTTCGTAGGGGTGTTTAAAAAAGTCAATCAACCAAAAAAAAACAAATAAACCAAACCAAGAAAAGAAACAGAGACAAAACCTTACAAGAAAAAACATTCAATCCTGTCTGATTTCGGTTTCGGAAAGCTGAAACCTAGTAAACCAATTCAACCGAAATTGAACCATCTGTAAGAAAAGAAGATATAAATAGAAATTTTTCACCTAAGCCTAAATCACTACTGCAGACGCACCCCACCTCCCCTTGTCCTCTCTCTCATTCTACCCCGTCACTTTTCCCATCAGCCTATCTTCCTTCTATTCTCTAATTCATCTTTCAAAAATCTCTGAAGTTACCCCAGTCCTTCACTTATCCATTAAATAATCCTTCACTAGCTCCTTTTTTATTTAATTAGTGCTAATGCAAGCATCAGTGGACCCACTACCATAGACCTTTGGCATTATAATACAGCCTGCACAAGAAACTTCGACTGATGCATGAATTGCATTCTATATTCTACTAAACATGGTAGCTACACACTGTATTGTCCTTCTTGCATATCTTGTTTCTTAGTGTAGCCCTTCTCTCTTTATCCAAGCTTGATGGCTTAATGATTATAATTTATTTGCTTTTCTGTGCAACAGGTCTGATGGATTCTTAATTTGATTAATATTTTTTGTTGCAGGCCCTGATTTCTTTGAGCTATTTGTTGAATCTTGAAACTTGACAGGCAAAAATACTTTTTCATTGCTTCATCTAGGTTAATTACCTTTCCTTTCAAATGGAACAGTTTAGGAAGATTGGGGAAGTGTTGGGAGGTTTAAAGGCACTGATGGTATTGGGTTTTCCAGTTTCAAAGCAAAAAAACAACCTAGACCAAACCAAACCGGTATGGTGTGAACTGATTTTCAGTTCGGTCCTAGTAAAAATTTTCAAAATTTAAAAACCTGGTATAATTGGATTTTTTTTGACAAAACCGAACCAGGTTTTGAACACCCCTTTTTGTTCATGTGTTTGAAAATACTACAATAAAGTGAGGGTTATAGTGCCAGACTAGAATATTCACAGCTCAACACCTATGAAAATTTGTTTATGTGATATGCACTTGTTTCAAGAAATGGTTGCTCATAATTACCACCAAATCAAGTCCACAAAATGCTGCCATGGCTCCTCCCATTGAATGCCCCGTCACCATGATGTTAAGATCTCCATAATACTTCCTCGCACTTTCAACAGCATTTAGAACTCCAGGCCGAATTGTTGTGTTGTGATATGCAGAGTAAAACCCATGGTGCACCTGAAACCCCAAAAAAAGGAAAGGAATGAATTATGAACTCCCACATAAACCTAATCAACAAATTAAGAGACTTGAAATTCACACCATTGCATCAGCCATGCCCGGGTAATCTATATCAAGTTGTTTCCAGTATAAGTCTTCGATCCAATTCTGTATGCTGCAAACATGCAATTAAACCACATTAGGTGTATGTCATAAAGAGATGAATCAAATTGACATCTAGTTCTTTCTGCACTATCTGTGAGCAACAAGAGCTTATTAGATTTTGCCCCTAATAAGAACAACAATACTAATTAAGCACACCACACATATGCAACAAGCATCAAAGACTTGTAGTTGGTTGCTGGATTCTCGTCTCAAGGACCAAATGATCAACATAAGACATCAAATTCAGTATGGAGGTTCTTTTGGTGGCATGTAGTTTAAGTTACAAAACAAGGCTTGTCACTTTTATACCATTCTCTTTTGATAAAATCCAAACCTTTCATCACTATTTGGCAATGAAAAATATGCATAAAAATCATATTGATTTAAATACACTATTGATGAGAGCCAACAAGCACCAATAAAGGATCCATTAGAGATATTGATTAGACCAATTACACGGTCAACGGCCAAGAAGATTAAAGAGGCAATTATGAGTTTATTTTTTTCTAATATACAATTTCTAACTAACAAACATAACTTTTAATCCAACCATGGAATCAGGCAAAGATTTTACCAGAAATTCCAAAGACCTAGTTTTTTATAAGGTTAAAATTTTATAGCAATCAGAATTCAGAAAGACCTTGAAATAATAACCAAAAGTTATTATGCGAGAATTGCATTATTTTTCTAATTGGTTTAGGATTATCTTTCTTTTTGATTTATGGATTTCTGATAAGGCAAGGATTCCTTTTTATCTTTGGACGACATAGGTGACAATTTTTTCATATTCAACAAAGACAACTTGGAATTGTCAAAGTTTCCATGTTGATTAAGAATTCTAAGTAAACAGCTTTCCATGTTTTTCAAGGACATTAAAAGTCAGCACCTTGAGCATTATTTGCAAGGATTACTTATCAAAATATAATTGACCTTGTGGCTTCTTCGTATACATCAGGTTTTTGATTTATTCAAGTTCAATTTCTTTGATTCTTAGAAAAAGGGTGATTATCTCTGGATCAAAGTCTTCTATCCAACTTGATTTTTGGCTTTTCGGGCTTGTCATCTATTTCATTGTAGGGTTTTTTTTATCTTTATATATCCATGGGGTTCACATCATTTTCTTTCTTGTGTGATTTGCATCAATTACCAAAACTGTCCATGTGCGAAGAACTCAATACAGCACTAACCAATCAATCTTCTGGACACTACAAAAATTTATGCGTGCACAGGACTACTGATATTGACATAAAGGTGTGTGATTATGTTCGGTTGTGAGCATGCAATGCATTAATGTTTTGAAAGTTCATTGCGCGACATAAGAATAATATTTTGAATGTTCACTATCTAGCATTTGTGTTTTGTATCCTTTGGAGTATTCATAGCTCGGTTGACTACACAGCTGGCTGGCAGAAGTTGCGAGCAACCCCCCCTATAACAGTTAATTTAAGAATCGGGGTTCATTGACAAGGTGAGCATAATTGAGCCAACATGATATATGAATATGACTAACCTGTGTTCCTGAGTTCCTCTAAAGGCAATGACAACAGCATTAAGATCCTTTGAAACTCCAACAAATGACTATATCCAGTCATCATAGCATCAGAATTTTAGACAAGAACACCACAAAAAACAAACCTATGAGTTATAATATCAGAATAAAGCAAAGGATATCATGATTCATTCTCTTAGATCAATATATGCAAGATTCATGATAAATGCACACCTGTAAGCAGTGCTCAACATCAACAAGCAGCTCTATAATCTCAAATCCCTGTTTCCATACAAAGATGTATCAGTCCACTGTCCGCTTTATAAGAATGAAAACCTAATTGAAAATGAAAATTTTACAACTAATAAAAGTACCGCAGTCAAACCAGAACACCTCGGGCATGTCCAAGTAAAAAGCTGTGTCAAATCTGACATGTATACCTGCAGCCACAAAGCTTCTTTTTGTCACCGAATAACTTATTCATCATCATATAAAGCTTTAAAAAACCCCGTTCCGGTTCATACAGATCTAGAGTTCTGTGTTATTACCGCAGAGGCATACTCAACCAATATTGTGGCAAGAGTGTGATTGTAAGCGGTTGCATGATTATCGACGTGCTTATGCTCGACCTTAAGTTCTGCATCAAATAACAAAACCCCTTCAAATTCTACTCCAATAAACCTCAATCTTTTCGTATATTTGCATGATAACAAGTAGAAAAAAATATATCAACTATTATATATTCCATGCCCAAAAATCTTTACAAAAATGAATTGATCACACACTCTTGACCTAAAAACTTGTGCGATTACCCTTAGCATAAACAAGAGAGCAATAAATAAATGTATTAATTCATAAAATTACCTCTTCCACAAGAGAAAGTAAATAGACATACAAAAATCGCCAAAATAAACCACCTTCTTTGCCCCATATACTCTGTAGTGACAGCCCATAACAATCCATTAGAGTCAAAACACACAAGCTAATTGAAAAACAAAAATTAAGCAAAAGGACCTGTTGAGCCCGCCGCCACCATGAATTCGGAACTCCGATTTTACTATCTCCGGCGACCGTACGATTATATACGATAGAAAGACAGCAAACTTGTCGTGTTTTTGGATAAAATAGAGAGTTAAAAGGGTTTAATAATTTTTTGATTAATTGAGGAAGAGATAAGGAAACAATGATTGAGAGAGAGAGAGGGAGGGAGGGAGGTGAGGAATATTCGACCGGATTGTTGCGATTGAGAAGTTAGGTGGCATAAGTTACGACCCGGGTTAAATTTTTTAATGTAAAAGATGATGTAAGGGGTGCTAATTTCAGATAATCCGGTTAAATTAATTAAAATATAGCTTGAGATATATAAAAAAATGAATAAAGAAAAGGTAAATAAAATTGAAAAAGTCAAGTTGTAATGTCAAAGATATATATATAAGAAATACAATGCTAAATAATGATGACCTAGTAAAACAAAATCAAAGTTCAATATAAAAAAATAAATATAAAAAAAAATTATAAATCAATTTGGGTTAATTTTACTCATCTACTCTTGAAATAACCAAACAATAAGAAAAGTGAAAAAAATAACAAAGTTACAAAACAAATAATTTAATACAAAATGATAGAATTTAAGGAAAAAAATGTCATAAGCAATCAAGAAAAAAAGGAGACAACTTAAGTTAATTCAACTAACCCGTCTCACAAGACATGAGATCAGGATTAAAAAAATCAAACCTCCAACAAAAAGGCATGAGAAAAAAGACCCAAGTTAAATAAAAGAAACATTGTGAATGAAAATGCAAGTTGACGCGGGTTTAGTTTTAACTAACTGGATCTCGAAATAACAAAAATGAAAAGGCTCAAGGGCAAATAATGTAATACAAAATAATACAAAAAATAAAATAAAGTCATCAAAAATTGAGAAAAAGAAATAAGCCAACCCAAAATATATGAAATCAGGGGAAAACAAATTTCAAAAGAAGGCTCTAGCAAAAAACATTGAAGTTAAAAAAAAAAACATTGATTAAGAAAACGTAAGTTAATTTGAGTTAATTTAATGAACTTACCCTCAAGATAACCAACAAAAAAAAGTGGAAAAAATCACATAGCTCGAAGGCTAGTAATTTAACTACTATGATAAGTTATACAAACCTTTCACCTTTTTTTAGGGTTATGCTATACAAACTACTATGTATAATTTAAATAAGGTTCCATAAAAATTTATTGATAAGACTTTATATGTGATATGGAAGGGTAAGGTACCAATCCTATCACACTTAAAGATATAGGATGTGATGCTTATGTGAAGCCTATTATATCTAAAAAATAAATATAAATTTATAGGATATCCAAAAGAAACTATCGAATATTTTTTATATCATTATGTTTAGAAAAAAATATTTCTCTCAAAACATGTTACCTTTCTAAATAAAAAAAATGTTCTTAAAAGGAGTGGTGAGGAAAGATAAAACTTGAAGAAGTTTAAAAACCAATAAATCGACATCCAAATAAAACATAAGCTTTAAGTTATAGCATTGAATGTTCAACCTAAAACTTAATAAACATAAGAAATCTATAAATCTGGCAGGATATGTTATGTACTAATAATATATTGACTTCTGGTAAAAACTAAAAATGATGAGTTACTCATGCTTGATGAACCTATCAATTATATGGAACCAATATTCGATATTGATTATAAGTAATGGCTTGAGGCTATGAAATCTAAAATAGATTCCATGTACACCAATAAGACATGAACCTTGGTTGATCCACCTGAAATGATAAAACCCATTAAATGTAAGCAAGTCTTTAAAATAAATATTGGCATGGATAATAATGTGCTTATAGAGCTAGATTAGTTACCGGGGGTTATCAACAAAGATGATAATAATGTACAAACTTACAAAGACATACTAGTTACCAAAGATTACAAACAAATACAAATGGGTTGATTATGATGAAACTTTTTTGCCACTAACTATGTTTCGTTCCATTAGGATTTTGCTTGTTATAATTACATATCATGATTATGAGATTTGATAAATGGATGTCAAAATTGTATTTTTTTGAATGAGAATTTTCAGAAAATATATGCATGTGACATAGCCTAAAAGTCTTGAATCTAAGGAACTTGCAAATAAAAACCCAAGCTACAAAAATCCATTTATGAACTTTAAAAAGTGTTAAGGAGTCAAAGTATTCATTTTAATGAGATAATCATACAATTTGATTTCATAAAAATTATAGACGAACCTTGTGTTTATAAAAAAGGTTAGTAAGAGTGAATTATTTTTCTAATACTATATGTAGATGACATATTATTAATAGAAAATGACATTTCTTCACTCTAGTCAATAAAAATCTAGTTGTCCAAGATTTTATCCGTGAAAGATATAAGAAAACTTCCTATATATTGGGAAAAAGATCTATAAAGATAGACCTAAAAGGTTGTTTAGATTGTCCTAATCTATTTACATAAATAACATGCTTAAATAATTTAGCATGGAAGAATCCAAGAGATAATACTAATTTATTCCACATATGATATGTCTTTTCAGATATATATGACATAAAACTCATGATCACGTTATCACGTAACTCACAAATAAATGATACAACTCCTAAAAAGTCAAGAAATGAAGTTTGGAAATATGACACAAAGATTACTTTAAACGTAAGCACTGACTGTATTAGAGTCGAGAACCCCCACCTAACAAATAACAATTCTTGTATGAGAATAATAAAATGATGTCATAAACACAATTTTCTCCCATAAATTGATTTGTAATTCATTTAATATACTATTGTTTTAAAAAACAAAGCTTTTTATTGGTTGCTAGATCCAAATAAAATGAAATAAGTTGATTTCGTTTTAACATGCACTAATTGACAAATGTATTTTAAAAAATAAAGAAAATATAAACCATAAATAACCTTATTATTATAATCCATTTTTACCATCAATTTCTATTATATTTTAAAAAATATAATTTTCTTTTACAAAATACGCTTTTAAGCAATCCAAGCAAAGTCTGTTAATTTTATGATTATTGGCATCTTCTCATCTGTTTTGTTTTGTGTGGTGGGATAAGTGTAAAATATAAAATAAAATAAAATAAAGAGTGAAACAGTAAGTAACCAGAGATGAACGAGTGAGCGGAGAGAAAAAGTGAGAGAGCAGAGGGCACCGAGAGAAAAAAAAATACACGCAGGAAGAAAACACAAGAAGGAAAACAGACCAGACTAAAAATTCTCCAACGGCCGATCTAGGTAACCTCTCTCACCATACCAGCGCCGCCGCTTCCACCAATCACACAGTATTCCCTACGCCGACAACCGTCTACCACCATCACCGGTCACCACCGCAGATTCCAGCCATACCCAGCCGTCTTCCTCCTGCACCGATCAGCCTTCCCCAACCAACCAACACACCACCAAAACACTGTCGCAGCCCAGACCTCTCTTCGCGGCGCAGCAACCTCACAGCGTCCTTTCAACCCAAATCCCGACCACATAATAGCCACCTCAAAACCTGAAATCAGGCAGAGAAACCAAGCAAAATTCCACCAGAAACCACCAAAGAATCAGATAGTGACCGCTACCTTTTCTCCCAAAAAATCAGATCGTTCTCCGCCCGTTCATTCCGCGCGTGAAAAATACACGCGCTACCAACCAATCACATTACAACTCGCTAGCGCTGTTCGTCACGCTTCCCAGTCCCCGTCACAGCAGTTTCCGCCCTAATTCAGCGGCCTCCCGAACACCATTTTAGAGAAAGTACCAAATCTCTATGTAGCTCACTCCCTGCTGCAATTTTTTCCTGTAATTACTTCCCTCCTCGAATTCGATGATCTCGTAATTTTTTTTTCCAGTCTTGAATCCCCTACTTTCTCGCAAAAATAGTTTTCCCTGAGATTGATTTTTCCAGCTAATCTTCGCTCATGAAGCTGAATCTTTTTGAATCTTCTTACAAGTAGGAAATTAGTACATTTTTTTTTATAGAACTTTTAGTGTATTTTTTTTCATTAATTATAATAGTTAGCCTTTTTTTTTAATTATTTTTTGTAGCTGAAATGAGATGGCGTCTTCACAATCTTCACAAAATGTTGAGTTGGAGGCTGCTAAGTTTCTACACAAACTCATTCAAGATTCTAAAGATGAGCCCGCGAAACTGGCTACAAAACTCTTTGTGGTGTGTAGCTTGCACTCAGATAAAATTTTATTTTTCTTAGTATGTTTGAACTGTGGTGGTAACTATGTACATTCTTATTAAATTTGCGTGTTTTAGATTTTGCAACACATGAAATCGAGCGGGAAGGAACATTCGATGCCTTATCAAGTAATATCGAGGTGAAACATTTTGGCTGCATTTGGTTTTTGTCTTTTTATTTAAAGATGCCGTGTTTCTTAGATACTGGAGACAGCTTATTCATTGTAGATGATTCTGGGATTGTTAGACATTTATTCTTTTCTCATCTTGGGTGGATTTATTAAATCATGCGGCTGAGATGATAATTAATCCTATTGAGTTGAGACAGGAGTTTTTTACATTTTCTTTATATAGTTAGATTATGATGCAATTCCTTTTTTAAATGTTGATTTTGGAAGTGATGTCCATGTACCTGAGAACAGACTTCTAACATGTCATTTGGCTATTAAGATTGCACTGGCATGGCTAGGAAATAAGATCTATTTGAGTTTTGACAACTTGTTATGTCCTAGATTTTCCATTTCACAATAAACTTTAGTTTGAACCCTGCATTATCAACACAAATGTGCTCCTATATTGAAAAAACTAAACTTAGATAGAATAATATTTATTGCTGGCAACTGCTTCCTTCATGAATATGTCGTTACTGGATAATCTGTAGTCAAGTACCATATGGAAGTGAGTTGGTCACACAATTTGCCATTGGATTGCCAGGGTATTTTATATGGTTTCTTTCCTGATCTGTTCCTGATCTCTCTCTGGTGCACCTGTCCTTACCTTTTTATGTGTTTTTTTTTTTGCTTATATGGTATTCTGCCATTTCAGTTTGTTTTGTCAATATCATAGTTGTGGCAAAATTACACGTTTCTAGTTGAAATTCTTATTTGCTCCACTTTTGTGGTGGATTTGTTACTCTGACATGTTTTTTCTTAAACCTAGGGCCATGGAGACTGTCATCAATCAGCATGGTCTTGATATTGAAGCTTTGAGGTCATCACACCTTCCATTGACCGGTGGAACTCAAATGGGGGATTCTTCGACTGCACAATATGGAGGTAACATGATTTTGCTCAAACTACCTCCATCCAGCCCAGTGAATCTTTTTACTGTATTTATTGTTCTAGTGCGTAGCATATTTAATTAATCATTAAAAAACGGGTACCTTATGCAGGATCTTCACAGGCAGTTGGAGTTGGGAAAGACTCTAAAGCTGCTGAAAATGAGATATCCAAAGTTGATCCTTCCGCTTCCAGTAGGCCCCTTGTTGGCCCAATTAGTGCAGGCCATGATTATTATCAAGGATCTGGAACTCAAAGGAGCAGTCAGTCATTTGATCATGAAAGTCCTTCAAGTTTGGACACAAGGTCTGCCAATTCACAATCCCAAGAAAGAGGAGGGAATCAGAAGGATGGTAAAACGGCTGTTTCTAAGAGGAAGAGGGGTGATTCTTCTTTACACTCGGAAATGCATGTTGACAATCCCCAGAAATTTGATCCTCGCAATACCATGGCTAATCTAAGGAAGGGGAAAATGAACAAGGTTGACTCACAAGGGAGTTATGCAGTTAGAGGTGGTGAAAATGCCAGCTTTAATAAGGTTCCTAGTAGTGGTCAGCTGGAAGTTTCATCTTCTTATGTGTCTGCAGGACAACATCAAGGGGGTCCTCTTTCATCTGCACATGAAAGTCTCACTTCCAGGGGTATGTGGAATCAAAATAAAGCAGGGTTACCCCTTGAAAGATCTCAAGTTCCGAGGTTCTCTTCGAATACTGTTTCTGGTAGAGCAACGGCAGAAATCCCATTGCAGCAGTCAGCAATTTCATCTCTTGGATCAAGTAAGGATTTAAATATGCTATCAAATAAAAAGAATATGGCTGGATAGAAATCTTAAATATAGTTGTTTTTGGTGGGCAAAGCAGGACTTGTTCTGATCTTAACCCCATCCAAAGATTGGGAGCAAAAACTTATAAAGTGAATCACATAGTTGGAGAACATATTATTGATGACATTTTTGCTTTGGCTTTTTTTTCGTCCTTTTTTTGTGCCTGGAATGGTGTTTTCTTCTTGTCTGCAAGGAACTCAGGGAATGAATAATGTTTTTTGGGGTTCAAGCATTTATAATATAAGATTCTGACCATTCTATTTAAGCAACTCATTGGTTAGTGATTGGTGATCTGGTACTTGGTATTGCCAATGTTCTAGGTGCTTTTAGCAAGGTTCATGGAGGGTTGCCTGCCACTTCATATCCAGCAGGGCCCGTGGGGGAGATAGGGTTTGCAGGTCCAGTGCAATATGGTGGTTCTGAACATCAGAAACATGGATTGGCAAAGGGTGTTGTAGCTAGCTCTGCTGAGAAAACCTCAGAAGGCTTTTTTTCTGCTAACCATGTGGATGACTTTCCCACTTCACTTTCAACTGGAAAGATTTTAGAAAATGATGGAGGAAGTTCAAACATGTTTTCAGAGTCAAATAAAATTATCCAGGTACTTAACCCCTCAAAGAAAAAAACACTATGGCCTTCTCTCTCTGGACATGATGAAAGATTGTTGTTGAATGATAAGTCTTTAGCCTAGCTCTGTTTTGGTTTTCATTTGCATTGTGATATACAGCACATGCAATGCCAGACTAGTAAGTGTTAATTCATTTTCTATCCTGTGGATGTTTGCTCTCTTGATTTTTAGGATTATAAAATATAATGTCTCGTCATGCATCATTTTTAATCATGATTTTACCTTATTCTGCTCCGAGCATAAAACACTTTCTCTGATATATTATGTATTAGGCTCCCTTCCTTTTATATGTTCTTTTTCATCACCAGGGTGGCAGGCAATCTAGTAATTCAGAATTGACAATGATTAGATCAACACCTCCTAGAGATGTGGGAAAATCTCCTGTTTCCCAGGGTTGTGTCTTGTCTGGCATGCCTTTCAATGAACAACAGCTGAGACAGCTCAGAGCTCAGTGCCTTGTCTTTTTAGCATTCAGGTGGATAGCACTACTCCCTGAGCATGTTCTTTTCCTATGAGGTGTGGATTCATGCTGAGAAAGCTTTTGTTTGCTCTGCTAATAATTGGCTTGTCCTCGTGGTTTCTGTGTTGCAGAAATAGTCTGCTGCCTAAGAAACTTCATCTGGATATAGCACTTGGAAATGTCTTTCCTAAAGAGGGTAAGAATTCATGATTAAAGATGATTGTGGGTGATTCTACTTGGCCATGCTAGTGGACCTAGCTTAATTTGCTAGGGCTTGGAAAAGGAATGTTGCTTGTTTATCCAAGTTGATGGCTGGCCTTGACTCACAGAATTCTGTGAAGCCTGGCCTCCCTTGTGCTAAGAAAACATATGTAATATGCTGGCTTAACTTGTGTTCAAGACAGCTCTTGGGCTTTATAAGCATGGGTGGGACCAGGCAGTGGCCTAGGCATCATACCTCTGTCCTGAGGTGAAAGCCTGGTCTGGACTAGGTCTCATGATCAGTTTCACCTGATCTATTTGCTACATGTATTTATTTTTTCATCTTCTCATTGTTTTGTTTTTGCTGTTATTATTGTTCAACAACTGTCTTTTGGTGATAATCAGGTGGCTCTTTGGATGGTCCTCGCAAAGAGCTGACTGATCATAGAGGAAAGACACAATTTTCTAATGAGCCAACCAATATTCCTGAAGTTTTAATGCCTTGTGTAAGGCTGAATAATGCAAAGGAATTTGATAAAATGCTTCCAGGTTCTGGGGGAAGATTCTTGGATGAAAACTGTGCATCCAAAGAAGCTGATAAACTGAAAATGATGGAGGACAAAAGTGGTCTGCCTTCTGACCCCTCAATGTCTGCAGATGAAAGGAAATATCTGCATTCCACAAGAAAACTGGATGCTGAAATACAAAGGCAGGAAGCAGTGGAATCACAGGCATTTTTCACCACTGCAATGCAGCAGCCTGATTCAGCAAGGGGTGGTTTACCCATGAGTAACCCTGTGGACAGCATGGGGAATGCTTTTCTGCAAGTTGGAAAAACTAACCATGCTTCTTCAGCAACATTTGTAAATAAACAGGCAATCCCTGAGGCAGTTAGCTGGACTCGAATTGGCAGTCAATCCCTACCATCAAGCTCTGTTCAGCTCGGATTGGTTCCAGAGAGAAAAGATAACGCTCCTAGTCAGTTTCACATTCTTGGCAATAGTAATGCTTCAGGTAACGAATTTGTTCATAAATGTTTCCTATTACTTTTCAATAAATGAGCACTGGGCTCCCAGTTCAGGCTCACATGGTGGCTCAAATGAAGGATGCAGATGTGATACGAAACACTTGTTTTAGCAGGGGATTTGGCTTTCTAGAATGAACAATATCCTATGATCTACTTTTGTGATTCTCAGCTGCCTATGTTAATTCTCATGTGCGGATGATTCAAAATCTGATTTTCATACAAGATACACTCTAGATGTGTGTAAGGTTGTTCCAGTTGATGTTTTCTTAAGAAATGACGTCTCTTTTACAGCAGAACAAGAAGATGATGATAAGTCAGCTTCTACTGATTCACCACCTTCTCCAAAGTACACCATGTCAGAGAAATGGATTATGGATCAGCAGAGAAAGAAACTTTTAACTGAGCAAGGTTGGGTTCTAAAACGGCAGAAAACAAATCAAAAAATTGCCACTTGTTTTGACAAGTTAAAGGTTTGTTTGGAGATTCTTCTTAGTTGCTTGGTGCTTTGTCATCTTATTGTCATTACCAATTCTCGCACTCTTGCTCCCTTGCGCTGATTTTGCTCACATTTTGTTCCCTATTATATTTGGTCCACAGGAAACTGCTAGCTTGTCTGAAGACATATCTGCAAAAACCAAAATTGTAATAGAATTGAAAAAGCTTCAGCTCTTGGAGCTTCAACGCCGTCTAAGGAGGTGATTGATTTCCCCAAATTTTGCCATATTTTGTTAGTTTGTGTATGTTTTATCTTGATTTGCAGTCAGACCATGGGGTTTACCACATGTCTGGTTGCTTTAGTTGCTTAGTGTCGTTTTATCTTTGACACGTTGTTCTGTGTAAATTTGGGCAGTAATTTCCTGAACGATTTTTTTAAGCCTATCACAAATGAAATGGATCATTTGAAATCATATAAGAAACATAAGCATGGTAGGAGGATCAAACAACTTGAAAAGTATGAGCAGAAAATGAAGGAAGAACGACAAAAGAGGATACGGGAGAGGCAGAAAGAGTTCTTTGCTGAGATAGAAGTTCACAAGTATGTTTTTCTTGGGGTTAATTTAGAGCACTTGCCCCTTCCTCTCCCCTTCATAATTTTTAACTCTTTTTAAATGCGTTGTGTTGGATGCTTATCTTCTATCTAATGGCACTAATAAAATATCCTTGTTTCATTTTGCACTGCCTGTTAACCTTAATATAGGGAAAGACTGGAAGATGTGTTTAAAATTAAGAGAGAACGCTGGAAGGGTTTCAATAAATATGTCAAAGAGTTCCATAAAAGGAAGGAGCGTATCCATCGGGAGAAGATTGACAGAATCCAGCGTGAGAAGATTAATTTATTGAAAATCAATGATGTTGAGGGGTATCTGCGAATGGTGCAGGTTAGATTTGGCTTGCCAGTTTTTCTGATGTGAGGCTGGTATCCTATGTTCACTCCTTTTGCTTATTGCACAGGATGCAAAATCAGACCGTGTTAAGCAACTGCTGAAGGAGACAGAGAAGTATCTTCAAAAGATGGGATCCAAGCTACAGGAAGCTAAGTCTATGGCAAGCCGATTTGAGAATGACATAGATGAGTCACGGCATGCTGCTGTTGTTGAGAAGAATGAAACTGCTGTTGAGAATGAAGATGAAAGTGACCAGGCCAAGGCAAGCTGCTTGGCTGTGCACTTTCTCAAGTTCTTTTTGTTTTTTCTGCGCATTCTATATTCAATATTTGCTTGCTTAGTTTTTCTTTCATTTAATTCTTGTTGATCTACTTTGCAGCATTATATGGAAAGCAATGAGAAGTACTATTTGATGGCTCATAGGTACAAATGCCACTTTTTATATTTTCACAACTTTTTTTGATTGACATTTTTTACTGCTTAAGATTGGAGTTCTATATTTGATTAATTTTTGGTGATAGTTTCTTCCCCCCCCCCCCCCCCCCCCCCGTTTATTTCAATGCTTCTTTATATGCATTATGCATTAGGGCGCACAGCCTTTTTGGCACTTGCTTAAAGGGAGTGGATTAAGTTTACCCTTTGATATCATGTATATTGCAGGCTCTAGGCAGCCTTTATTCTTAATTCTTGTCTATTTTGCGCGAATGCAAATGTTACGATCTTTATTGGTGGAGATAATAGGTTGTCTTTTGACATTGAAGTTCTTGCGAGGCTACTCCCCTGTCTCTCTCACTTTTTTCAATTCAAATTTTATGTTATTATACAGTATTTTGCTTTGGAATTTTTATGTTATTTACAGTATTTTATGTTGGTCATGGTTTTGTGCAGTGTAAAAGAAAGCATAGCAGAACAGCCAACATGTCTCCAGGGTGGAAAATTAAGGGAGTGAGTAGAACCCATGCTGCTAAAATACTGTATCACTGTTTATTAGATTATTGGGTCATTGGGTGTAGTGATAAGAATCTTAGAGGTTGTTTAATAGATCAGATGCAAATGATCCTTTCTGTAGACTCAAGGTTAAACTTTCTGCTGTTGTCCTCCAGTTTTAAATTTCTTAAGTTGATGTTTTGATCATCAGGTATCAGATGAATGGACTAAGGTGGTTGGTTTCACTATACAACAATCATTTGAATGGCATTCTTGCTGATGAAATGGGTCTTGGGAAAACTGTTCAGGTACATTTTGTTTTTTTAAATTATTGTATTCTAACTCTAGTCCTTTTCATTTCTGACTAAAACTGAACAAACAAACAAACATACAACCAAAATTTTCGTACAAAGTAATGTGGCAGCTACTTTTCATGTTCGATCAATTTTCTAAGGCCCACATAACCAGCTATTTTTCTCCACATGAGCTTTTATTAAGTTTTTGCATGATCTGTTTGTTTGTAGATCAGTTTCCTTTCTATTTACTGTCATACTGTTTCCTAGTTGTATATTCCATTGATTTAGTATTCTTTTCTTTTGGCAGGTTATTTCTCTAATTTGCTACCTGATGGAAACAAAAAATGACAGAGGGCCTTTCTTGGTGGTTGTACCTTCTTCAGTTTTACCTGGCTGGGAGTCTGAAATCAATTTCTGGGCAACTGGAATCCAGAAAATTGTTTATTCTGGGCCTCCAGAGGAGAGGCGCAAGCTATTCAAGTAAATAACAAATGGGCACTAGAGACTTTCCATTTTTTTTTGCAGTCTGAATTATTGAATTGCAAGTGTAAATGCAATCATTTTTTTTTCAGGGAAAAGATTGTGCATCAAAAATTCAATGTCCTTCTGACAACATATGAATATTTGATGAACAAAAACGATAGACCGAAACTGAGCAAGATACATTGGCACTATATAATAATTGATGAAGGCCATCGCATAAAGAATGCTTCTTGCAAATTGAATGCTGAATTGAGACATTATCAGAGCTCTCACAGGCTGTTATTAACTGGAACACCACTACAGGTAACAAAATTTCCCCCTCAGTTCTGCTCTTTCTTGGATTGATTATTTATATTCTTTGAGTGCATTGGTTTAACATATGCAAAGTGTCTTCTCTTGTTACCAAAACATGCCTTGTACGTTCCTCCAATATTTTTCTTGCAGATTTTATTATCTCATTCAATTTTATTGTTCTCTCTTGTGCAGAACAACCTTGAGGAATTGTGGGCACTACTCAACTTTTTGCTACCTAACATATTTAGCTCATCAGAGGATTTTTCTCAGTGGTTCAACAAACCATTTGAGAGTAATGGTGATAGTTCAGCTGATGAAGTAAGCCTTTTGACTTGCTCTACTCTATTTTAAAGATGTTTCACTGTATTGAGTGCTTTTTTTTGTTGATATTCTCTCAAATTTCTTACATGACCATCACTGGCTGTGTGCATGTGCAGGCCTTACTTTCTGAGGAGGAAAACTTGTTGATCATAAACCGTCTCCACCAAGTTCTTCGACCATTTGTACTTCGGAGACTGAAACACAAGGTCCTTAAACTTATTGTATATTACAGACACTAGCGCACCTGAATGCATGCATAGCAAATATCACAAGAGATTTTCTTTTTCTTATTATACATGAAACATTGGTGCTGGGACTTATTCTCATAAATTTGCATGCATCCACAAATTCACTTGTTAGGTTGAGAATCAACTGCCTGAGAAGATTGAGAGACTTGTTCGGTGTGAGGCTTCTGCATATCAGAAGCTTCTTATGAAGAGAGTGGAAGAGAATCTTGGCTCAATTGGAAATTCAAAGGTCTCCTGCATACATTTTGTTCCCTCATTCTTTGATGGTTGTACTCCATGAACAGTAACTGCTAAAAAATATTACCATTATTTAACTGTAGAAGACCCATCTTTTGCAGGCTCGATCAGTGCACAACTCAGTTATGGAGCTTCGTAACATATGCAATCACCCATATCTTAGCCAGCTTCATGCAGATGAGGCATTTCTCTTTTCTGTTTATTTTGACTAATTTGAATCTTGATATAATACTCAATGAAGAAGGAAAATAAAATTTTGTTATGACGAGTTCTATCTTTCTCTGAATCTGGGTTGAAGGTCTTATGTGTCCATTTTGATACCAATTTGCTTCTCTCATTAACCTCAATATGAAATTACCTTTTGTAGGTTGATACTATGATACCTAAGCATTTTCTGCCACCAATTATTAGACATTGTGGAAAGCTTGAGATGCTAGATCGTTTGCTACCCAAATTGAAAGCAACAGACCATCGGGTATGGGTATTTTGTAATTAAACCTGCCATGTAATGTTTGCTAGAAGTTTATTTTGTTCCTTGAGTAAATTGAGTGCCTGGCAGGATTATGACCATTTTGCTGTCAGGTAAATATTAGGGTTCTTCTAGACTTTTTCCTTGTACCTCTTTCTTAATTTTGATGAAATGCATGCTAAACATCTCATGTTGTTTTCTTCATAAATGAAAGTACTGTTGGTTTTCAAGATCTCCTATTACCATGGCTCTAGTTTTGAATCTGGTAATATTCCAGTATTGAGGATTTGCTAATTGCTGGATCCATGCAGATTCTTTTCTTTTCCACGATGACCAGGCTTCTTGATGTTATGGAGGAGTATCTCACTTGGAAACAGTATCGATACCTTCGCCTGGATGGTCATACCTCTGGAGGTGACCGTGGTCCACTCATTGACCGTTTTAACCAACAAGATTCTCCGTATTTTATTTTCTTACTCAGGTGATCATTTTGTCATATATACTTGATATTTAGATACTTCTGTGTAACTAATCAAAATTTCCCTGTTTTATGTTTTTACTGGCAAGTCATGTGTCATGTAGCTTGATATTTAGATTTTTTTTGGTGTTTACCAAGGCATGGTAATAGAGTAGTCATGCCATGGTTAGAAAATTGGAAGAGATTGAGATAGAAGAGGGATTTTTTTTTTCTGATGTCAAAATTATACTAGACATTGTTCGTCTAGCTATTTATCTATTGTGGAGGATGGAATTGGAGGCTTGCATATTGCAGGTAGGAAATTTTGGTTTCTTGATGTTTAATAATTTGCATTATGTTTCCTTCTTAAAAGAGAGAGTGCACTTGGAGTTGGGGTATTGGAGGAGGTAATCCATGTATACTGTAACCATTTGGCACATGCACACACCTGTAGGGTTTATGGTCGTGATGCAAATGAAATGGTTGATTATGCAACGAGACATGAGATTTCAGTGGAGCTTTTTCAGTTCATTGTTTCACTCTTATTACTATGATTGTGTCTTAATAGTAAATACATTAAATCTCAAAAACCTTTTGTTGTGCCCTGGTGTATTGAATACATGTGTAATTTTATGCTTATGTTTAATTAATTTCCATAAGCCTGACATTTTAAATATGTGGACTTAGCATTCGGGCTGGTGGTGTTGGAGTGAACCTTCAAGCTGCTGATACTGTGATCATATTTGATACTGATTGGAATCCTCAGGTCATCATAAAAGAAGTTACAACACCTTGATTTGTTCTCTATCTAGGTTACTGATTCTAAACTAGTCTAGTTTATGTTGGTACCTTATCAGGTTGATCTTCAAGCTCAAGCAAGGGCTCATAGGATTGGCCAGAAGAGGGAAGTACTTGTTCTTCGATTTGAAACAGTAATTTCTCTCCTTTCTATTGTTGTCTTTTCAGGCCAGTGCATATTGATTTTCTGATTCTGGAAATGTGAACATTTGAGATTTTGACGATAACTGATTCTGGTTTCTAATGAATTAATTGTAAACTGGAGAGGCTGGGTTCATGGCCCCATGAGACTTGAAAATGATCAGTTTCAGCATAGTTTCCTTCACAATGGCAGCTAAGGGTTTGGATTGATCTCATAAATTCCATTCCTTCTTTTGCTGGAATGCATCATATGACAAATAGTATGTTTGCATGCCCTAGGAAATTCTAAATAAAACAAAAAAAAATCATGGAGTTGATAAACTACTTAGGTAATGAATATCTCTACTCTTCCCTCTCTATTTTTGTTTGCTATTTGATTTGAACAAAGATGCCCCTCCCAACCTTCGGCCTTGTTGGCAGTTAGTTTAACTTTCTCAGGGGGCAGGCCATACTGTATTTTTCTTTTAGAATTTCTTTGGTGGTATCCTTCATTTTCTCCTTATTCTTTTTTTTTTTTGAAGTTTGGATATCATTATTTCAGAGCAGTGTCTAAATGCTGATGCTCTGGAGCAGAATAAGCATCCATGTAGGAAGTTTAATGTTTTTTACAGAGTTTTTGTGGTGCTTCCATTTATGCCATGATGTCATCTAAATTATTGTTAATCAAAAGGCCTGATTTGGATTCCCAGACAATCATAGGTTGTAAATATTGGTAATATACTGTTCTCATCTTTCCTTTTAGTTTTTTCTAAGGGGAGTAAATTGGCATAATCTCTGAATGATTTTTCATTAATTGGAGAATTAAACATTAGATTGAGAGGGATTTGAAATAGTAACTCTAAGATAGTTCCTCTTTTAGGTGTAATTAATTCTGTTTTGATTTTGGGTTCGAAAGTTCAAGCACCAAATCAAAAAGATCAAGAGGAAAATAAGATAGTGAATGCTAGGAATGCCTAATTTCTCTTGTTGCGAACCCTGGATGTTGAATATCACGAAGGGTGGAAGGTGATGCATGTTTTTTCATATGTAATTTTTTAACTTGTTTTCAACCATTTTAATTGTCACAAGGTCCAAACTGTTGAAGAACAAGTCAGAGCTTCTGCTGAGCATAAACTGGGAGTTGCTAATCAGAGCATTACTGCTGGTTTCTTTGACAATAATACAAGGTTAACAGGAATATTTGCTTAAGTACTTGCTCTTTAAAATTATTCCAAAGGGTTTTTAACTAATGCTCCGGGGGAAATTTCTCTCTCATTTTTACAGTGCAGAAGATCGAAGGGAATACTTGGAGTCCCTTCTGCGTGAATGCAAGAAAGAGGAGGCCGCCCCTGTTTTAGATGATGATGCTCTAAATGACCTCTTAGCTCGCAGGTGAATCTTTTTCAAAGGCTGTTGTATTTGTCAGTCAGCATTCTATTTTCTTGTGAACGGTAACTCACATAATATAGTATGGCCTACAAGATGCTGCTCATTTGTATTTTATAATTTATTTAGAACTTGTTCACATAGTTGAAAAATATGACTCAGTCGGGGTGGCTAGAAATTGTCTGGAAATGATGTATAAGCTGCAGTGTAAACAAAACTATTTTTGAATTCACTTGTCTATTGTTGTCCATGGTTGAATAAATTAAGATTTTCATGTAAGAAATAAATGATCCATGATAGCCTCAAATGTGTTATCCTTTCTCCACATCTTATTGTCTCTGATCAATGGAGTGACCTTTGGCATTAGTTCCTTTTGCATCTTCATGTTGCTTTGCTTCTGGGGCTTCTAATTTAGTTTCTGTTGCTGAGTGGGATTGTTAAGCCTTTCTATTCTTATTATCAGCAAATAAATGTATCCTCTGGTTTCTTATGCAACATGTTATGTTGGCTAAAAAAGAAAGGTGAGTCATTGTAAAGTTAAGATAATTCACCGTCTCAAAAAAGAATTTTTACTTTTAAGGGCCATGCTTAATCACCATTCTCTATCTTAGCAGTCCTTTTGTAAGGGCTAATTATTGTTTTGGATTTAAAATTTGAATACTATGGAATCCTGAAATTCCTTCCCTGTTGATGTACCTTTTTACTTTGGGAAGCTGTCTGTATTATTTGTGCTATCAATTGCATTGCCTTTTTGTTGAATTATATTGTCAAGTTGAAACTTTCATATTTATTAAAACTTTTGTTGGCAGTGAATCAGAGATTGATGTATTTGAATCAGTTGACAAACAAAGGAGGGAAAAAGAGATGGTATGGTTAAAATATGCCTGCCTTTATGACTTAACTGCTCTGGTTCATCAACTAAATAAAACTTCTAATTCTGCAGGCAACATGGAAGAGTTTGTTATTGGGACAAGGGATGGATGCTTTGGAACCTCTACCTCCTTTGCCTACACGCCTTGTAACAGATGATGACTTGAAACCACTCTATGAAGCGATTAAGCTGTATGATATGCCAAAGGATGGGGCAGAATCCAATGCAGGGGCGAAGCGGAAGGGGCAGTATGTTGGGGGCCTTGAAACTCAACATTATGGAAGGGGCAAACGAGCTAGAGAGGTTTATTGTTTATATTGGACTCTTGTAGTCATAGCTTGTTCCTCCCAACATGTTAGTATGTTATGCCTTCACTATCCCTTTTTCTTAATTTTGATCTTTCACTTGGCTAGGTACGCTCTTATGAAGAGCAATGGACAGAAGAGGAATTTGAGAAGATGTGTCAGGCTGAATCTCCAGACTCTCCTAAGCTGAAAGAAGAAACAGGAGAGAGGAACTTGCCGAAAGATGCTAATGGGTCTATATTGGCTATTGGCAGCAGAGAACCTCAAGCTCCACCACAACTGCCACCGCTGCCACCTCCTGTGGAGCCTCTCCTGCTGCAACAGAGCAAAGAGGTAACTCCTCCATCAAAACGGGGGCGTGGAAGGCCAAGAAGAGCAACTTCAGATAAATCTCCAGCTGTGATACTTTCAGTACCTCCTGAAACTAGCAAAGTGGATGCGGAGTTACAGAAAGGAATAGAGTCTGACTCGTCAAAAACATCTGCTCCTGATTCTTCTCTTGTTCCTAATTTAGAAGGTAACAGAGGAGCCACACCTCATTTAGGATCAGGGATTGCTCCCAGTTCTCAGCCACCCACTCCAGTTTGTGTTGCTCTCAAATCACAAACCACTACTGCTTCCCTTTCCATGCCATTGCAATCAAGAGGTCGAGGACGGAAGGTTCAAGGTGTGGTTCAGACACCACGGCGCAGAGGAAAGAATCTGGTGGCTGTTTCACTCACCACTGCAAGTTCAGCTGTTCCTGATCCAAATATAAATGATCAATCACAGAATGTATCTGTCAATCCATCAGTAATTGCCATGGGTGGAACTGTTTCTATTGCTCCCATGCCACAGCATCCTAATAATTTACCTGCTGCTGCTGCTGTAGAGGGTATCAGTGCATCCACTCATCATTCTGGGCCTGGGACTGCTTTGGATTCTCAAACAAACCCTCTCAACTCTTCTATCTCCCCTGCCATTCAATCCATAATTCCTAGTTCTTCAGTTCCGATGCAAGTTAAAGGGCAAAACCAAAAGACTCCAAGTGGAACTGGAACAACTCGACGCAAAGGAAGGAAAGAGGTGCCAGTATCACCTTCTGTTCCAGATGCTTCAGGCAGTCAGCTTTCAAAATCCAATCCAACATTGTCACAGGATAAATCTGGGGAATCAGGAAGTAAAACTGTTTTCATGGCGAGTAACCAACAGAATGATGCTCTGGAAAAAGATGTTAACCAGGAGCAAGTGTCCCAAGAAGCTGGCCAGGATAAAAAAGCTACTGAGCATTTGGATGATGTAGCCCAGCATGGGCAACCGGCCAGCACTCCTACAACACATGATGGTACTACAAGATCTACAGGTAAAATATATAAATATCTAAATGGAATTCTGATGCAATGGAAACAATTGATAATATCTTGCATACTGAAATTAAAGAGCTCAAAGCTTGTGCAGGATCTTCTGGACAAATACATGGTGCTGACATGCATTATGCAGCTTCTGTGACAGAGGTTTCAGCAGTGAACAATTCTTCAAAAGCTAAAGTTTTTGAAGTTTCTGGGGGTGGAAGTGGAGTTATCCCGTCTACACCTCAATTAAGTAAGCGCGTTACAGAGGCAGTCCAGAATCATAGCTCAGAGGATAAACCTTCCCCAGTGGTTTGTCCTCCAACTGAGTCATTACTCCATTCTGCCTCTGTGGAAGGTGTTGGCAAAACTGTGCATCAGCTTGCTCCAAAAACTACTTCCAGCTCTCAGCCAATTTCATCTTATCCTTCTGTTACTCCAGTCTTTCTATCTAACACTCCTGAAGCCGCGCAAGTTAAAAGGCAAGGTCGTAAAGCTCTTACCAGAGGGGAAGCACCTAGGCGAAGAGGTAAGAAACAGGGTTCAGTTTCACCTGCTGTTGATGCTTCAATTGGTCAAGATCCCATTGTAAATCCTCAAATGCAAAATAAGTCCAGTGATTCATTAGGGAGCAATGCCATGTCCTTGAGGAGTGGGCAAGGAAATGAACTCAAGGAGTTGAAGAATGTTGTTCAGGTATTTTGTAATTTGTTGATTTGGTACAATACAATATAATTAATTTGCTATCATAGTGATATATAATAGTATCCCTATCGAATCAATTTAGAGTTAATACAATTGAATATATTTATTGCTATTATATTCTGTCTTAAGTACAGTCATGGCAAATCCTTTTTATTTTCGTTGTATCAGCTGTATTCCATCTACTCTTTAACAGTAAATCAGTGTTATATTTTTATACTTTGTTATTTCATATTCAATATTTATTGTTTGTTTTTGCCTTTACTTTTTTACTTTTAGGAAGCACATATTCCCAGTGGTTTAGTTGGTCAAGATCCAAAAAGACAAGAAACTAGTGGGACTCTGGCTGTTGGCCGAATTCAGACTGCTGACGTAACTGATGTTGCTCGTGTGATGAAGGAGATATTTTCTGAGACTTGTTCTTCAAAAAATAAAATTGGTGACTCTTCTACAGTTGAAGTTACAAGTGCCCCTGTTTCAAGTAAGATATCTGTGGAAGTGGCAAAAAAACAATGCTCAGAGGGTAAAGCAATATCCGCTGTGTCAATTTTAGAAGCAACAGTTCCAGTCATGGGGAGTTCAATTGATGATTCTAAACATCCTGGGTCTGGAGATGGTGTCAAGATGGAAGGGGATCATACTCCTGCTTTGGGTAAGGATCCTACTTCTGACATTGATGCCTCTATGCTTGAAAGCAAGACCAGTCATGGCCCTGTTGAAAAAATGACAGGGTTGATACAGGCTTCCACTGAAAACCCAATCACGGGAAGTAATATGGAGGTCAATCATTCAGTTCTTGATGCTGGTGACAGGGACAATTTTACTTCTCAGAGACCTGCTCCTGAAGGTCTTCTTGGTGATGGTGGTGATCCTCCCATGGTAACCCTAACAGTTTCAGATGCAACAGAACACCCTGTGAGGGGCTCTGGAAACAGAACAGAGGCTTCAAAAGCATCTCCTAGGTCTTCTCCGCATGTTGTTAGCCTTGGCAACCGTACAATTTCTGCTAAACCTGATGGCACTGATTATAATTCCATTGGGATTGTTACTCCTGTTGCAGATAGTGTATCTAGAAGCAGTAATGAGCCTTCTCTGAAAGAGTCCCTAGATTCTTCTCTTGAAATCAGAGATGATGAAGCTAAATCTCAAATTCAACCGGGGGTTGATATAACCAAGGTCGAGGGTGAGGTCTGCAAAATGCAAATTGTTCCTGCTGTATCAGAGGTTTGTTTTTTATTCTGTTTTTCTTATCTTGGTTTTTCCTTAGACAAGGACTGCATCTGCTTATCTTTCTAATTCTTGGATGAGTTTATTTTTAAGGTAAATTTTCTCACTTGAGGTGTCCACAAGACTTTGGAAATATTACATTGGAACCCCCCAAACATCTGGCATTTCTCTGTTTTCTTCTTAGGTGTTAGTTTTTTTCCAACACAATTTGGGGTTTCTCTTTGTTTTGCTTCTTAGGTGACTTGTTACCACATATGGTAGTTTTGCTTTGATTTTTTTTTTTAAATCGATATTTGGTTGCAGAACAGCTACATTTGCCAAAATATTTCACCGCTTAAGGGTTTAGAGTTTCTTAACATTTAGCTATATTGTCATAACTCTTTGTTCAACTTTCTGACTTGTTACCCATTACATGTGCCATGTGCAGTTTCCTTTTCTTATTCAAGGGCCAGTTTGGTTTTGTATTTGAGTTTGTGTTTGCTTGAAGTTTAGGCATAGTTCTAGCATGTTCCTTAAATCCACTGTTAGTCATTCACGGGTCATTAGGCTTTAATAACATAGGATCTAGGAAGGGCTTTTGGGGGGGGGGGGGCGGGGGGGTTGTGCGTGTGTGGGAGTGATGTTCTGTGTGGGTGATTAACAACTTGCTTTATTGATGTATGATTTTTTTTTCCCTGTATCAATTTCTGCGCATACATTCAGTTGGTAACTAATAAAATGCTATTACCAGGCCTCTTCTCTTAAATATCTATCTTGTTCCAACAAGAAAGAGCCAAAGAGTTCTGCAGCTGGAGCCAGTCATAAAAAGGATGTTATTTCTCAGTTTGGTGGGATTGTGCCGCTAAATATTTATCCACTCAGAGGAGGAAATACTGATGGCTCATGTGAGGATGGTGTTGTTGGAAGTTCAGTAGTAGTGGAGGAACCACACAAATCTGAAGCAGTTAATGAAGCAGAACATTCTCAGGTTGGTGCGTTTGTGCCAAAAGATTTGTCAGAAAACATGGTTCTACCCTCGACTCTACTGGAAAGGGAGGAAGATAAGGACAGTAGACCATTTGAGCAGGGTTTAGCTGGCAGCTCAATAGAACCAGAAACATTGAAGGGGTTTGAGGCCCAAATGGCCAGTAAAATGGATGTATCTAATGCCAATGTTATCATTCCAGAAATTACACCAGAACATGTGTTCTTACCACAATCTTCCTTGGAAGCAGAGGAAAACATCAATGGTAATTTGGAGAATGTTGTAGCTTGCCATTCGGTGGTGCCAGAGGGAGCAAAAGGATCTGGAGTTGAAAATGATCAGATGAGCGCACAGAAGGTGTCTGATAGTGTACGAGAAATTGTGGATCCCCTACCATCTTCTCTCGTAATAGAGAAAGAGCAGGTTGAGGGCTCATCTGAGAAGGGTGCTCCTTGTTGCTCTGTAATAGTTCAGAATTCAGGAGGGTCAGAAGCTGAAGCAGGTGAGCAACTAGATGCATCTCATGTTGATACTTTGGTACGTGAAAATGTATCAGAGAACATGGTTTCAACAAAATCTTCCTTGGTTGAGGGCACTTCTGAGCAGGGTACATTTGGCTGCTCAGTGGTGCTAGAGACATCTAAAGGGTCTGTAACTAATAAGGAGGTTCAAGCAAATCCATCTCAGGTGGATGAAGTTGTGCTTGAAACTAACACGAGCATAGGGATGCAGGAATCTGAGATTGCAAGATCATCCGAGAACCACCAAGATGACAGCTCTGTAGCTGAGAAATCGAAAACATCTGCAATTGAAGAGGGCAATCAAAAGATAGTATCTGAGGTTGTTGGCATTGTGCCTGAAACTTCTTTGGAAAACAGTTGTGCTCCATCTGCCTCAGAAACAGAGGCAGAAAACATCAATTACTTACCTGAGAAAAGTTCTCATTGTGTCTTGCTTGCTCTAGAGGTAGCAAAACAGTTTGAAACTGAAAGTAGTAACCACCTGGTTGTATCTGGTGTTCCTATGACTGGGCCTGATAATTCTTTGGAGAACATGATCCAGCCTTCATGTTCTTTAACAATGGAGGTGGACAAGATTAAGGGCTTGTCTGAGAAGAGTTCTTGTGACATCTTAGTCGCAGTGGAGGAATCAAAAAAGTCTGAAAAAGAAAACGATGAATCTCATGTTGTTATCATGGAGTGTGAAGAAAGTCAAGTTGTTGGTACCAGGTCTGAACACACACAGGTCGGTAGCAGTGGATCAGAAGATACATCTGGAAACACAGACAAATCCTCATCTTCCTCGGAAATGCAGGAAGGCAAGATTGAGGGCTCAGCTCAGAATATCCCAGACGAATCAAATAGGTTGGAAGCTGAAACGGATGATCAAACTCAGTGGGGTGGGATGGCTCCAACCAACATGTCAGAAAATATTGAGGGCTCATCTTCCTTGGGGATGCAGGAAGACAAGATTGAGGGCTCATCTCTCATTGTACCAGACGAATCAAATAGGTTGGAAGCTGAAACAGGTGATCAAACTCAGTTTGGTGGAATGGCTCTTGCTAAGATGTCAGAAAAGATTGAGGGCTCGTCCCAGAATGTCCCCGAGGAATCAAGTAGGTCGGAAGCTGTAACAGAAGATCACGCTCAATGTGGTGGGATGGCTCTAGTGGACATGCCAGAAAACATAGAGGGCTTATCTTCCTCAGGGATGCAGGAAGAAAAGATTGAGGTCTCGTCTCAGAATGTCCCCGAGGAATCAAATAGGTCGGAAGCTGTAACAGAAGTTCAAGCTCAATGTGGTGGGACGGCTCTAGTGGACATGCCAGAAAACATAGAGGGCTTATCTTCCTCAGGGATGCAGGAAGACAAGATTGAGGGCTCATCTCAGAATGTCCTCGAGGAATCAAATAGGTCGGAAGCTGTAACAGATGATCAAGCTCAGTTTGGTGGGACAGCTCTAGTGGACATGCCAGAAAACATAGAGGGCTTATCTTCCTCAGGGATGCAGGAAGACAAGATTGAGGTCTTGTCTCGGAATGTCCCCGAGGAATCAAATAGGTCGGAAGCTGTAACAGAAGTTCAAGCTCAATGTGGTGGGACGGCTCTAGTAGACATGCCAGAAAACATAGAGGGCTTATCTTCCACAGGGATGCAGGAAGACAAGATTGAGGGCTCGTCTCAGAATGTCCCCGAGGAATCAAATAGGTCGGAATCTGTAACAGATGATCAAGCTCAGTTTGGTGGGACAGCTCTAGTGGACATGACAGAAAACATAGAGGGCTTATCTTCCTCAGGAATGCAGGAAGACAAGATTGAGGGCTCACCTCAGAATGTCCCCGAGGAATCAAACAGGTCGGAAGCTGTAACAGACGATCAAGCTCAATGTGGTGGGACGGCTCTAGTAGACATGCCAGAAAACATAGAGGGCTTATCTTCCACAGGGATGCAGGAAGACAAGATTGAGGGCTCGTCTCAGAATGTCCCCGAGGAATCAAATAGGTCGGAATCTGTAACAGATGATCAAGCTCAGTTTGGTGGGACAGCTCTAGTGGACATGACAGAAAACATAGAGGGCTTATCTTCCTCAGGAATGCAGGAAGACAAGATTGAGGGCTCACCTCAGAATGTCCCCGAGGAATCAAATAGGTCGGAATCTGTAACAGACGATCAAGCTCAATGTGGTGGGACAGCTCTAGTGGACATGACAGAAAACATAGAGGGCTTATCTTCCTCAGGGATGCAGGAAGACAAGATTGAGGGCTCACCTCAGAATGTCCCCGAGGAATCAAACAGGTCGGAATCTGTAACAGACGATCAAGCTCAATGTGGTGGGACAGCTCTAGTGGACATGCCAGAAAACATAGAGGGCTTATCTTCCTCAGGGATGCAGGAAGACAAGATTGAGGGCTCACCTCAGAATGTCCCCGAGGAATCAAACAGGTCGGTATCTGTAACAGACGATCAAGCTCAATGTGGTGGGACAGCTCTAGTGGACATGACAGAAAACATAGAGGGCTTATCTTCCTCAGGGATGCAGGAAGACAAGATTGAGGGCTCACCTCAGAATGTCCCCGAGGAATCAAACAGGTCGGAATCTGTAACAGACGATCAAGCTCACTGTGGTGGGACGGCTCTAGTGGACATGCCAGAAAACATAGAGGGCTTATCTTCCTCAGGGATGCAGGAAGACAAGATTGAGGGCTCACCTCAGAATGTCCCCGAGGAATCAAACAGGTCGGAATCTGTAACAGACGATCAAGCTCACTGTGGTGGGACGGCTCTAGTGGACATGCCAGAAAACATAGAGGGCTTATCTTCCTCAGGGATGCAGGAAGACAAGATTGAGGGCTCACCTCAGAATGTCCCCGAGGAATCAAATACACTGGAAGCTGAAACTGTAACTGGTGATGAAACTCAGCGTGATGGGATGGCTCCAGCGAACATGTTGCCTCCATCTTCTCCCTTGGAGGAAAAGACTGATGTCTTATCAGAGAGATCGAGCTGAATAATATTGGTAGATCCAAAACTATCTGAAGTGTAGATTAAAAAGCTGTCTTCGGCTTGGATTGTGCCAAGAAAGCACCAACGAGCTTGGCTTCATTTTTTAGCATCGGCGGGAAGATTCGAGGGCCAAGCTGGAAGGACCCAGTGGGGAGGTCAGTGGCACCGGAGGAATCACAAAGATCTGTGGTTGTTTCTGTTTCAGGTATTTATGAACAAATAATTTTTTGTATAGCTGCCCTGTAATTTCCTGAAATATAGCCTATATTTAAGCTCACTGAATTTGGGCTGACAGTCTTGACTGACAATACCTTAGTTAATCAGGTTTTATATTGCCTTGTGCAAGTGTTTAAGTGAATCTAATTTATGATGTGGTGTTGCGTGCAGCTCTGATAAACGTTAGTGTTCTCAAAACCCAAGAGTAAAAGAAGCTATGATTTATAAAAAAATTGAATAGTTGTCTTAATACTAAAATAAACAAGACATTCATGATAGACTATCATGGTGGTTTATTTAATATCAGTTATAAAATCTTTTATAGAACATAATTTAATATTAAATCTTATCTAATTAAAAGAATTCATCTAATATTAGGGTTTTTAAATAATAAAATACAAGTTAAACTAAAAGTCTTAATCTTAGTAGAAAAATTAAATCCAAATACAATGTAAATAAAAAATACTTCAAATATATCACTGAAACTATTTTATTCACAACATTGCATGTGAACTTTAAAATTTGGTTTATGATGTGTACATGCAAAAATAAATTATATATAATATTATATATTTTGGTTTCTATGAAGTCCACTTGTAGTTTCCTTGATATTCTTTTACTTCAAACTATAGTTCATCATTGCATATGACGTACGACGTCGTTTATCATTGCATGTTAATAAGCACCAAAATAATCTACCATCTCCTCCATGTTCGTTTGCAAGATTTTCATGCATGACTAAAAGATACTAGCAAGTCTCTAACTTTAGGTCAAAAGACTACAATTGTTTCTCAACACCCTTTCTTATTATTTTATCTTAAACACGATTAGATAATTGAAATTTTTCTTCCACCAAACTCCTCCATGTTTTTCCTCCTTGCCTCTTAAAAAGGTTGAATATAAGGCACATAATAATAATAATAATAATAATAATAATAATAATAATAATAATAATAATAATAATAATAATAATCTATTTGATTTTACCCTATATAAATCTCTTCATGATCATCTTGTATAAACTTCAAGTTTAATGATTTTCTCAAATCCTGCCAAGATTAAATCAAAACCATTTCAATACAAGTTTTAAAGATTAGAAATTCAAACTATCATTCTCTAGCACCATAAGAAAGTGTATGACAGGTTCTACTTTTTAATTATAAGGAATTTTATTAAAATAAAAGTTAAACTAAATAATATATATATATTTATATAATGAAAAATACAGTGTTTCTATGTAAACAGACAAATTTAGGGTTTTACCATGGTATATCTTTTATTGTGATAAAGAGTTCAGGTTTTTATATCTTAAATTAAAGGTAATTTAAATTATATTGAATATTTAAAAAATGGATTTAGATGAATCATACAGAAGATACTAGTCAGTGCACCTCAATATGATGATAGGATTCATATTTAATGTCTTGAATGTAAAAAAAAAAAAAAAAAAAAAAAAAAACTACGTTATATAATGTGTTTCCAGCATTATAAAACTTCTTTAGTTGGGGTATAAAAAATATAAATTAAATATAAACTTATATTTTCTAAAAAATGTTATTGATTTTTAAATATTAAAGCAAGAAACTGATCATTCTTATAAAGAATTATATATATGGAAGTATTTTACTGAAATTTCTTTCTATTTTATATTTTTTTTTATTTGTCATTGAAATTGATTTTGGTTGCTAAGTATATATGATTTTTATTATTATAAATACATCAAATCAAGAACCCGACAGCTATTTCTGGGTTTGGTTTTACTTCCTTCTGTATCTATAGTTCTTGAAAAAAACTCCTGGGCAACTACGCACAGAGATTGCTATTCATTTTTAGGGTATCACAATTCACAAGAGATAAAAGAATCCATCCGAGAAATTAAAAACTTCCATTTAAATTATGGTAAAAGAAAATAAATGAAAGATTTGACTTGATCAAGGGCATGCTGGACTTGTATCAAGGACTTTCTCTACCTACATTTCCTACTTTAATCAAGCCCTACGTGGGATACACGTTTCCCCAGGATGGAAATTTGTACCAAATTCAAAATTAAGTTAATTAATGCATTCATTAATCACCATTAAAATTAATTTCTAGGTGGAAGTAAAGGCAGTTGCTTGTTACCATCATGCACATTAGCAAACAGTTGTTGAGAGAAAAGGATAAGTGTATATCTAACACCATCATTCACAGTAGCAAGACTGAGCTATGAAGTTGATTGGGGTAATCAATAACTAATAACAGCTGGGATCCAGCATACATCAAATCATACAACACTTGGAAGACATGAAAGAGAGTTTCAAGGTCTAAGAAAACACAGAAAAATGAGTCCAGCCTGGCATGCTGACACATGCATGCTCAATCCGAATAATTTAGGAGAAACAATGATATTACATCCTTCACTGGCAAGCAATAAGGTGCAAACAATGATACCAGAGCACGACTTTTGTGTTCTCTGATCAGTTCAAGGGTAAGCAAATCAATAAAAGTACAAAAATAAGCTTTGATGATTCACAATTTCCCCCCTTCAATGCTAACTTAAAGGAAAATATTCGCTCTGCCTCAAAGGGAAAAGGCTGCTACTGTAGACCTACTAGTAGGTTCATTCAGTCCAGTTGCCTTGCAGCTTTTCTTTATACCTTTAGAATCTCCGTGACATGAAAAGAGCTATTTTATGGACAGACATGCACACATGATAGATAACTGCCAGCAGAAACTGAATTCAATGATGAAGGTTAAGAGTATGATCTGAGGACTTAATTACCTAAAAGTGTTAGATTAATAAGGAAATAGCCAAAAATCCGAACTATAATGTATGTAGATCGCATTCATGAAAAAACTTTAAACTATCCTCGCAGCTGCATATACATGTATTTCTTATTCCTTGACCTCTACAAATACAAACCATGTTTTGGTAATGAGATAGAAAATGACTGCCACTTCACATCATTGACATAGGCTGGCCAAACTTTTGATGCAAAGCCATATAATGCACAACAAGTCATTTTGCAAGAATAAGATGATCAAGGTGATAAAGATGGCTTCATGGCCAAATAATTATAAGGTAAGTAATACAATCTGATGTTTACTGTTAGTGAATTCTGTCTTTGCAAGATTTGATCTACAGAGTATTTTGTACAAAGACACAAGAAAAATATATAAATATAAGGGGGGGAAAAAGAAATAAATTATACAAAAAATTAGATCGCACATTCATAGGGGAAAGCTACAGTACAATAAATTAGAAAAAAAAGCTAAACATTGTACCATAAATCCAACTTCATAAGAGGAATACAGTTTCTCATCCTCGTTGATCACCACTATTTATCTTGATCCCTATAAGTTGCTCAATTGGTTGGCGGCATATGGGACACTTATTTGATTGAAGTCTCAGTTCGTTTGCACACTCGCTGCACATGCACTGAAAAGATACAGGCAGCATGACTTGAGAAGATAGGAATAGAGGTTCAAATATAAAGGTAAGGGCAAAGAGAGATTTAAACTTGTAACTGCATGCAGAGTGCAGACAATTTCCTCAAGGAACATAGAAAGAAGAGAGAGCTCCTAAGAAAAGTTTTATTGAAAACTATGCAAAATCAGATAGTGAACATTAACAATAGAGAAAAAAACTATTCTAGTCTAGATTTCCACATAAGACTAAAAATAGAAAATGTCTGTCTGTGTGAGAGAGATGCACAAAGGGATATATCCACTACATAAATCTAGAAATTAGATAACGTGCACTCATGTGCCTGGATTTTAACCTTCAATTCATGATGCACAATTCAAGCATTAGAGATGCAACCTTCCTGATATCACATTTAATAGTGTATGCAATTATTAGGCATGCTTGCAAGAGCACCACATGGATCTCACTTGTGATTGATAGCCATAACTTAAAATTGTGAACAAAACAAAGGTGAGACTCACCATATGTCGGCAAGGTAACACAGCGGTATCCTTAGGTTCAGTCATGCAAATCACACACTCCTTCCCTGGGTCACTGTCATCAAAGCCTTCAGCTGCTGAGCTTCCTATTCCGTATATCTCACGCAGCTCATATCTAACTCCAGCAACCCACAGAATCTGCCTGATTACTCTCACATTGAAATTGTCACCATTTTTCTTCTCGAAAACAGCTTGAGTAATCTGCCTGTGGCGTAGTGTGTTTGGCATAGAATCAAAATGTTCATCTGTAAAATCATCTGGCAAGTTTGTTTCAGCAACTATTACAAGTGGAAAGACATCTTCTTCAGGTGATGATTTTGAGAGATCATCCAACTCAAAGAAGCCCAAATCAATGCCTGTTCCTGAAGGCTGACAAAATCTCTGGCCAAGACCTTTCTGGAAAGAGATCTTCACGGGTAAATGGGCTTCAGGAAATGCAGGAACAAACCTACCATCTGGCTCTTCCTTGGCAAAGTAGAAAATCGTAATGCTGTTATTAGAAAACAAACAAAAGACACAGTATTATATTTTCAAAAAAAATTCCATGGTGTTTGCAAGGTCATTGTGTGTGTGAGAGCGAGTAATTAGAAAACTTAGAGAATCATGCTGGGATGAAGCTTTTAGTTAATTGCTAGTATTTCCTGTGCTCTGAAGGGATCTAGTGCTTTGGTTCTGTTATGAAACAATCCCAATGAGATTCTCATGCTGTGACATTTGGATGTTCTTTTTAAACAAGCCAGATTGTAGGGTCAAAATATGTTCAAATCCAGAGACAAATTTGGCATCAATGTTTGAAATTGCTTCTTTAGACGGGCTAACTTCAAACTGCAATTCCCTATTTCAGATTATTTCATGTTATTGAAATTTTCATCAAACAAGATTCATTTAAGAACTTAAATTAGCATGCTAATAGATGTAATACATCAGTATTTTCCAAATATAAACACCTTCCTAGAAAAGACCTGGAAACATCAATATAAATGCCACTAACGTTTTCACTTATGTGTATGTCTTCCTATACTAACCAGATGCCTGTGCTTATATCTGAGGTCAACTAGATTGAGACAGAACATATTAATGAAGGTCTATGAAGGGCTCCTAATTAGTGCATTACAAGCTCTAACTTGACTATCCTGAGTCCACAAAAAAAATAGCTATGGTATATCTATCCTACATGGAGAATAAACAAATAAAGAAATCACCATATAGAAATTTCATGCATACAGAATGAAAAGTTTCTTCCAATCAGCACAGCAAACTAGTCAAGCCTCCCAAAGAGGAAGATAATCTTCCATAAAGTCAAACAAAAGATGGGGAGAGAGAATAACAAAATCCAACTAAAAAGCGGTTTGTTGGTCAGTGCATGAAAACTTCATGTCATTCTTAATATTACAATCGGTACAGAGGACACACATTTCTTTCATATTGTGCTTGTGTAATCATAAATGTTAAAACTTTTGAGCGAGTTAATTTCTGACATAAAAAAGCCAAAACTTTAATATATAACTCTGTCAGTCTTTCTCAAAACAAAAAAACAAAACTGTGTCAGTCAGCATACAGACCAACAATACTTTGATTACAATTGTAGTAAATTGTAATCAAGATTTCATGGTACTTTTAGTAAATTATGTTGTATTTAAGACAATAATAAACAAAAAACAGAGATACTGAAATCAAAGGGCAAAACTAAAACAGTTGCTACTGAAGCCCATATAATGAAAAATCTAGGCATCATAAGGCCTTTTTTAGCAGTGTTCTTGTAATGGCTTGTATCAGACAGTCCAATTCTTATTCACGGCCATTTTGATGTTTGATTATAGCCCTTTTTTAGCAGTGTTCTTGTAATGGCTTGTATCAGACAGTCCAATTCTTATTCACGACCATTTTGATGTTTGATTATAGCATCTTGTAACTAGACTTGAGTATAAATTTTGCATAATCAATATTTTTACTAAACCATATTAATTTTCTAACAAGCAGTTTAGCTTGACTATTCACCTAATTTTACTAATCTATATGTCAAACATAGGAAAAAATGGCCAGCATTTGCAGCATATAAGCAACCATAGTCCACGATCTCTATGTATCTCTAGAGCTATAGATTAGGAGAACATCATAAAAGGGGAAATCAAACTCAGGGTTTGGTTATTGTCGTGTCACTCTGTTAAATCATTCAAATCTCCCTGTTTTGGCTCGTTCTTGCAAATTTCATTTCCGAAACCCTTCACACTACTCTCTCATTTCCACCATCGAGGCTACTCTAGAGAGTCAACAATTAAGAGATAAGATGCATGAGGTCCATATTCTATATCACCCCATACTATCACTTGGGATATCACCCCAAGCCCCCATATGCATTGAATCCCCAATGTGAAATGTTATCGACATTAAAAAGTCACCTAATAACATATTGAATTTATTCCTTCTTGGGGGTAGTCACTCTTATCTTGCTTCAATTCCTTCGGTCACTCATAACAGTACAAAATCTAACCTCAGACTTAACTAAAGGGATCCAATAAAGTTAATCTCGTAGCTAAAGGAAATTAAGAGATTCAAGATCTTGATTTAATTTCTTAAGCAAAGCAAATAATCCATGTCAGGTTAGCAACAGAAGCAAACCCTTAATCAAGTATCATATAACAAGCAGCCGATTTAATAAAAACTTCTTCTTTATCAAAACAAAAGCAAGACTTTAACAATAGCAAATCAAATACTAACCTCCCATGAAACAAAGCATCGAAAACGAAAGAAACCAAGAAATGATCAGGATTTGAAACATCAATTTCAACCTTTAAAGTATCTTTATGAACATTGACATCATTCCTAATCCTCTTTGCATTCTGATGATCAACAAAAGGAGCCGGATCCAGCTGAATTGGCAGAGCAGAAGTAAAACCCACATTAGGCCTAATCACAGGAGACCACCCACTAGTGGGTTGATAATGACTGGTATAATAAAAGGGTTGGTATTGGTAATTGTGATTTGCATAGTTGCGGGAGTGGTATGGATGGGAGTTGTAGTAGGAGTGAACTGGAGGTGGAGGGTGCGTAGGATAAGGGTAAGATTGTGGTGGTGATGGGGTGGTTGTTGGTGGTTGTTGTATGGTGGTGTAGTAATTTTGATGCGGTGGCGGGGGAGGAGGAGAGACGGCTTCTCCGGGATGATAGTAGTAAGGTGGTAGCGGTGGCGGAGGGGGTGGATGCGGGTGATAGAAAGTGGTGGTTCTTCTTCTACTATTGCTCCATGAAAGTCCCATTTTCGGGTGGGACAGAAGTGAACAGGGTGTTGATAGCTGGAATTCAGAGTTTTGTGTTGTTGAAGAAATGGGTAAAAAGAGTAAAACTGTTCGTGTTTTTTTGGGCAAAACCCACTTAACTGCATCCACTGTGTTTTCATACATCCATCAAATAAGCCCTAATTTTTCCAATTTCGGTCAATTGAATACTATTTTTCAAAATCAATTATTTTTTATACACAACCCAGATAAAATAATGATAATAATCATATATTACGAGATCCGTTTATAATGTTAATATTTAAGAAAATCATAACAAAAGAGAAAAATAAAAATCAATGGTAATCAATCAGGAGTGATCACGTTAGTTATTTCCAGCTAAACGAGACATGCTAGATTGCCGTCGTTGTCGTCTTCTTCCTCTCTAGCTCCGATAACAGACCCAATTTCTGGTGAAAAAATGGTTTTTCCAGCCAGCCATTTTTAGTTAACATCAGTGGTTTAAGAGTTTTCGGCGAAATCTCATCTCCGATGAACTTCAAACAGCACCACCAGCATCTCCTTATAATGTTGTCCAGTCTAAATGTTCCTGTCTGATGCATTTTCACTCTGTGGACATTTACTTATAATGTTTATGTTAGTTTAATATACTTTATAATTAATCAATTACTTAGTAATGTTATTATATTCATATAAATATATAATTAATAATAATAATAATAATAATAATAATAATGTCTAATTCATTTTTAACATTCATATAAAGACCAATAAATCTAATATTTGATTTATGAATTTAAAATAAAGATAAAGTTCATGAAACAAAAAAAATTTGTAAATAAAATTAAAAGGTTGTTATAATTATAAGATTTTTATTGCATCAAAAAATTGTTCCTAAAATATTTTAGTTGATGTTTTCTTAAATATTAAATATTTACTAGAGTCGTAGAGATTGATACATATTATTATTATTTTTATGAAAAGAAATAATTATTCATATAAGTTAATGTATAAAGTATACTTAAAATTAATATACAAAATATTTGTCATATATATATATATATATATATATATATATTGAACTAACCCGTATGAGAATTTTGTGTAAATATTGTTTGTGTCTATGAAAAGACTGACAAGATTTTCAATTTTTTTAAAAAAATACTTTTAATTTAAAAAAAATACTTTTAAAACGTAGTATCAAATAGTATTTAGTTGTTAGATAAAACTTTTGGGATACCACATCTATTATACATGTTCTTTTTCTTAAAAAAACAAAATTACTTGTGCATCAGTCCTAGAATTTTTTTAGGCAAACATATATTCGACAACATGTTAGATTTTCAATGTTGTTAGCCAATGAAACATCTCATGTACATGTGTTCTTCAACTCCTTCCTCTTCCATCATATCATCCTCCAAGAGAAACTCATATGTAGTTGGGATTTTGTTTCAAAAATAATTTTTTTTAAATAAATAAAATTATTTTTATTTTTTACTTTAAATTCAATTTTTTAGGTGTTTTTAGATATTCTCGCATGCCGGTGTAAGAAATTATTTTCAAAAAATAAAACAATGTTATTTTGATACAAATCTGAACGAAAAACACTTTCAAAAACAGCACCAAACACACTCGCGCAAACAGGCAATTGATATCAAACCGGAACTGAACCGATCAGAGAAGCAAGAAAAGAGGCTTCGCTAATATGTCAACATTCTTTAGCATACTCTGTGGTAATGTGATAGCACAATCTGTGATCTTCAAGACACACAATTAATTAAAAAGCAAGACAAAATGAAATTAATGTTAAGGATGTGGGCAGGAAAACAAGCTCAGATTTCCACGAACCACCCAGCAAAAACCATATAAACTCAACGAAAAATCAGCAAAACTCAGGCCTGGGTTTCTTGCGGACCAGTATGGAGCCTCTCTGATGATCCCTGAAAATTCTGATCTCAGAATAATCTCTCAGATCCTCGAGGCTAATATACTGCTGCTTGACCATCCTGGAGAAATCACCTCCGGTGTCATGAACCCAGATGTAGGGGTGAAACGCTTCGTCGTAGTAATACAGCAAGTTCTTATTGCCTCCGCCGCTAGCACCGCCACTCCTGCCGGGCATGTAGGTCTTGTATATGTTCTTGCATTTCAGTCTTTTTGAAGAACCTGGCTTCAAAGTGTGCACCTTTTTCAGTATCGATCCAACCCTTATCTGCAGTTCAACTGGCCTGTCACTCAGGTTCCAGACGCTGCTGCCAAATCCTGATGTCTGTGTTGGATCGCGACAGCCATTGATGCAACCCCTGATCGGGAAGATGCTGAAACCTGCAAGCTTTCCTCTCAGGGACTCGAAATGTTTGGTCGCCATAAAATCTGCCAAAAAAGATATTCAGAGCCGTTCACTTAGCCAGCTAGGTTTGTGCATGCTTCATATATAAGAAAACAGAACCAGAATTTTTCTGAGGTTTTGGCCTGGAATGGATGGCTGCGATGCTTAGATTGTGGGGTCCTCGAAAAAGAGGTTTTGCTGATGAAACATGGCAACAACAAAAGCTTGAAAAATTCCCAGTGTCTGGCTTTTCTATCGTTTGTTGGGGAAAGTAAGAAAAATAAACAGAGCCAATGGAACCCACAATGCATTCAAGTTTTTTTTTTTTCATCATAATGAGGCTGCATGTGATCTTGCTTCACCTTTCATCATTGGAATTGCTTTAGGGTTTCCTGCTGTTCAAGTCTCGAACAAACTTTTCTAACCTGAAGCATTTTAATATGTGAAAATGTTACCTTTGATTTTGGATCTCAACGCACCATATGGGGACCATGGCTTCTCAGCAGCAGGCCATACAAATTGCTGCATAAACAGATAACACCACCAATTATGCTGATCAAACAGTAATTCCTATCTTCTGTCAGCAATGGGGTTTACTGTTCAACAAATGCCACAACTTCCAGGTAGTAATTGATTTTACCTTGACCACAATACGGATCATATCCAGCAACCGCATTATTTAAGCACCAGGAATCTTCTATCCTACTTCAATCAATTGTTTGGTTTGTGCTTGGTCACATAAGAAGGGTGTAGTTAATGTCCTCGAGGGATGTGACATGGCGGCAAAGAAATTGAGATCTGCATAGCAGGTCTCAAGTTTGAGTCAGGGCGTGCACTACTTGTAAGAGTCTGGGACAGTCAAGGTTTTACTCACTCACCTGGACCCACAAAATACGTTTTCCAGGGATGATGTTTCCTCTAATCCAAAAAAAAAAAAGAGTGTAGTTAACGTATTATTAAGAAAATCCTTCCTCTAACCGGTGATGCTGGTAACCTTTTCCATCAAGAACACCCTTGAATTTCAAATCAGTTGGCACGGCAGCTCGGAATCCTTATAAAGTGCATTTGAATTGGAAAAACATCATGAGGATTTCAAGACCATAAAAAAAAACATCTAATTTGATGTCTTTTCAGATAAAAACAGTTTGAAAACACTTTTTAACCACGTAACCAAACACAGAAACATGCAACCATATAGAACTATCAGAATCAGTTTACTGTCAAAAGAATATGATGATCCGAGGAACTCCAGCTTTGCATGATCTTCATTTATTTAGGAAATTCGGTTGTTCATAATGTTTGTCAACGATAGAACACTGCAGGTAATAGATAAATCATGAAAACAAAAGTTCCAACCCATCACTCCTTCAAAGATAGAGAGGCTTGTACTTGCGAGGAATATTCAGCTGAAGTTTTTCTTAATGCTCTGTGCGTCCCAAACATGATAGGAGACTGAATAATGACAGAACAGCAAAACATGATAGGAGACTGAACTATTCTTTCATTCTTCAGTGATTTTTAATCCCATTAGAGAAGACAGCATATTTAAAATTTCTTCTGTTTAAAAATACATCAAAATAATTTTTATTTTACTTTTTATAAATTATTTTTGATATCATCACATTAAAACAATTTGAAAACACTAAAAAAAACAATTTTAAGCAAAAAAATATAAATAACGTTTTTTTATTTTTTTTCAAAAACACATTTTCAAAAACCCTCTCCAATCCAAACCTACATTTTTTGTTTATTTTAACCTTGTTTTTATATATATATAAAAAAGACAGGACTGTACAGATATGCGAATGACAGATGACAGGCACTTAGAGGTAAACTATCAAATAGAGCATGCCCCATCAAAGAGATAGGAAAAGAATTTACACGAATTATGAAGTTCATTTTTCATGTTTGTCTTCATATGGTTCGATCTTGATAATAAGAGGCTGATTCAGATTAACAAGAGTATCCGCCACAATAGGTAATTGAGACGAGGCCAAAATGAAATCTACATCTTCATTTTCGGCCAGAGTTTTATCCAAGGCAGACTTGGCGACTTTAGTAACACAGTAGATTAGAGCCACTGCAAAAAAGAAGAAGAAAAACAGTAAAAATTATATATACAGTCATAGTTCAGACATGATAAGAGGACAAACGACTTTCAAATTGAAGTAATCCATGATAGATACTACAGCCATGCACAATGTCTATTCAATTTCTCTCAATCTGGGATTAAGACTTTGATGTAGTTGCTGCATTCAAATTTCTCTAAAGGCAACTATCTAACATTCATAAATTTAAAGACTGAGAAGGTTGAAAGAAAATCACTGGTCAGGTAAAGTTTTACTCGCATGCGTCAAAAAGATAGTTTTGAAGTAGAGTTTCACAAATAAAAATTCTAGAGCACTTTTTTTCGGGCTGGTTACTTTTGTTTCACATCATTTTCTTTATCAGGTCATCAAATCACTACGTTATTCCCACTCAATTATCACTTAAATGGCGAGAAGATGCAAGCATGGAGACAGCTAGACAACACATATGTTAAATTCATTAGACTCCCTAATATGCATTGACAATCGCTAGAAACTTTAAACTCCCATAAGTTTCCTCACTGTCCTCGAAGGTCAAAGTCTCATTTCAAATGGCTGTAGGATCCAACTTGTTAAACAAATCCCATGTAGTTATTATAACTGGCACTGCACAAAGTTGACAGTTTCAGTAAGCAAGCCCCAAAAAACAAAGGAGCAACTTTCACCGTGTCCACTTCTATTTAGCTCCTTTCATTTATAGTGAAAGTCACCAACTCCTTTGAGTAGCGTTATCCCCTCATTGTTCTCAAATCTTGAACAAAATGGCTAAATAATCAAAACTGATAACTGATTCCTGAGTAATTATAATTGGCACTCAAAAATTAATGGTGATGTTTTCATTAGACAGGATGCAAGCTGGCTTGTCATTGCAACTTACCAGATAAAAGAAGGCCTGATATGATAAACACCTACATCCACAGTAAAAGAGCCACAAACATATCAGACTACAGATGAAGCGGTGGTTAAAAACAGGGAAAAAAGTAAGCCATGTAGACATACATATGAGAAAATGACTCGAAAACTTAAGAGCATATATGGAAAAGAGAGGGTGTTTACCCAACGAGTAGTTGAAAACTCACTCCACCCATGAGTCACATCAGAAAGATCCTTGAGAGTTGTTCCAATATATACGAAAGCAAGAGTTATTGGCTGTAAGAAATACCATGTTAGATGCTGTGACATGACTCTAACAAATACTACCTTCTCAATTAGATTCTTTCATGAACATCTTGTGAGCTAGCATAAAAAGTAATGACATTTTGGGGAAGATTTCCACTATTTTTTTAAACACCAATTTCTCTTTGTTTTCTGGATCTACACTGAGACAAACTAGCCAGCAATTGAAATGTTTGGTCGCTCTAGCTTAATAAGATCACTGAGCATAACAATTGTTTAAACAAGTCATCTAAGTGCCGCCCATTATAATGTCAGTCATTCTTCTATGGGCTGGGACTCCCTCCCTTTGGTCAGTAATTTTCACACCAAACAATCTTCAGCAGTGCACAACATGCCAGGATAAAACGTTGCAAAACATGCTTTAGAATTTATAACAAATGGGGGGCAAGCAAAGTGGAGACCGCGTCACTTCAACATGGCTCGACGGGCCCATCAAGCACCCGCACCATCTTTCAATTTGTTCACAAGAAAATAAACATCTTTTTTTAAATACATGTTTGGCATTTCATAGCAGAACTTTTGCATCACCGCAGCATTTTAAATACACAAAGCATTTGTATCGCACTGCAGCATTTTAAATACATGTCATTTCATAAGCAAAACTTCTGCATCGCACAATGGCATTAAGACAAATTCACGAAGTACTGTTGGATGAGTGAGCATACCATCATTCCTATCCAGGAAGCCAGCATGTATTCCCCTATTGGAACAGGAGTGACAGAAAGCAGGTAATTCAGCATGTTAAAGGGCAGTAAAGGAACAAGTCGAAGCAGCAGAACAATCTGTGCAACCAAATAAGAAAGTTTAGAGATTTCAGAGAAGAGTTACAGCAAAATTAGAATTAAATGGGCAGGAAAGAAAAGGAAAAACATGGAACATGCAAATACATGTTGAAACAAAATCGCTGGAGTTTTGAGTAACAATTAAGAAGTAAACAAACCTTGAAGCCAGACTTCTGAGTTGCAATTGCAACTGACCTAAACTTTGGATAATCCTTCAGCTTAGAGACAACGAAAGATCTCCCAATCTGAAGGCATCAGAATAAGATATAACTTAAGAACTCACTTGCAGTATCAAACGTAGAAAAGCTACTAAGAATTAAACACCAAAAAGAAATTAAAGTACATAACAAGAAATATATGTTTCCTTTTTTTTCCCAAGCCATTAATGGTATTCTATAAACAACAAAAGTAAGCTTTGATGAGCGGTTAGCATAAGACTAAATAACAAAATGACAATCTTCTTCTCCTTCTATGAATATTATGCTGCTGAAACTAGGAAGTGTATACCACTGTAAGAGTCTAATAGCTTACCGTTCTTCCTAGAAGAAACGCTGCCCCGGAACCAACAGTGGCACCAATAGAATCAGCAACAAAGCCCACTGGCAACCCAAAAAGATATCCACCACCAAGCTGAAAATGGAGACCAGGTTACAAGAGAGCTACATCTTATAAATTCAAGATTTTCTTCCATGACTGCTTGAAGATAAGCAGTTGGAGAAAGATCTAAGTCAAAAAATTGGGAGTGGAGAAGTTAGAGAACAAACAAAGCAAATAATTGGTTGTTTTAAATATTAAGAAAAGATAACAAAGCAGGCAAAAACACCAGAGAGATTATCGATACTCACAGTAAGCACTGATGCTGGAACAGCCAAGACTGTTAGAGGAATATATGCAATGGTCCTGCAAATTGCCAAATAAAAGTGAGATGGAAGGTCAGTTGTTTTTGTTTTTGATGTACTTTGTGACATTGCGGAAGAAGAAGGGGGGACGGGGTTACAAACATAAAGGTTCAGGTGATTGATTACAAGCTAAGAAATCAAGAGGCAAAGGTTTCCCAATGAACAAGTATAGGAATTATTCATGGCCATGCACAGTCAGCTAAGGAAATCAAGGAGGAAAACAATTTAATATCAAGTTAATTAAAAAACACAACAAAGATTGGGTGTATAAAATTGACTTACAGTACAAGAGGACCCCAAGGGCCAAGATCCTGCTGGACCCATAGCAAGAAATCCTTTAAAATCTGCAAGGAAAACCTCCTAAGTTGATACAAATACACAAATTCAAACATACTTAATGCACATTCCTTCATTATCAGCGCAATGTAATACTATAGGCCCATCATCCATAGTTCTTCAGCCAAAAGTGCTAGCCGGGGTCACTTTCATGATCACGGGACATAGACACCCAATGCAAGAAACTTGGGGCATGACACATTTAAAATATTCACTAAAGTAAGGTAACAACGAGTCTAGTAATTCAGAACAAAGTCCTTTCACTGCAATAGATCTTCACCACATTCCCCACATGAAAATTAACAGCCACACTGAGATGATAGCAGAGAGAATAGAGATTGCGTTACAGTTACATAAATAATCTGAATCAATACGCAACCTTAACCATAACAGCAAACACACATTTTAATTTGTCTCTGATCAGCCACAACAAAACCAGGGAGTGTCCCATTAGTTTAAACACTGAATAAAGAATCAGTTTAGTTCAAAGTTACGTATCGCTACATGGAAATAAATCTGGGGTACAATCACATTGCACAGAAACGCACTCCAATAAGTTCAGCTTCAAAGAAAGGCTAGCAGAACCATAACTGTACCTAACAACCCACAAATGCATCCTCACCAAAAACACCAAACAACCCCAATGCAGAAAACCACAATACGCGATGAATCAACCAAAAACTCCAAATCACTCGAAAGAGGGAAAAAAACACATCATAAGAAAAAAGGTGAAAGTGGGAGAAACCCGGATGGAAAAATGGAACCTTTTCAACAGGGAGAGTGAAGAAGCCGAAAACAACAGCGGCAATAAGGAGAAGAAAGAAAGTGATCCTAACAAGAGAACCCCATGTAAAAGAAGCCATAGAAGAGGAAAGCCTGAAACGCCAACGTCGACAATCTTCGTCGTCGTTTTGGCAATCTGATATTGCTTGCTTCAACGACAAGCGAGCTCTCAATCCTCCAAGATTTGCCAGATTTCTTGTCGTTTCAGGGAAACTAGAAGAAAATGGATGTGAAGATGGGTTATTTGTTTGTTTTCTGTTTTTCTGATAAAGTTTTGACCTTTATATTATCAATAAATTATTATTATTATCATTATTATTTATACTACTAAACATCAAAGAAAATGAAATGAAAAAACGCTCTCTAACCTCACCTCACCTAATAGTCAAATAACTGAGTAAAAACTGTGATTGTTTTGTGTTCGATGACAATAATTACAGGCGAAGGAGAGCTTCTTTTATTTATTTATTTTGTATTTGAAGTCCCTTTTCTGATCTTTAGCAGCTGCTGCTGCTTCTTTCTCTCTTCTGTTTTTGTTTTGTGCAATTATATTTTTATTTAATTTAATGATTCTTGTCGAACAGGGACTTTAAAGACTATCTAATGCACGGCCAAGCTGTCTCATCTAGTCTTCAAAAGTAACCCAAGATCATTATAATTTTTTTCAATTTGCAAATTGCTTTTGTCGTTCTGTTACTGGTAATTTGTTTAACCATGAAGTATCCTTCTTTTTTTTCTTCAACTGATGCCGTGCATAATTGAATATTGTAGAAATTGTTATCAGTCAACTACATGCTGTTACCTCACAGTCTAGGATTAGTGCATTGTTCGTTCCCAGATCAGATCAGCTGTTAATTTTGGATCTTATTCTGCTCTCCCCTGCATCCTGGTTTGCATTTCTCACTGCGGAAATTCCTTCTCTCTGCTGACAATTTCTGAGATCAAACTACGCAGCTGTAGCAGAAACATTGAGGTCCAACGCGACGAGGATACATATTAATCAAATTAGTTGAAATTACTGTAACGTGAACTTGCTCTGCTAAAGGAAGCTGCCGAAATTTCACTGCCCGGAAAGCATATTTTATAGGTCCAAGAGAAAGAGTAAAATACTGGATGTCTTTGATTTTTACAGGAGATGAACGTTGTAACTTAAACTCGAGATCTATTGTACAAATTTTAAGTTTTTTATCATTACATCTCCTGAGTCCAGCTATACATATACATGCTTGTGAGTTAAACAAAAATCATGGTGTTCGATTGCCAAAAGACTCCCAAAAGGTCATTTTCACTGCTCTCTGCATTTCAACCAAGTCAATCAGTTCAGGATTAAGGGAAATCTCTTTGCTTTTGCTTTTGCTTTTGCTTTTTTTTTTCCTTCCTCAATAAACGAATCCACGCCATGTCAAAGCTGTATATTATAGTGCCACCGAAAGTAAAAGGCGTTTTGATCAGATTGACAAGTGAGAATAAACCATAGATGGCTAGCTAAATTGCACTAGGTTTTTTCGAATTCGAAATACTCTCTCGCTTTTATCTACCGAGGAAAAGGATGCACTTTTGCAAATGCCAAGCTACAGTTGTTGGAAATCCAATCCTATGAATTTGAAGTCGTTTTCCAATGCCATAAACATCTTGAACAGGAGTGAAGAAAAACATAAATAAAGAACATGCCATCTTCTTTTCTGCATATCAACAGTTGTCATATGAGAATTTTATGAAGTTACACCTCGTATTTTGGAAGAGATTGTCTAGGCATAGCAATTATTCTTTTCTAAACAGAGATTTAATAGATTTCTCACTGGAGATTTATGCAGATTGTTGTTAAGGACTAAACAATTGAACAACTTGTGGTCAAAAAATATTTGCAGTAGGAGGATATCACATCTTCAAGTAATAAATCTCAAAACAATTTCGATTGACAAGATCCTAGGTACTCCTTGCTATATTGTTTTCATTGCATATATAATATATAAAGTTGTTGATAAATCTTTAAACAAATCTAGATTATCTATCAGGATATTAGGTACCACCAAATAATTTTGTTATATTGTTTTCATTGCATGTATAATATTCAAGAACTCAACAACTAACAACTCTAAAAGCAATAAAAAAAACACACTACCATTCCAAAAAATGATTTTTTTATCAAGATTTCGCTCATGGGTTTCTGTCAAAGACAGAGTTGGGAATGACTTGACAATGCTACATTCTACCTAAAACACTTAGTTCCTATAAACCAACTGCCACTTTAAGTGGCCTAATGAACACAAAACAACTGCTAGATTACCTTGAAGTAGATTGCTTGCACAATTCACTTGCAGAAAACTGCTAAATCAAGTGCAAACTCACTTATGATGCCTGAACTGCAGATTTCAACAATGCAATGGAGCTTAATATAGGTAATAATTACAACAAAACATAATAATAGATTCTATAGCTACTGTCTTTCCAGATTTCAAAAATCTCATAATATACCTTTGTAAAACATTGCATCTATAAACAAATAAAGAATCTCAACCCTGCCCGAAAGTGTGGTGTGAACCAACATGTGAAAATCACTACGTCTAGAATTTACCTCCAAATGCCCGCAGCCCATATCATCAGCAATTTTTAACTTTGCCTGCGACTCCTTGCACCGGCCAGTTCTGCAAAGGTGGCAACTTTGCCTGCAACTCCTTGCACTGGCAAGTTCTGCAAAGCTGGCAGCAGTTCTCTCACTGTTTATAGACAGCAAAAAGAATAAAATCAACCGCCTCCTTCACTTGCTATTTTGAACACATAGCATTGAGCAGCACATGAGCCAGCATGAGATCTACAAAATACTGGTGGCCAATTTCACCATCCCTCCACTTCATCTTGGCTGGACCTCTGCCATAGTGCACTCCATCATTGCACCGATTGTCAAAATGCCATGGAAAAGTCATATCAAAGTCATCTATCACCCCTGTAACCAACCCAGCTTGCCTAAATTTCTCTAAAGCAACCCAATTGTATACCTCCATCTTGTTCGGATTAAACTGCAGTGTCCTTGCATACCCACCGGTGGCTACCGTTGTCCGGTAAAAGATATGTGGAACTGCCAATCCTCTCTGCCTCACCGAGTCCATGACTTCTTTCCAGAATGATGCTGCATAGTCAGCTCCGGCCGTGTATGATCTCAAATTTCGCCAATGCACGCCATCGTGTAAACCTGAATTCATGATTATAGTGTCTGGCAACGTGTCCTCAGAGAAGTACTTCTTCAACAAATTCCTAAATCCTTCATCCGCCAAGGAATTAAATCCTTCATAATTCAGTGTTTCATTCCAATGGCCATTGAAAATGCTAGTAATCCGAACATTCTGAGATGCATCGTTGGGGTTTGAAAAATTCATATCAAACCGTCTGGGAACTGATGGTATTTGAGGCAAATCCAGCACAAAATTGAGCATGTTTCTTATAGTATCAACATGATTTGAATCACCCCAAAAGAAAATCCACCGATTCTTCAAGCAATTCCAAGCAGAATCAGCTGAAAACAGCCTAAATGAACAATGACTAGAATACACCCAGCCATTACTCTCTAATAACCCTAAAGAACCACTACACCAAGGACTTTGGCATGGAAAATCTGGCGCCAGACAACGGTACCGGCCATCATTACTAATTTGACAGCCATCATTTTTACCATATCTGGTCCACCTTCCTAACCAAAGATCTCTAATGAAATCAGATTTTTGACAAGTTTCAATCTTTGGCAATTGAGTGTGACCTTCAACAAACTTGATTTGAAACTTACGCAATTGTTTATCAAACGCAAACCTCCACGGTGAAAATTTAAGACCTTCAAAATGCCTATAGAGCAAAATAACAGTAAGATTATAATCACCAGCAAAATCAGGATGAACTTGAAGCGAAATAGAGTAAGACCCATTTCCAAAATCTCTGACTAAAGGCCTTGATTTCCATGTCTCCCCTGAAAGATCGGTCTCGAAATAATCTCCACCTAAACAAACAAGATTCTTGGACCCATCCAGAGCTTGAAAAACAAATTCATGACGATCACCAGCTGTCAACTCAATCGAATCTTTACCATCCAATCCAGGAATCACGATCTCCACTGTACGTGACTCTCTACAAGGCTCCCCTCCAGGAGCTAACCACCTTGAAAGAAGAGATGTAGTCAAGTTTGGCTCCAATTCAGTTGATACCCATTTCACATTACCACCTGGTTGATGCCTTCCTGGGGCTGGATCCTCCAAAACTCCATCTGAATGACTCTGAGGAAAAGAAACATTCTTGTCGTTGTTTAGTACAGTGTTGAAACTAGGAGGGGCACTGGTATTATTGCCGTTGGTCTCTTGGGCTAACGGGGAATCTGCTGTGATGTTCTTTGTGATTGAAGAGAGGTTTTGAAGGGTTTCCTGCTGCTGCTGCTGCTCTGTTAGATTTGTGAGAGGGTGTTGTGTGTGAGGTTTCATGGTCAAAAATTGCTTGGTGAACCTTCTTGATTGTACGACTCTTTTAATGGTAACGCCATCCAAGCTCCAAACAAAAACCATGACAAGGAAAACAAAACCTGTGAGCATGTGAAGACGCCATTGAAGCACAAAGCTTGAACGGTAAAGAAGGCATGATTGGTTCTCTCCCTTTTCAGGCATATCTGCTAAGAAAATAAACAGGAGAGAGAAAACTGTCAAAAACAAGCAGCATACAAGTAAAGGTTTTTGTCTGGGAGATAATTATTTGACGACAGCTAGTAAATTTCACGACACACCATGAAAGATTTAATCCTTTTTCTAAGAAAACAATGATCCTCGATTTTCTCGAGAAGATAAACAGAGGAGGAGGTGTAGGCTTCCTTACCTCTTACTATTATTAGAAGCCCTTTCGAGAGCTGAAATTTTCTCTGTCAAGTGTCACCCAAAAAAAAAGGCAATGTTCTTATTATTGGTAGCAAATTCAGCACTTCAAATAAATTCCCCGTTATATCACAACAGAGAGAGAGAGAGAGATGTTGAACAGCATTTCCTATTTGACAAAAATATGAAAGAATCAAATTAATTAATTATTTATCATAAAAGAGTTAAGAAAAATTATAAATAAAGATTTTAATTGACTAGAAGAGAAATATCAATGCTATCTACGTCATAGTTGAGTTTAAGGACAGTCTTGTGTTGTTGGACGAAATTAATGACTTTTTTTCTTTTTAAAATTATAGGTTAATTATTTTTATTAATACCTTAACCCTAATTTTTATTTTAAAAGTTTTTATCTATGTTTTTATAAGAGATTTATTGGTTTTTAATTTTGATTTTTACTTTTTATTAGGTAGAACTTTGTATAATCTAAATGATGAATTGATATGGATACGAATTAAATGTACGACTGTACGTAGTTTTTTAAAGTGTTTTTATTCAAAAATATATTAAAATAATATTTTTTATTTTTAAAAAATTATTTTTGACATAAACACATGAAAAGAATCTTATAAAATATTAAAATAAAAAGATTAATTATGCAAAAGGATATAGAAAGTTTCAGTGTTTCACCCATAATTGAATAAGAAAATGATTTTGAATAAACATTTTAAAAAGAAATAGGACGGAATCCTAAGCTAGAAGGACAACGAGGACAGCATTTATGTATTGACCAAAAGGCCCTTATGGTGTTGCTGAAATCTACCACCATGGCATCGGCGTCTTTGTGATTGGCTGGGAGATTGGGGGGCATCCATTCGTCAGTGAGGGAGGAGGGGTATTCATGTCATTTAGGATGCTGGTATTAAATTGTGAAGCATGGTGGGGGGCCCGGAAAGCTAGTGTCACGTGACCTGTTTTTTTTGGACGGTGACGGTCCCATGAGAAATGATTATTCCCTTTTCTCTCCATATTGTTTTTTAATTTTTTTCTTTTTCAGAAAATCGAGAGTTTGAAAAGTACCAGAAAGAGAACTTAAAAATTTTAATGACTTTTTTTTAAAAAAATTGTCTTTTAAAGCTATTTTAAATTCTTTTAAGTATTTTTTACATTAGAATTTTTTTGATATTTTTAGATTATTTTCATACTGGTATCAAAATTAATTTAAAAAAATATATATTATTCTAATGTATTTCTGAATAAAAAATATTTTTAAAAATAATCACAACGATACTTTAAAACAACTACTTGTATTTTATTTTTTTCATAAAATAAAGGGGAGTATATTCTAATGACCATATGCTAAGCAACATTGTTTCCTTCCTTTCTCACAAAATTCCATTTTCTTTTTTTGTTTGTCTGAGAATGTAAATGAAATTATATTTTGTTTATAAATATATTAAAATAAAAAAAAAATTATTTTTTTTAAATTATCTTTGATATCATCACATAAAATAATCTAAAAACACCAAATCTTTCTAATAAAAAAACATTTTTTCAAAAATACCTTTGAAAACCCGTGTCAAACAGGGTCTTACCTGACACTACATGAGGAGCAACAACTTAATTCCAAGTTTGTACCACTTAATCTCATGTTCGAGTCATTTGATTGTTAATATGATGGTTATTAAAAGCTTATTAACTTTAGGGTTTGTGAAATTAGTTAAGATGCATGTAAGCTAATCCGGATATTCCCGCTAATAAAAGAGAAATCCATAGTCTCTCATTACAATATTAACAACAATATAGTCCAGCTCCAAGACAATTCCTTTTCCATGCCTCTTAAAAAATAGAACAAGATGCTCGAAGGATGTTTCATTTCCGTTAATTAATAGCCTGTTTGGCCAAGCGGATGCACCGCCGTTTGGCCAAAATTTAAAAAAAAAATCTTTTTTTATTTTAAATGAATTTTTTTATATGTTTTAAATCATTTTGATGTGTTGATATCAAAAATAATTTTTAAAAAATGAAAAAAATATCATTTTGATATATTTCGGTATGAAAAGCACTTTAAAAATTTATCGCAACCGCACTCCCAAACAGCCCTCTCAATGAATTTGCTGTCTGCCGTTAATGCTAGGTGGCGAGGATCGAGATCCATTAATCTCGGCCCACATTTCAACAGCGACAAAACAAGGGATCCGTTATCAATGTCAGCTGCCGGTGTGAAACATGCGGTGGAAAATGCACCGTCGCAATAGCTGCTGTGCTGAGCTGGCATGTGCCCTCCTCCACGTGTCGTCTGCTACAGAGTTTATGAAGATATTTGTTATTATGCTGTCTTTTGCATCAGAGAACATGGAAAAAAGAAACCGCGTTCGGATCGTTGATTGTTTTGGACAGCATCTCATTTTCGATCGCATGGCGTTGAATTTTTTCAAATCTTATTTCGGTGGAGATATGGTTGTTAAAATCGTGATTTTAACATGAATTGAAAGTTATTTCTAAACTCGGATTGTTAAATCATACTTTAAATTTACTATACAAAAATCATAAAATCACAACTAAAATCGTGTGAATAGAAAAATCATAAAATCATAAGTAAAATATTTCCGAATATAATATAATATAATTATGGCCATAAAATTTTATTAATTAAGATTTATACATGATTTAAAAAAAAATACTTATTTTTTTGTTTTTTTATTTTAAAATAGGAGAGAGGGGGGCAGGTTAGCCTAGGAAGAAAGAGAGGGGGCAAGCTAGCCCAGGCTAGCCTGCGGAGAGGGGGGGGGGGGGGGGGCTAGCCTGGGGGTGGGGTGGGGTGGGCGTGACAGGGGCTAGCCAGGGGGCGGCAGGATAGAGGATAGGCTATAGAGTCTATAGGCAGAGCGGGATGGATTTTAGGATTGTAAAATCGGACCGATTCGATCCGATTTTAAGATTTTGACCCGAATTTGACCCGAAATAATTTTTCTCCCCGATTTGACACTATTTGATGAGTTGACTCGTAAAATCGTACGATTTTACGAGTCAACTTGCGATTTTGACAACAGAGGGTGGAGATGTTGTGGCAATCACTTTGAGGGTAAAGGTTTGGAGAAATTGTTTTTAAAAATATTTGCTTGTTTAAAAATATATTATTAAAAATTATTTTTTACATTGTCATATAAAAATAATTTAAAAATATCAAAATCAATTAATTATATATATATATATATATTTAAAACATTTTTGAAGCTTAATATCAAACAGGACTTCAGTAAGATTTGACTCTGGTAATGTTTTTGTGACTTTTTTAATTAATCTTTTAAATTTCATCATTTAACATTATTTTTATTAAAAATTAAACTTAATAATTTATTTTAATTAAGATTATCATTGTCTTAAGAACCAACATGCGAATTGATAAGTAACTTGGGTTGATCCAAATTAATATAATATATTTTCATCTTAATATTTATATAAAAATATCATTTTGAATATATATTTTGAGTCATAATATGTTCTTACCGGTTATTCAAGTTGACTTAACATATGATTTTCTTACTATAATTTTTTTAATAATACCTTTGTATTTTTTATAGTAAACTTTTTAATCATTAAATTTTTTTACAGGAAATATAACCCTAGAATAAAAGGAAAAAAGTAACATGACGTCATTTTGACGTAATTTGAATGGGTAATCAATCAAGGCCGGTGGCTAACCCGAATTAATTAATTTATTTTCAAGCAGCATGACGTCATTTTTGACAGAACCAAAATAGGAATAGAAATAAAATCTACCACCTATCTGCCCACCTAAACAATCAAATCTCCACCGTCCATTCTTTCTTTTCTTTAAATACACAACAGCAGTGAATCAAAAGATATTGTAAAGTGCGCGTTGGAGCTCCCTCCACATACTTGTATTCTCAACCTTCAACCTGAAAAAGACATTTAATGTGATGTTTGCTAATTATATTATTTTCTTAGAAAAATACAAATTTAAATGAGATAAAATAGATACAACTAGTCAAATGCCCGCACTACGTTGCGGGCGTAGTGCGGGCGAAACAAATAATCTTTATAATTGTTGAGATTAAAATATAATATTTCAATATGTAAAATTTGATATAATAAAAAAGATCAACATCATCTATTATAATAACAGTAATATCGAAGTCTTAACTTCTTAAATTATTATTACTATCACTATTAAAACAATAAACATTATTCAACAAATCTAAGAGGGAATAAAAAAAACATTAAAAAAAAACATGTAAGAACAAAAACTAAAATTATTATTATTATTCTTAATATTAATATTATTAGTGCTTTAATAACGGGAAGCAAATGAAATTAAATCAAAGGCTTAAAAAAACCTAAAAACATTAACAAAAGAGAAAATATAAAAATAAAATAAATGAATAAAAATAAAAATTATTGACTGAGAAAAAAATTACTTAAACTGAAAATTAAAAAAAAATCACACACTACGTTGCGGGCTGAGTAAATTGTTTTTGTAATTGTTGGGATGAAAGAAATTAATAAGATATGTTGGTCCAAAATTAAAATTTAATATTTAAATATGTAAAATTTAATATAATAAAAAAGATCACCACACCTTATTCTAAAAATAGAAACATTGAAGTTTTAACATCTAACACTATCATTGCAGTTACTGGCAAAACAATAAAGAAAATCAAATTATCCCTAGAGAAAAAAACTGAAAAACGTTAACAAAAGAGTACGTAAGAAAAATAACTAATTTTCTTCTTCTTCTTCTTCTTCTTCTTCTTCTTCTTCTTCTTCTTCTTATTATTATTATTATTATAATGAAAAAAAAGAAAGAAAGACAAAAAAAATGATAATAACTCTAACAAAATATAAAAATAAATAAAAAAAATTATAAGGTAAAAAAATTGATTTGACTTGAAAATAATAATAATAATAAAATAAATAATAGAAAGAACAAATAAAATAAATGACAAAACAAAAAGAAAAATTATTAACTGGAAAAAATATCATTTGACTTGAAAATTAAAAAAATAGATTGCACTACGTTGCGGGATAAGCAAACAATTTTGATAATTGTTGGATTTGAAGTAATTTATAGATTTCACTAATTTAAAAATAAAATATAATATCTACACATGTAAAGTTTAATATGATACAACACATCAATACACACTACCGTAACAACAATATCTAAGCTTTGACATCAAAGAGACGGAATAGATAATTGCCTCAAAAAATTTTTTTAAAAAAAATATTGGAAAACATAGTTTTTTTTCAACATTTACATTAACCTTTGTGATGTTGCCGGTTTGCACTACGTCGAGGGTTGAATATATAATTTTTATAATTATTAAGATTAAAAGTTTGATATAATAAAACAGATGAGCATACTTTATCATAATAACAATAACAATTATGTGATTTTTTCGTTAATTCACTGTTCAAAACCGGATAAAATAAAAAAAAACGCACGTATGTGCGCGAAGTATATTTTGCAAATGTTCACTCTACAGTAACCGTCTGATCTGTTTTAGTATATAGGATAATAATAATAATAAGTATAATATATATATATATATATATATATATATATATATATATATAAATGCATTTTTTTTATACACACACATTTCATTTTCTCTTGCAAACACGATCCAGATAGCATGAAAAAAATACACAAAAATCAACCCAGCCGTGAACTGTCAACAAACCCAATTGAAATTAAAAAACCCATAAAAATAAAAATAGAACTGCATAAACACGAAATAAAATTTAAAACGAATAATAAGCCAAACCATCACCACATTGGCAAACACCTCTAATTACACCCAACTCATCGATTGGGTCAAAACACAAATAATAAACTCTCTGTCCCAACACACCGAAGCATTGTGGACTGCTGAGTCCTCCACCGGCACTTTTCTTTTAATGCCAGCCCCCCCCATAGCCTCCAAGTTCCACACAAATATTTGGGCGTTACAATGTGCATTCTGATCAAAGGCTAATAGCCTAGAAGGCGATTCATTTCATGGCCAGCAACGGCAAAAGTAATTCACGTCGTGGCAGCCTGTAGGGAAGATAAAGTGAAATCGAGAGAAGAAATGATTTACCCATTCTGTGATGTGCATTTGATTTGCATCCGTGAGCACTGAGGAGGAAAAAAATGGCAGAATTTTGAAGCAAGCAAAAACCTTCTGTGATGTGCACTTGATTTCCATCCGTGAGCACTAAGGAGGAAAAAAAAGGCAGAATAACCGAAGCAAGCAAGAACATTCTGTGATGTGCATTTGATTTCCATTTGTGAGCATTGGAGAAAAAAAATGGCAAAACAACCGAAGCAAGCAAAAAAAGCAAAAAACAGAGAAAACAAAAGCAGCAAAAATGCAAGGCCTCAAACACAGCACAAAACAAATGTAAAAAAAGACGAAAACGTGGCACAGCAAGGACCACAACAAAAAAAACAACCGAACCGACTCATAAACCGAACCTACCCATAAACCGAACCGACCCAAGCTACTATTCCAATCCACAGTAAAAGCACTCAGAGGCTACAGTAACCGGCTGATCTCTTTTAGTATATAGGATAATGAAAAAAAATATGGAAGTAGAGTTGTGTTTGCTAATAATATAGAAAATAATTTGCAATCATCACAGAAAATACAATTCATTTATAAGAATATAAAATAATATTCGTTTGTAAAATATATTTAATAAATAAATAAATAAATAAACCAATGATATGTCAACTAAAATACTAACAATCTACTCTAACTTATTTCTTTTTTAAGTTTTAAAGATTATTAAATTTAAAAATTGATTTTCCTATATTAATTTGATGAAATGAAAAACCCCAAAATTGATTATTAAATATTTCAAATTAACTTGCTAGAGGTTCCAAATATCTGAAAATCAGATTTATTATTATTATTATTATTATTATTATTATTAATTCATTTCCATTTACTGTTTTTGGAATCGAGAGAGAATTTGGTTTGTGTTTCCAAATGCTTCCAAATTCCAACAGCTCTACTTTGGGCTTTTCAATTGGATAGAAGCCCATCACATGTAAATAATAACCTTTTAGCGGTCCCTCTAGTGTAGGCCTAATAACACCCTGTCATGCCATCACCAATAGGAGTTCCTTCAAGTCTTAGCAGCATAATAATAATAATAATAATAATTATTATTATTATTAATTATTATTATTATTATTATTATTATTATTATATGTGGTCAACAAATTATTGAAGGGAGAACCAAAATCTTAAAATAATTTGTACATTTTTTCATGTGGATGACCGATCTAGTTAAATATTTAAAAAAAATTACCATTTCTCCTTTGTTTACGTATTCCTATATATATAGAAATGAATGATTTCTGGTCTTTGTTTACTATTTATTTAAATCTGGAGGGGTAAGAACTAAGAGCTTAAAATATAGCTATCATAAACTATTTTATAATTAATTAAAAAAAATTCCAACTTAAAAAAAAAAAAAAAAAACTCTTATTATTTTAGAATCTTTGCTCAGAAATATTGTCTAATTAAATCATTTAATCAAATGAATTCCTAGTCCCATTAGGATATCATAAGACTCAAAAATTGTATGAAACAATTTAACTCATTCCTAATCCTAGATTAATTCTCAATAATAATAGATAAATAGAACATGTCCTAGCAAGCACCATGATATTGAAAACTATAGACCACAATGTTTTTGTTCGAACATCAATCAATAAAATTTGAGTTTAACTATAAAAAATCAATAAAACTAAACTTTTGCTGAATTGAAATTCAAACCAATCAGTAAATTTAGGATAGATCACTAAACAACAACAACAACTAAGTCTTGTTCATATGCCAGCAGGGTCTTGGCCTAGTGGTCAAGAAGGGCTTCTCCCTTCCTCTCACTCCAAGTTCAAGCCTTGTCATGCATGTTTGTTACCCCCACGGTGCCTTACATGCTCACTGGGTTTGCAGGATGTTAAGTGGGCTCGAGAATTTAATTGTGCTGCGCGCAAGCTAGCCCGGACACCCCGGTTAAATAAATAAAAAAAGAGTCTTGCTCATATATAATTTCTTGTATGTAATAACATCGTAGCCAGCAAAAAAAAAATGGATTTTTTTGAAGAATGCATTGAACATCAAGTGGGGCCATGAGGAATCAAAAGAAGTGGGCTCAAAAGGAGAAAGGACCCTTCAATGAATTGAAGATAGATATAAAAGAATTGGATATGCTTGTTATTTTTCATATTAATCAATAATAAAGGTTCGGCACGGGTCCTTTATCCTTTATCCATTATTATTATTATTATTATTATTAAAATCTATTTATATTATGGGTTCTGTAAACAAAAGTTGATCATGATTAAACCCATTATTAACTTGCTCATGATTAATTGCTTCCCTAGCTCTCTATTTATTTATTTATTTATTTTTCAGTCAATGTCCAAAGGAAAGCGATTCCTCGAAAGAAAAAGAAAATTGAAATAACAGATTCTTGTGCTTGATTTGATCTCTAATTACGTGTTTCTGTACACACGCAATGAGATGATAGGAGGGTGATTTTCGTGTTTTATATTCTTTTTTTTTGAAAGTATTTTTTTTTAAATACGTTAAAATAACATATTTTTATTTTAAAAAAATAATTTTTGATATGAAAAATAAACTAAAATCACTATTTTAATTTTTCAAAATATTTTTAAAACACAATATCAAATGATATTTTAATATATAGCATCTCTCGAACCAATTTTACATGGTAGGTTTATAAGGGAATGATTAGATTAAACGATCATCATCATCGTGAATGTGGACGAGCTAGAATAATCAACGAGGTTAATTAATGGAAGAAAAAATAAATCATGATTTGTGGGTGTCCTTTTATTTATTTATTTATATATTTATATATTTATAAATCGAAGTGGTAGAATTGCTTTCAAAGTTGATAATTGAAATGACCTTTTGCGCTCCAAACGCACGCTCAAGGCATCATAGTCAGAAGACAGAAAGCTGGCTAGGTTACGATCATGACTACATGATATATTTCTATGATAAATGTTATTTCTTGTGCAATGTTGGAACGTTTTATATGGTTTATTTGCCAAGTTGGGTTGCCCTAGATAATGTTGAATAGTCGCTGACTAATGATTACATGGACCGATCGATTTCATGTGCCATTTGATTTGAAAGCAGGAAAATAAAAACAATTCAATGGTGGATCAAGTGTAGGTTTTTGGGAGTTTAATTGGGTTTTTTTTTATATATATATAAAAAAACAAACGTATAAGACTTTCATTCTGATACTACACAAATGTTTGGTACTTGAAATGTAATTCTAGATAAAATTTGGGTTTCTTAATAATTTTTTATAGTATTTTTAGATCATTTTGATGCGCCGATATTAAAAATATATTTTAAAATAAAAATAAAAATAACACTTTAAAAATAACTTCAACAACACTGTTGAGCATCCCTTTAGACTTTGAAGTAACAGGACAATGTTTCCATTTTTATATATATAATGTATTATTTGTATTTCACCATCATTTCTTGAGAAGAATAATGGTAGACCAAGATGAGGGCACTCAAAATTAATAAATATATATTTGATTTTTTAATTAAAGTTATATGGGCAGTGATGAGCCAAAACCACGTTGACTGTGCTTCTCTTTTTTTTTTTTCTTCATTATATTATATATATATATATATATATATATATATATATATATATATATATATATATATATATATATATATATATTAGTAAGAGAAGGAAAGTAGAGGTCAAATAATATCTTTTCCACTATAAATTATTAACGATAATGATCAATAAAAGGAGTATTATCACTAACTTTGGATGTTGACAGGCGATAATTCTTTTGGTTTTCCTCCTACGAGCAGCCACCTCTTCTATTTATATCATTCCATCTTACGTGAGTGATTTTTTATATCATTTATTCTCTGTTTGTATATGTTTTTTCTTTCATAGAGGAAAACTATAAAAAACTTTGGATAGAATTTGTTTTTTTAGTTCTTATCTTTCTTCTATATATATATATATATATATATATATATATATATATATATATATATAAGATGAGACAAGATAGATAAAATAAAATAACACCATGAAAACATAATGAAGCTCTTTGAGAGAAAATTGAATGATACCATGAACCTTAATTATTATATGACTTGATATTGAAAGGTGATGCTAAAAAAAGTTAAAAAAATTGAATTTAATTCAACTCGGATTAGCATGCTAGCTTTGTAATATTGGATACAAAATTATGATAACAACATAAAAAAGAAAGTGAAACAATAAATATTAAGATAATTTTTTAATAAATCAAATGTTTAAGGAGTAAAAACAAAACAACCTACTTGATCCTTCAAAAACCACGATTCTGATTATGCCCCCTTGTCTTGTTGTGGACAGAATCATATTTTTTTTAACAATAAAAAAAACATAGTGCATCTGAATTTTGATGAACAATGCTATGAACAGTGAAAAACATTATTCCAAAACCCATTATGTTTTAGCTTATAGTGTGTGTGTGTGTGTAAACTTAAATTATGCTCATGAAACGCTACTGTTAGCAAGTCATATTAGCACATATACAAGTATTTTATTTGAGGGATCGAAACCACTAAAAGAGAAATTCTTATTATTATTTGTTGAAAACAACTTCTCCACCCATATTTTTTTTTTATGTAGGTGCTAGTTTTTTTTAATAAGATTGGGACATAAAATAATAATAATAAAAAGAAATCAAACAAGCAAAAGTGGAATCCTCTTTCATCAAATTATAAGGCACTACGTCTCCCTCCCTACTTTGAGTTGACTACATACGCAAAAACTACTCATCAAATATAGGATTCCATGATGTTTTTTGTGAAATATTTGCATATCAATGGCTTGAGTAGTGGGGAGAGAGTGAGGGATATGCCTTGCCATATGGTCGCAAACTTTACAGTATATGGGATTAGTCGAGGCACACGTAAACTGGTCTGGACATCTACGTTCATAAAAAAAGAAGATAATTTTTATTCAATCATGGTCCACAATTAGTTATGTATTTTTAATTTGGAGTCAAAGTCCAAGCCAGCATGACCTCTTTGATGAGTTTATCCTACCCTTGAATTTGGCCTCATTGGACAAATTAACGATGATAAGAGTTGTTTTTTATATATAGATTGAAAGGCATAATAATAAATACATTATCAAAACCCCTCGTAATAACTTATGTCCAGAACTACAGTGAAACATCCACGCCTTTTATGTTTTAGTATAATTATTATTATCGATAAGATCAATGACACTATATTTAAATTTTCTGCATTAAAGGCATCAAGGCTAAGATCAATTAATTGTAAAAGAAAACAACTACCAATCGTTAACCGATTCATTTATACATAAAACTTATCAAACTTGAGTAAACAGTGAAATGAAATATTTATTAATCTTATTTATTTCTGAAATCATTACATTTCTTTCTTAGCTCCATGAAAAAAGATACATGAATATCGCCACACTTTCTTGTGCTCATGCGAGTGTGTATATATATATATTCCACCACCACCAAGGTGCTAATGCTAACAATAGGAGGACGCGTGTCTAACGAAGTACTAAGTTTATGGAAGCAGTTGCCTGAGTATATTTTTCAAAGGCACCATATATATTATATAGTGATCGTAGTTATAAATACCCGCGCATAACTCACGCTTAAGCAGCAGGCTGATTAACTGATCCAAGAAAAACTCGGATTGGTAACTCATGTCATCATCACTGCTTCACAGATCCTTGTAATCTTCTCAGAGTGCTTCTTATGATCACAATCCATTTTCGAACTCTGTGTGTGTACGTTTCTGTGTGTGTTTATATATATATAGTAGATAAATACACTTGCAGAGCTTATGTGGTGCTGATCAGCACAGCCAGCCTACTCCAAAATAGCTGTCTCCTTGATCCTCTGATCTCTGCTCAAAGAGAGGTTGCCCCGCCCATTCTCCTCCACGTACGGCTCGCCCCATATATACTTGATGATATAGAGGTATGGTGATCCATGAAATCAAATATTTTAGGGTAATTGAGTTTTTCTCCGGCTTGTGCTAATCGAGCGCAGATACAGGGTTATCTAACTTGAAATTTCAACTCATCAGATTCAACAATGACCATGAAGCTTTCTTCGACCACCTACAAACAAGCACAGCCTCAACCTCGTGTGAATTTCCATGGAGGGAGCATGAAACCTTTCTCTCGTCGAAAAGATAAGGTCGTGTTCGTAGTCGGACCGACCGGCACCGGGAAATCAAGGCTGGCCATCGACCTGGCAACCCGTTTCCCAGCCGAGGTTGTCAACTGTGACAAAATGCAAGTTTATAAAGGCCTCGACATCGTCACCAACAAGGTCACCGACGGGGAGTGTCGCGGCGTGCCTCATCATTTACTCGGCATAGCCGACCCGAACGCGAATTTCACTTCCGATGACTTCAAGCACCATGCATCGCCTGTTGTCGAGTCAATCACGATACGTGATCGGCTACCGATCATCGCCGGCGGCTCAAATTCCTATATCGAGGCTCTAGCGAATGACGATTCTGAGTTTCGATTGAGGTATGAATGCTGCTTTCTCTGGGTGGATGTTTCGATTCCGGTGCTTTACCCGTTCGTGTCGGAGCGGGTCGATCGGATGGTAAAGGCAGGCTTGATCGATGAGGTTAGAGAAATGTTCGATCCCAATAATGTCAAAGATTATTCACAGGGAATCAAACGGGCAATCGGGGTCCCTGAACTGGATCATTTTCTACGAAATGAAGCGTCTGTGGATGCTAAAACTCGTAGAATGTTTCTCGACGCGGCCATTGATAAGATCAAAGAAAACACCTGCATGCTAGCTTCTCGACAATTACAGAAAATCCGTCAACTCTATAGCGCACGGAACTGGAACATGCACCGAATCGACGCCACCCCAGTTTTCAAAAGAAGTGGAAAGGAGGTCGACAAACTCTGGGACAAACTGGTGGCCGAACCAAGCACCATGATCGTAAAACAGTTTCTCTTCGACAAAAACTACGTATCTCCTCATCCCCTTATCCCACCGGGATCGATCAACATGGAGCCGGTCTCTGTCCAGATCATGGCCGTTGGCGCCGCTTCATAGAGGCCCGGTCAGGTCACCATGATCATCAGCCGTACCGGATCTCTTATTCCGATTACCCCTTTTGCCACCTGGAAGGGTGTGATTAGCTGTCTTTTTACCGTTGAGAGAGACAATTTTGATACCTTGTGTAAAAGTTGTGCTGCTAGTAAAGGAGAGAATAAGGAGAAAAAGAAAACGGGTTTTTTTTTTTTCCTTTCTAATAGTTTGGGGCGATTTGTCAGGTCGTTAAGTACCAGTATACTTGGCGGGCCGTACATTTGGGGAGGGCTTCGTACTGGTGTGTGCTGCACCTGCATCATCAATCATGATACAGTGTGCTGTGGAGGGTGGATTGTGGGGTCCATTTTGTGATCTGCGCCTGTATTTCTTTTTCTCGGCACGATAGCTATACAGTGGTGATTGGAATTATCTGGAGGCGTGTTTTCTCTTCCTTGCTTCGTCCAATGGCATGACATGATTAATCACCATCGAAAGCGTCAAATCTCTGATTTGATTTGATGGCGCTATAATATGCTTTACGTGACTCTTGATGCGGGATCAACGGTTGTGATTGAGCATGTAATTACACTACCTTGCAATCCAATCTTTGTGTGTGTGTGTGTGAGGTACTGTTCCAAAAAAAAAAAATGATCCTAAAAATAAATGAAAATTACAACACCATGATGATTTATGATTAAAAAAAGAGTAGAATAAATCTTATTTGTTTCCATTTTCAAAATTTGTTGTTTGTGATGGATTTGCTATGTTATAAGCATGATTTTGACTAGATTCTTTGCACAGATAAAACCAAAAGTATAATATTATTTATTTAATTATTTATAAATGATGAACCAATATTTTATTAGTGTATTTTCATATATATTTACAAAAAAATATAATATGAATAAAAACATACAATTATAATTTTCTTGAATACTCGAGTGTGTTAGGCTAACACGTGTCAACACCAAATATATCCTTACAGAGGCGCAATGGGTGTGGCCAAAGCTATACTCAAGGTCTCGTTTTGACCAAAGTCAAACCCTTCATTTATTTTTCTAAGCTAAGCAAACTTTAAATTCTAATATGGTGATTTTCTTTAACCAGAACCAAAATATATCTTAAGTTTGGTCGACCTTGAAATCTTAATGTAGAAATCTCATTTAACTAAAACCTTGGTTTTTTTTTTCTAGGTAACTTGAGATCCCATATGGTGATCCTTTTTAACTAGAATCTCAATGTGTCTTCGGTTGAGTTAACTTGGACTCTCAATGTACAAATTTCTTTTAACCAGAACCTGAGTTTTTTTTCGTTAGTTAGGTTAACTTAAGATCCTATCTGGCAATTCCTTTTAACCAAAACTTTAAAATGTTGCCTTGATTGAGTTAACTTGAAATCTCAATCTATAGACCTATTTTAACCAAAATCTTAGATCTATCTTACAAAAAGAATGTCATCATCCAAGAAAGAAACAATCAATTGCCCTCTCATTTGATTCAATATAAAACTAAGACCAACCAGCCACAACATCTCTCTCCCTTTAAGCCTTTCTAACAGTTAATCTCCACACCAACACAACACTGGCAACTCCTCACATCATCTTTCTTTCCTTTATTGAACCTCATTTTCTTCTCAATTATCATCAATAACAACTCTCTTTTCTTTTAACCGTGTTTACTGTCACAACACCTACACACAAACCAACCAACAAACACACTCCTAAAATCAACTTAAACCTCAGCCAAAACCCATTACCAAATAACCTAATCTCTATTTTCCAAACTCATCCATTTCCCTTTTCTTTTTAGCCACAGCAACGATTGTGTCCCTCGACCAATAACCACCTCTTGTTTTGGTTTCCTTCACCAAAATCATGATTATCTCCATCACTGCTCACAATCACAACATCATTATCAATAACGACCCTAGTGATTGAAGTAACATCTAATAGTCACTGACCATCATTTCTCCCTCGGCCAATAACAATGTTTTCCCTTACCAACTCTCACCAACATCGCCACTCATCATCGAGCATCGATAAAGACCTCCAACATTCACTGGTCATCACTTCTCTATCAGAAAACAACAATAGCAAACATCTGAAAAGGGGAGGAACAAAATATAACTATGAGGAAGAGAGACTAGAGTTAAAAAAGAGTTAAAGGAAAAAAAAATATTGTGCTTGTGTGCTTTCTTTCCTTCATTTTGGAGGTCAAGTGACCTTCACCATCAACACCAGAAGGGAAGAAAGGAAGATAAACTGATTTTTAGGCTTTCAGGAGACGGCGTATGAAGTTCAAATGTCAATAGTAACGACGACATATGAAACCCATGTGCCGCCATTGTTCCTACATCGTTCCTAAATTCCAACAACTTCTACAAATTATTTTATGAATTCTAGTAGGTCCATTTTGTAATTTTAGATGTTTATATGTGTATTTAAATTATTATTATTAGAATTTTTTAGGTGTGAGTAATATAATAAAAAAAAGAGTGTGTGTGTTTATTTATTTTTATTTCATTTCAAAGAGATGATAAAAAGATAAAAAGTTATAATTAACACAAAAATATTTTTATTTGCATATTGACCAAAAGATTTCTAGAATTATTCTAAGTGCTTACTAATTTTTAAATTGGAATATTGTTTTCCACTATAATGCATGGATTGTGAAAAACTCATCCGTCTTCTAAAATAGATAAAACATTTTAGGACATCTGCATGGATCTTCCATGTAAGTTTATTTTGGTCACACAAGCCCATAATAAAATTTAAAAAATAAAATTTATTTACATAAATAAATTGTAGCTATAAAAACCTTGAACCACATCAAATCTCATAATATAGTTTACCTCAGTGAAGGTGCGTTAGTGATGCTAATATCTTTTCTATCCATAATATTTACCCTTAGATGTCTAATAAGACCATTACAATCGAATTTTTCTAACGACCCTGAACGAACTAACTAGTTGACGACTCTATCAACCCCTTCGACGCCACACACGTCCACATGCGTCATTTGCTCTTTAGTTTTGATACGGTTCTTAAATAATATTATAAATTTTATTTAAATTTAATAATTTATTTCTCAATTATTATGTATCTAATATGAAAATAATGATACTAATAATAATTGTTCACAAAGATTCAATTCATGTTTTTTGGATTTTATTTCTTAAAAATAAATAATTTCGAGATTGATTTTAATGCATGTACGTTTTTTTAATCTTTATACATAAAATATAAACATAATATTTTGATTCTTTTATTCGCTTTAACAATCATAATTTTGTTCTTATAAACAAGAGAGTCGTTACTAAAAAAATTGATTTTAGACTTGAGAAATATATGTTTTATGATTTAACATAGGTATCTCAATTTGCTTCTCTACTTCAACCTGTGACTCAAATTTGGCTAGAATACTAAATTTATTATTATTATTATTAATACATAGCTCTCAATATTTTACTCAACTCACATATTAACTTTATTTTACAATGATAATTTTTATTGATAAAAAATATATTTAAAACAACTATTTTTTCAAGTTTAATAACAACATCAAAAGATTCTCAAGAACCTAGATATTTTTTTTTAAATTAAAAAATATATGGTTTTTCACAACATGCATGACATGCTTGCGATACACTAAGGGAGTGTTTGGAAGTGTTTTTCAAAAGCATTTTTGAAAAAAAATAAAAAAAATTTATTTTTATTTTTAAGTTTAAATTAATAAAATTTGGTGTTTTTAGATTATTTTGATATGCTGATGTCAAAAATAATTTTTTAAAAATAAAAAAATATAATTTTAATGTATTTTTAAACGAAAATTACTTTAAAAAACAACCGCAACCACACTCCTAAACAGACACTAAATTGTCACTTACCAAATTGAAATACATATATAGTATGACCCATTAGTCTTTATTTTCTTGTAGAATAATTTAATAAAATTTATTAATTATCACATTTCGTGGCCTGTACGCTAAAAAATCATCGTATTATAAATCTTTGCTCCATTTGTTTTATTTTATTTTATTTTATTTTATTTTATTTTATTTTATTTTATTGATAACATAGTTATTAATTCCGTTTCGTTCCGGCCGGAATGGCCGGAATGTTCCGTTTCGTTCAACAAACCGAGACAAAACGACGTCGTTTTTGTCTCGGTTTTGATTCCGGTCCGATCCTGAAATTCCGGCCGGAACGCCTCGGTTCCGTTCCGGGTTCAAAATATATTTTTTTTATTTTTTTAAAATTATTTCTGACATCTATACATCAAAATAATTTAAAAACACCAAAATATTAAATAAAAAAGAATTCAAATTTTAATTATGCTTGTTAAATTAATATTTTATATATATATATATATATATATATATATATATATATATATATATATATATATATAATTAATTAATTATATATGAACAGTACGACACCGAAACGGCAAGCCGGAACGCTCCGAAATCGGAACGTTCCGTTCCAATTGAAAAGCTAGAACGGCGACCGAAACGGTATTGACAACTATGATTGATAATAATGAGAAGAAGCGAGTGCTGAGCTGGGGCTTCCACCGTAACGCTAATGAAAGGTGTTTTATGTTTTTAAAATATTTTTAAGAAAAATTATTATTATTATTATTTTATTTTAAATTATTATTTTAACATGATATCAAAAAATAATTTTTTAAAAAATAAAAAATTATTATTTTAATATATTTTTAAATAAAAAAATATTTTAAAAAACAACCAAAATCACACTATATCAAAATCATGTGGTTCATTTGACTCGGCAAGAAGAGCCCTGGTGATCCCGCCACGTGCTATTGACACGGCTAATATTATTTTAGTCCATCTAGTTTTGAGAAATGAGTTTATTAATCCTTTTTTCAAAACTAATTATGTAGTCCTTTTCATCCATTTGTGTTTTTTTCAATTTATTTATTTAAGAAAAATAAACTGATAATATATTAATATTTAAGAGAATAGAAATCATTTTAAAAAAAATATATGAATATTACATTAAGCATGATTAATACTAGTCAAGGGATTAGATAATTAGTTTTGAAAAGTAATTCATGATTATTAACCATGATTAATTTAATATTGATTATTTTAAAAATCCCTTCTGTTCTCATAAATATTTGCATATTACCTATGTACTTTTTTCCTTGATAAATAAATTCGAAAAGAATATAAGTGGATGAAAAGGATTAAATAATTAATATTGAAAAACGAGGGATCGATAAGTTCGTTTCTAAACAATAAAGGGATCAATTTACAGTTTACTCTATAAATCCAGTGTATCAGCCACCTTCCCTGCTGCTGCTGAATATTCTTCTTCTTCTTCTTGTTTTTTATTCGCTCTCTCTAGGCTTTTTCATGATCTCACAGAGAAACAAGAAGAAAGAAAACTTGCAGACAACCAAATCAAATCAATAATATTTATCAATAAATTTTGAATTATAAAGATGCAGCTTCTAAATGCGGTGATGGCGACGAGGATGTTGTCGGTGTCAGTTGGTCAATCAAACGGAGACGAAATACCGTATGGATCGGTCTCCTGGTTTGTGTACGCAGCAATTTCTTGCTTCCTCGTTCTCTTCGCAGGTATCATGTCCGGGCTTACCTTAGGCCTCATGTCTCTTGGTCTTGTCGACCTCGAAATTCTCCAACGCAGTGGCACTTCTTCCGAGAAAAAACAAGCTGGTTCGAACTCTCTTTCTTAATTTTCAATTTCAATTCATTTTCTCCGAGTTTGATTTTGATGTGATTGTGATTTTGATTTTGATTTTATTAGCTGCGATTCTTCCGGTGGTTAAAAAACAGCACCAGCTTCTGGTGACTCTGCTTCTTTGCAATGCTGCTTCTATGGAGGTAATCTTATCTGGAGTTTATGTTGAAAAAAACCCATGGAGATGTAGAATTTACCAGAAATTAGGAGAAGATCCCAATAACCCTAACAATATTTGTTACGATTATCCCTATAGATTAATCACTATTAGGTAGGGATTCTATTTTGAGATTTTGGAAAGTATACTGCGAAAGTGTGAGTGCCCGGATTAACTCTTTTTTCGAAAGTGAGGCTGTTTAGTGAATTTGCAGATAATTGCGCAATTCATCTCTCTTGAATATTCGTATCATGCTCGAACTTTTTAACTTTTAGTTAGCTATTGTTGACAGCAGTTGGATATTGTGATTTGATTTGTAGGCTCTTCCTATATACTTGGATAAGCTTTTCAATCAGTATCTTGCTATAATACTTTCCGTGACTTTTGTTCTAGCTTTTGGAGAGGTACATTTTTTTTGGTCTACTTATGTTCATTTAATCACTTTTTTGTTAACTATTCTTAAAAAATATAGTAATCTTTTCAGGCTTAAATGAGGTGGATGTTTTTTATTTTCAGGTTATTCCACAAGCAATATGCACCAGATATGGACTAGCTGTCGGGGCCAATTTCGTATGGCTTGTGCGAATTTTAATGATAATTTGTTATCCAATTTCATATCCCATTGGGAAGGTAAGTAGCACAGTGGAAATTGAGCAAACCCAAAGTTTTTTGTAAAGCGGATCAGTAGTTGTTTGATAATTTCTAATACCCTTTTAAAACGAGAAGAAGTAAAACAAGCTCAAGGTTTTACCTATTATTTAATTTTATCCTTTGATGATTAGGTTTTCTAGCTTCCTTTGTATGAATTCATCTTCTTGCAAAAAATAATTTAGTTATCAGTATAAACACATGTATCTATCACAGCATATGGCTTTGAATGAACTAGGTGGCATTGAAGTTTTCTCTTAGCAAGTAACAGGATAATGCTCTTATTTTTGGTCCTTTACATCTTTCTTTCACTTAATGGTTCACTGTTCTCCTGTATGGTCTTGGCTGTAGAAACATGGTAATTGTGGAGCTAGATTAATAATTAGTGACTCTTAGGTTTGCTACAGCTATCACAGAATAAGGATAGAGAGTTGTGAATGGCTGTACTTTTCTTCCATGTTCTTCAGCTTTAAAGATGTAATTGTTTTCCTCTCCCATTGAAGAAGGAAACAAAATTGTACCTTCATTACTTGTTCATACCTGACTTGAACAGTGAGCCTTCTGTTAAGTTCTGCCTTTTCCAGCTTTCAGAATAATAGAAAAATTCCACACTTGTTTTGTTCTGCAACCTTTTGCTTTTTCGATAATTTAGTCTACCCTCTCACATTCATTTTATGTATTATCTGACTCTTAAGAAATGTCATGCTACAGGTTCTGGATTGTGTATTAGGACATAACGAAGCATTATTTAGACGGGCTCAATTAAAAGCCCTTGTTTCCATCCACGGCCAGGAGGTAAATTAAAATGTAAAGTACCTATAGATAACAAGTTAAGCAACCTAAAAAATGTGTCAAGATTTCCAAATCTACGGAAGTATTGGTATATATATCCTTATTTCCTTTTCTCCTTTGCAATGTAACATATTTTTCTTGATACATTTAGGCTGGCAAGGGTGGTGAACTCACACACGATGAGACAACAATTATTAGTGGGGCACTAGATTTGACCGAAAAGGTATACCATATAAAATTGGCATGTATATTTTTTCCTTTGTTTGCCATTCTTCACTGTAAAACTTTGATATTGGTCATTTTGTTTCGCAACAACCATCATGGATGGTACATATTTGTTTTTTCTTTTGGTTACATTCTCACAATTCAGATGAGTGAACATGTGCTAGTTAGGCAAATGCGATCACTTTTGTGGAGGGAGGGTGTGTGTGTGTGTGTGTCTTCAGTAGTCATTTGCTTTTTGCTTTCACTTCTTGAAAAGCATTGAGAGCTTCTCTATTTTAAGTTGATTTGAATTTCAAGTTTGATCACAAGTTTCTCAAGGTATTGCAGAAGTCAAATGAACTCAGAAAATCTGCACAAACCCCCCCGAGCTTTCGTGTGTTTCGATTGACGCTCCCTCACTTCTTTTTTATTATTATTCCAATGCTTGAATTACATGATGTTTGGATTGACCCTCTTCCATCCATTTTATTTATTTGTCTAACTACATGTGAAAATCATATGCCCCCCCAACTAGCTAAATTAGTGTTATGCCAAGCAAAAACCTAATACTTCTTTCATTGTCACATCTATGGTTCTTCTTCCCTTGCATCTTAGTCAACACCACCAAATTTGACAGCTCATGAATGAAACACGAGAGGTAATAAGATGCCAATAAAAAGGATTTTTTTTCCTATTGGGGTTTTCAAATTTTTGGATCCATGTTGGTGCTTTATTGTGTATCCATTACAGAAAATGGGATTTTCAAATTTATATCATTTTATGCTTAAGAATTTTTAGTTTGAAGTGATGAAGGATTTGGAGATGCAAACTGGTGGGTTTTGCTTTATTTATTTATTTATTTATTTATTTTTAATTCCTATTTTCCCCTATTCCTACAGTTTTTTTTATCTTTATCTTTATCTTTTTTTTATGGATATAATCATATAGTTTTGAGGAAATTTATTGCAAGGCAGTTTTGCTCAGTCCTTGGTTATAATTTTAGGTGAATCATCTAATTACAATCAAGTTTAGTTAACCTTAAAAACAATCAAGTTCAAAAATTGGTTAACTAAAGAAACATGTGATATTTATTATTGATTGTTTTTACCGAACATAACAGAAGGGGTCCTATTCCAAACGCCTCATAGTTCAAGTATTTAAATAAAGTAGACAAATAATTGGTGGGATGGGGGAGGGGTGTGTGCAGATTGGCCAATAAATTCACAAAGTGGCTTATTTCATTATCATTCCACGCCCAAGTTAAATACTTGAGATTCTCTTTCAGCTTGCATAGTAATGTTTTATGCTTCATTCATAAACTTGACCAGACTGCTGAAGAGGCTATGACACCTATTGAATCAACTTTCTCCCTAGATGTCAACTCAAAGTTGGACTGGTAAGTTCTGCTCAGTTCCTGAATTATTTGAATTACCATGGCATTTTCACTTTCTTGTGTTTCACTTAAACATTTGTGTATACTTGAGCTTATATATTTATTTAATAATACGTATAACTTAGGGAGGCAATGGGAAAAGTTCTAGCACGCGGTCATAGCCGAGTTCCTGTATATTCTGGGAATCCAAAAAATATCATTGGACTTCTTTTGGTGGGTTTTCTATTTTATAGATTTTTGCAAGTATAAGTGTTATATTACATTTTGGGGAAACCTGTTAATATCTCCTTGTACATTATATCATTTATCAATTGTACCCATAAGTCATATTGACAGGTTTCTCCTATTATATATGCTACTCTGGTTTCATAATTAACTGATTTGCATGTGCTGTATTTTTTTTTTTTTTTGGAATTAGGTGAAAAGTCTTCTCACTGTTCGACCTGAAACAGAGACCACTGTTAGTGCAGTTTCAATCCGAAGAATTCCACGGTATTCAATTTTTTTTCTTTATATTTATCTGGTGTCCTCCGCGAACAAAGCACAGAATATATGCTAAGTATTTGTGTGTTGATATTTCTCCAGGGTTCCATCTGATATGCCTCTGTATGATATACTGAATGAGTTTCAAAAGGGTAGCAGTCACATGGCAGCTGTTGTGAAGGCTAAAGAGAAAAGTAAGGCCCTTCTGCCAACAATTGATGGGGAAGAACATGAAGGAAACAATGTAACTGGCAAGGGCTCCCAATTGACCACTCCTTTGTTGTCCATGCAAAATGAGAAGTCAGATAGCGTTGTTGTGGATATGGATAGATTTTCAAGGCCAAGTAGGCAACCTTCTTTACAGTGTAATGATGCTTCCGTTAAAGGAATGACCCAGCTATCAGAGGACATTGAAGATGGTGAAGTAATTGGTATCATCACCCTAGAAGATGTATTTGAAGAACTGCTGCAGGTAAATCAGAGACTTTTGTTTAACTTTTTTCCTTCCAGTTCTAGGATTTAAGTAATCCATGCCAAGCATGCTAATAGTAGTCTTAACAATGTAGGAGGAGATTGTGGATGAAACAGATGAATATGTAGATGTCCATAAAAGGTATTTTGGAGATGATCCAGCTAGAAATTTAGTTTTAGTGCCCAAGACGGCCACAAAACTGACAGTTTCTTCTCTAAATTACTCTGCAGGATCCGTGTGGCTGCAGCTGCAGCTGCTTCATCTGTAGCGCGGGCCCCATCAAGTCGAAGGTTAACAGCCAATAAGGGAGCTGTAAGTGAAAATCATGTATTGGGCATTTTCTTTTTGCACTGAATTCTGTTGTATGCTTCATCTATAATCCCATACAGCCACCTGGATAATAAAGCCCCTAGTCCACATGTTCAATGATTGTAGTACAACTTCTTGAAAACGGCTTCACATAACACGTTTGCAAAATCAATAGTGGTTCGTCATTCTGAAATTTATATCCAACTAACACACCCAATTCCGCAGATCAAAAGAATCCTACTGGTTTTACTCTTGTTGCTTAGCCTTGATATCTTTTTTTTTCAATACCCCACTGAATTCTTCAAGTAATGGTTGTGTGATTTGTCTCTTTTTATCATTCCCAGGGAGGCCACCAAAGTAAGCCGGGGCAAACGCCGAAGAAATAAGTGCCACAAGGTTACAAGGGACTGCCGGTGAGCCTTTTCTCGGAAACGAGATAAATAGTTCATCACACACATGTACGTTTGGAAATTATCCTGAAAAAGATTTTTTTTGTCTGCCTCGTAATTCTATGAAGCATATGCCTATAGTGTAGCGAAAACAAATTTTGCTTACATATTTGCATGAAAATTAATTTGAGATTATATTTTATAAATTGTAGGTTTGTACAAGTGTTGTGATTTCTTTGTGATTTTCTTGCTTTTAGTTCTCTCAGAGACCAAGTTGTTTGTGCTGTGACTATTACTCAGCATACTGTTTTCTTCCACAAAAATTTCTCTGTTCCTGTCATTGAAACCTTTATTGCAAGACAAGAAAAATTCCGTCACTCTTTTTTTGCAAGACAAGAAAACCATTGACTCGGAAAATAGCTCCTAACCCTCTACAATTGTGAATCCAAATTATGCCGAAGGAACCATATAGTAGAAGATTTTAGACTCTTATTAATTAACTGAATATATTTTTATTTATTGTTTTCTTTTTCTTTTTTAATATACAGTTTGGCTTACTTGATTCTTCAAGTCCTACTTTGAGGGGAAACTTTTTCATGCATTGCTGGCCATGAAATTCTGAATAAAAAAACCTAGCTAACAATGGAAATCTTAAAAAAAAAACTCAACAAATAACCTAGCTTCCCCATCTATTGCCTTACCATTCTCCTAAACCTCCCAAATCTCCTACCCATTTCTCGTACCTTGCTTGGACTGCAAAGTAATCCCAACTTCATTATATATATCATGTGTGTGTGTCCTGAAATTTTACCAGTTACGTATTGGATCCACATGTAGGCTTAAGAGGCCTGTTCACTGGTCCATTTATACGTTCAAAGACACGTGGATGTCACGTGCGCTTTTCAATTTTATCAAGAACGTCACCTATATAAGTTGTAGCCTAATAATACCATCCATCTATCTGTACTTCCTTCATGGGCTTTAACATCGGGTGGAGTTTTTTTATCTCGGATCGTCGAATCATATAATGTGTGCATGGTAAGGGCACGTCCTTTACCTCATCTTCAAGAAAATGATAAGATTTTAATAAGCATATGGATGATCAGCTAACTATTAGGAGGACTGATCTGATGATGGCAAGGAAATGCTTTGGTCCCTTTGAATTGAGGCCAATAGGGATAGCACACATGGACACATGGTTCTTAACAACCAATTAACATCAACACACTTGTCATGCAACAATGTAGAGGAAGCTTGGGACAACTTATCTCAAGAATTGAAATGTTGTGCATGAACTGTAAAGGGAGAAAAGGAAAATTCCAAGCTTGTGGGGAGTTATTTATTAGTATAGGTGTTCGAGCTAGCTTGCGCGAATCTCGACTAATTTCATGGACCTTGAAGTAAACGACCATATAAGTCTCCAATGACTATTATATTAACAACCATAAGGCTTGAATTTGAGACCACAATAAGAGCAAAACTCTTCTTAGTCCCAAACTCGTACCATTAGGCCACCTACTAGATGGTTGCTGGCAGGGAGTCTTGAATTGTTGTAGTTGTGGCTGGACCTTTCAAGTAGAATAATTATGAGTTATCATTGATATATGTGGAGTTAGGATAAAGGATGTGACTAAGTTATTGAGATACCGAGATCATAACTTTCCCTTTATAGAAACTACATGGAAATTGATGATAAGTAGAGTCGTGAAGAACTCATACATGGTTCTAAGAAAATTAGGTTAACTATCATTTCAATTTAATTTAATTATTTTTTATTAAAATAGTTTTTCTTTAAATTCTTTTTAAAATATTCTTAAAACTTACAGTTTAATTAACCAAATCACTAAAAATCAAATAAGTTAATCAAGTTTAATATCTATTTAACTTAAAAATCCACTAGGGAAAAACTTCTAACAATTCTATAATTTTACATATTGTTGGAAATTTAAGTGGATTCATTTTTTATTTTAATAGTTAAAGAAACAAACTTATCTATGTTCTTGGTTTTTCTAATTTTTATTTTTAGATAACATTTGATTATTATTTTAAATTAAAAAGGATGAAGATAGTTAAAATAAAAATATATTTGGCTGAAGAAACATGAATAAATATATAAAAATAAATTTATCTTTGAAATATTTTGGAGTAAATTTCCATCATTCCAAAACATAGAGATAATACTTTTTATTATTTATTTATAAAATATCATTGTAAAAAACTCTTAATTTAAAAATTATCTAGTTCAGACATGTTAGGACAAAAATAATTATCATCATATTTTTAAAACCTAACCCGAGAGTTAAATTTGAGGTAAAACCCATGTCACTAGTTGAGGCTTGAGTCATGGATCAAGTTAATATGAGTTGATCCAAGTTAGTATAAGATAAAAATAATAATTATTATAATTTTAAAACTTGATATGAGGGTTAACTCAAGGTAAGACTCAGGTCACAAGTGGGGTTGGATGTTGACCCAAGTTAATATAATAAAAAAAATAGTTATTATCATAGTTTTAAAACTCGACCTAGAGATCGATCTAGTGTAAGGCACGTCACATGTCAAAAGGAACAACATAGGTTGACCTAGGCCAACATAAAATAAAAGCGATGATTATCATAGTTTTAAATCTTTATTCGAGTGTCAACTCGAGGCAAGGATTGAGTCACGAATCAGAAGGGTCAATATAAAGATAAAAATTGTTACTATTATAATTTTCAAACCTTAATCGAGATTTGATTTGGGTAAGGCTTACATAACTAGTCAAAAGGGTCAAAACAAGTTGAATTGAGTCAACATATAGATAAAATTAGTTATTATCATAGTTTTCAAAGTTGACTCGAGTGTCGACTTGAGACAAGATTTAGGTCAGGAGTTAGAAGGATTAACTTAGCTGATCCAAGAATTTTTTAAATGATAATCAAAACAGTTGTTTTGATATAAAGAAATTTCATAAAAATCAATGGGTTTTTGACTCGTGTTTTATGTTGGGCTGACTTGGTTTCTTGACTAAGTCAAGTTGAGTCAATTTTTCCTCAATTATTTTTTAAAATCAGATCAGTCTAGCTCCTAGGTCAACTCGTCAAGTCAGTCTTAGTTTTATAACGTGGGTTATTGTAATATTATTAATTTCAACACTTAATATAAACTAAGGAAAAAAAAAATCTAATTATTTGTTTAAAATATATAAGTTTTACACCAACACGTATCAAGAATAATGTGTGTGTGTGTGTGTATAATTAAATGTTATCTCGAGATATTACCAACAATAAAAATAATTGTTTTGTCTTGTATAGTACTGTCAAGTATAATTTATGTCTCTATCTTCTTTTCTATTTTGTCTTCTTTATCTCTACTATTCATACCTTTTTTATCCCAAGACAATAATTAAACGCTATCATATTGTCTTAAAACACACCTTATTAACAAATTTTAAGAGGTTATGTAACTTCCTATTATTGTATGGGGTTTCAAAAGTTACCTCTAAATTAGTATAAAAGGAATATTCTAGTTTTTTCATTATTATTATGGTTTCTCTATTTTAATAAGAAAATAGCTATGAAATTTACAAAAACCAAACTGGTAAAGCTAAACTAATCGGCTAATAGATTGTTTTCAAAGAAAATAAGGATTCAATCTATCTTATAAGGATATTAGTCTTTAATATATTTTTATTTTTTCAATTATGTTTCTATATAACATTTAGTTATTCAATATATCATTTTGTCAAGTTTTTCTAATCTGAGTTGACAAAATTATATATTTTCTAAATGTAATTGAGATATATAAGTATATAGTAGAGAAAATACATAAGTTATTTTAAAAATAAAAAAGTTTCAAAATTAGTCAACCATTGTAGTTTTAAAATAAAAAATATAATTCCTTCAATTTAGTTGGCAAAATTTAATTGAAAAACACATTTAAAAATTATATACTATATAATAATATAATAGATACAATAAAAAAATATAAATGCATTATAGGCTTGATCAATTATATAAAGTCAATTAGAGCCATTTATGAAAAAAAATTAATAAATAGAGTTAATGATGCGAACACCTCTCAAGATTCACTAAAATCATATTTATATGATTTGCAACTTGACCCAAAAAAAACCTATATTGAAGAACCAAAGTTATATGTAATGATCACTTTCAAAATAGATCTGTTGAAATAAATATTTGAGAAACCTTGTTTGTCAAGTCATATTGCAAGATGACAAGTTTTATTGTCCAAATACAACATTGTATACATGACTAGAAAGGCTATAAAAAAAACATTTATATTGATCATTTAGCTGATAATGCCATGAAGGAATATAACCATTGAGCTTTGACTTTCTAAATGAAGATGTCCTGGCAATCAATCATGAAAAAGGGAACAATCGATGGAAAATGAATTTGATGGAGTTGTGAACATATATGGTTATAAAGTAGAAGCTTTTCATAATTTCTCTGAATAGTAGACAATACCCCATTTCAATTAAGCTACAATTTGGCCGCACTAATAATATAGTAGAGTATGAAGCATGCATTTATGGCTTAGAAGTAATTGCAGAAATGAAAATAAAAAAACTAAATGTATACGGAGATTCAATGTTGATAAGCTATCAAGTAAAAGAAGAATGAGAAACCAATGATGAGAAACTAAAGCCATATCATGAATACCTCGCCAAACTAATAAAAAACTTTGATGAGAAAGAATTTGCCCATTTAGGAAGGAAGAAAAACCAATTTGCTAATTCTCAAGTGATGTTTATCTCTATGGCTCAAAAATTAATATGGGTACCTAGTACAACCAATATGGATAAGAATAAAAAATTCCTCTAGTTATTATTGCTCAATAGAGAAAGAATTAGATGATAAACCTTGGTACTTTAACATGAAGAAATTTGTCCAATATCGAGAGTATCCAAAAGGGGCATTCAAGTCAAATTAGAAGACATTGTAGAGAATAGTCATGGATTATTACCTAAATGAAGAGGTTTTATACAAGAGATTGTTTAATGGGACTCTTCTGAGATGCTTGAGTGAAATAGAAATAAGATCATTGCATGAAATATGTGAAAGGCTATGTGTTATGTATAAAATCTTTGATTTTTGATTTGATATTGATGTTAGTCTATTTTGAAAAGAATTATAAAAAAATAAAAAGACAAAGAGACCAAACTTGAAAAAGAAGAAAATAAAGGACCAAAACAAATATTTTTACCTATAAATAGGGTCACACACATGCACAAAAGTATGGGTGGAGAAAATTTAAGAAGAAAAGCTTTAGGAGAGCTATAATTAATTTTACACTCCCTCTCCTCAAATTAACTAAAGTTTGTTGTGTGTTTGTTATTTTTGCATGTGGCGAAATCTCTCACCATTGGCACAAGAAGGATAAAAAGAAGGTATCACTCAAGATCTACCTGTTTTTCACCTTTAATGGTGATGACACATGCATCCTTTACATATTGATGATTCCATTACATATTGATGAATGAAAATAGAAAAAACATAGGTAACAAAGGTTCTTCATAAAAGTGTACGATAACAAATAATAAAAAAAGAGCAATATGCATTCAAAGCCAATAAGGAAAGACAATGAATTATCTTTGAACTATATGGTTAGGTTTGGATGCATATTTATAAGGAAAAATTTCCTAAATATGATCTACATCAATGCTAAAAGGAGATGGATCATTCCAAATCCTTGAAAGAATTAATGATTATACCTTCAAAGTGAATCTACTATGTGAATATGGTTTTAATGTTACTTTTAATATGTTTGATCTATTTTTGTTTGATGTAAATGATGATTTGAGGTTGAATCCCTTAATGAGAGAGGAGATTATGTGATCTAAATTACATTATAGAATCCGTTAGAAGTTATAGATAGGTCAATTACAAGATTAAGGGAAAATAAGTTCAAATACACATTAATAGGTTTATTCAGAGTAATTGGGCTAATGTGAATATCAAAGAGACTAAATATTCAACATTCAATGATAATACTTTAGTCAATTTAATTTATATATAAGAGGCCTTAATCCATCTATTTTATGAGCTAATTAATTTTGGCAACTAAAGGTGAATTTTGGGCTTATTTTTTCTAATGCATAGTTTTATGCTGACAAACATAATTTTTTATTCAATCTTTGGATGAGGATGAGGTTTTACCAAAAAATTCAAAAGTCTTGTTTTATATTAGATTAAATTTCAAGTTAATCAGACATTGAAAAGTCCTTTTGATAAAATTCAAAAGTTATCGTGTGTGAATTGTGTTAGTTTTGGCAACTAAAAGTAGATTTTAGGATTATTTCTCCTATTTTATTTACAACTCATTTATTATTTTTTTCAACTTTGTTTTGGATATTTTAACTATTAGTTATTTATCTTGTATTTATTTTTTTTACTGACTTTGATCTTAAAAATTATTATTGTGTATAAGAGATTTTGCTCACACTTTATTGTTCTTCATTAAACTTCTCTAATTTATCAAAGAATTGGTTAAACTTCATTTTTGCTTGCTTCTCTTTATAGTGTTGACCGAGGTTTTTTTAGTTATTTATATTTTTGATGCTTCAATACAAGCTATTATTGTGTCAAGTTGAATTTAACTTTATTAAAAATAATTGATTTTATTATGAGTTTTTATTTTATTTTATTTTTATATCCACATGATTTACACCATGGTTTTACATGAATAATAAACTTTGTGAATTTTGTTTAGAATAAAAAAATCATAAAGATATAACGACAACTCAAAAGTGTTATATATTATTTGCTAGTTATCTTTTTAATATAATATAAAACTATTTAAAGTATATTTGAGGTTCAAAACAAAAGAAGATAGAGTCAAACGAACCCAAGTTTGTACTCAAAGCCAAGCCAAAGCCTTGTACTAAAGGAAAGTTCCCATTTGTAATCCCTCGTTAACATGCACCATCTCCTCCTCCTCCACCTCTTCTTCTTCACCATGCCCTCTTCTTCTTCCTTCACGCCAAAACCCCACAAATCTTCATCTTCAAACACTGCAAACACGAACTCCAATCCAAACTCAACCTCCCTCCTCTGCAAACACTCTCCATCTGCAACTCTCGACCTTCTCATCCTAATCTTGGTCCTTTTCTCCGGCACTTTTCTCTTAACTTCTTACTTCTCTTACATCTTCAACTCCCTTTCTCTCCTCCTCTCTAACACCTCTCTTACCCTTCACTTCCCTCATTTCTCATACATTCTTTGCTTCTTCTCTCTTTTCATTCCCTCCATCCTTTTCTTTGAGTTCTGTTGTGGACCCAGATCTCGAAAGTGTCGCCAACCTGGTTGTAAAGGCTTCAAGAAAGCGATTGAATTTGATTTGCAATTGCAGACTGAAGATTCCCTTAAATCCACTGCTGCTAATGACGTTGATAAGTTGCCTTGGAAAGGTGGGACTGTATCTAATCCCGATTACGAGTGTTTGAGAGCTGAATTGAGGAAGATGGCTCCGCCTAATGGGAGGGCTGTTTTGCTTTTTCGTTCCAAGTGTGGTTGCCCTGTTGCTAAGCTGGAAGGATGGGGGCCTAAACGTGGTCGCCGGCATAAAAGGTGAGTTTTTTGTTCACTTATCATTTTGGGTTTTTCTTTTGTTTGATCTTGACTAATGCTCTTGTTTTTACTACATCAATGATCATGCTTTGTTTGCTAGTTTTGAGGATTTGAATTTAAAGTGTAGTTATGTGTGAAATTCCGTATGAAATGGGACCAGCCGTTTGTGTCTAGAGATTGATGTGATATCTTCCAATGATCACTGGATTTAGTTGCGGTTGGCATGCTTCGGTCAAAGGTTTTTTTTTCCCAAGCAGGGAAATTTTGTTTTCTTTTTTATTTTATTCTTGAACCTCCATGTCGGTAAAATCATGAGGTAGTTCGAGGTTTACGATGAACTCAAATGGTGCTAATCTAATTACATGCTTAATAGAATCTGGTCTATACTGTTACGGTACATCTCTTACTCAGTGGAAATTGTTTTTATTTAGGGATGAGCTAATGATTGTTTGTATATGTTCAATCTAGGAATTGTATTATGCTTGTAGAAATTTTGATTGCTCTGTATCTTGTATCCTTAGGAAATAATATGGTTTACTTGACACGTTCTCTGTTAACATCGGCACTCTCACTTTTTGTGCTTCATTTTGTTTTCTTTTCCTTAATGTGGTCACTTGTTGATTAGTCATATCCCAAGCCATTTTATAGTGCCTTTGGATTTGATACTGTTATGTCTGAGATATCTATAAATGTTTTTGCTCTGATGGTAGTTGATGTTGATAGAAATAACATACTCATTAATTCCGAGGGACCTTTTCAAGAAACTTTGGTGATGAACAAGTAGATTATTTGATCATTCCAGAGGATGATACCATCTGGCTTAATTGTCTGATTACTCAGTCTTTGAGCTCTCCCTCTTACCATTAATATCTTCAGGACTTCTGGTGCCTTGGCTTCTTTTTATCAAACCATCATGCGCTTGTCTCTGTTCAGAAGATTACATGCTAGTTATTTTTTATGTTGATCACTCAAATAGTCCTGCTTGCATTTGGAGCTTGTTTATTCCCTTTTCTTACCTGAGTTGTTTTGATGGCATCCGGACAAATTTTGGCTGTTGCAGACTGAACACAGATTGATTTGTTTGGAAGATTAAATGCAAGTCACATGATGAGTTTTGTTGAACACATGCGACATGCTGAGTTTGGGTGGAACATTTAGGACCTTAACACTGATTAGGTTGATTGAACAATAGGCTTATAGTTGATACTGGCCAAGTATTAGGTTCTGATCAATAATCTCAATATTCTGTATTCCTGACATGTTATGGGTAAACCCAACACTTGTCGAATCTCTTTTTGATCATGGATGTGCAGAGTGATAGAACCTTGGATATAATAAATCTATGCTTGTTGAAGTCACAAATGAGATTTTAGGTGGTAATTATCCAATTATAAAATGACTCTCTGGAGTGCATCATTTGTTTCATGGTTTATTGATGAGAAGCTGCAAGTGAAATTCTGTAGAGGTTTCCACTAGTGAGCGCTGTTAGTTCCCAATTATTTTGCCTAATCAAGTTTCCAGCTAACTTAGTCAAGGAAATAGGAGTATGAAATGTCTGATCAAAGGAGGTTTTGCCTGCTTCTAATTTATTATGTACCTGTACTCAATTGATTTTTCTTGAACTTGGCCTTGACTGCTCAAGTTCTAATGTTTGACTGGCTATATTATCCCCCAAAAACCCCAACGCAATGAAAGACAAAAGAAACGGAGTACGAAAAACAAAGGATATGTTTCTCACTGGGACATAGTTATTCATTTGACCAAAGGAGTCTTTGAAGTTCAAGGAGAAGAGAACTTCAATGCCTTTTTTCAAGGATGAAGCATGATTGAAACAAGATATGGTATTGGGTTGTTTTGAAAAAGTTGTGTGGTTGTTAGATAGGGCTGGGGATGAGCAGCAACACAGTTAGTGGTGGCTAAGTGCAAATGATGAGGATGGATGGCTGCTGGAGCTAAAGTAAATAGAACATGAAGTTGAGCTGTTGAGCGTGATTCAAGAATTAGATAAATATTGTCATCAACTTGACCTGGAGGAGTTGGGGTGTGGGGTTGGTCATTTCATTGCAGGTTCAGTTGACTTGTCATTTAAGCCTTTCCATGCTGTTTTACACCTCTCACACTCATTTCTCTTGGTAGGAGTCTTATAGAGTTCTATCAAAGGTTAGGCTTTAGAAGCTTCCTTGACCAAAACAAGTTTAGGCTTCTGAAGAATTTGGTCCCGGTGGAAGCTGTTCTAAAATGGCCATAAGCATTGCCAAAGCTCTGCAAAACCTTTTCTGCTAGAAAGGTATTGTCGGATCTTACACCTGAAGCATGTGCTTGATGGTCATCGTTGAGATCTGTGAGTTGCTGCCCTGTTTCAAGTGTGCAAGCTGATCTGTGCAATTAGTCCAACTCTGCTTAAAGGTTATAGCATTTGTTTTTTTTTGTTTTTTATGGTTTCTTCCTTACACAATTCACTTCTGCTGTCAGTCAAAATAGCAGCATCCAATGAAGAAACCCCTTTCTGCTACCTTGTAGACACCCTTCTTTGAGCAGTAATTCGTATTTACCTTAGTTCAACAAACTCCTTATGGTGTCTTTAGCGATCTCTTGAGTCTGTATCTTAAGCTTTTGGTAGTTGTTTTGTAAGTGGTGTGTAAGATCATCAAGTTGAACAGAACTGACAAGTATGGACAACATATAATCCAAGGATGCTCCTTAACATATGAATAGAAATTAAATTTCCTGTTCTTGGAGCGAGTTGAATTCATACTGGCATATGTTGACAAACTACTTCAATGAACAAATTTAGGCAAATTCTAAAATGCCAACCATGTTTAAGTGATGTTATTGTGAAAACGAGAAGATGGTTAATTGCTTGTGAATCTTGATATAACCACATCAATTCCTTTTTGATCTCTCTCAAGAATCAACGTTTAAGCATTAATGCTGAATTAGTTGCTAGGAATCTCTCGATTACAATATATTGGTCTGTTTTCTGGCATCTACCCTAGAATCACATGGCTATTTGGCTGTCATAATTTTGTCTCTCATGTACTTTTAATTGCATGGTAATCTTCCTCGTTTCTTTATGTGTTTGCAATATAACACGAATGTTTGCAATATAACACGGCGTCTTCATTAACTTCCACTGGCTTTATTATCAAGACTCCTCTGAATTACTGGATTTGGAGGGATTTTCTTATGATAAGAACATGTTTAGTTTTATGTGGTGTTAGTCAATTATAACCCAAGTTTTAGTTTCAGCATATGCTTGGGTTGTTGGAGGAAATGGCAAGACCTTCTACAACTATATATAGATAAAATAGTTGAAGTCTCAGACACAGTAGTCAGTCACATATAGGTTTCATGTTTAACACAATTCGTTTACACTCAGAACACATTATCATGCTGCTTATGATACTTTTATAGTACTTTATAAACCTTTGTGATCTCAGATTAATCGAAAAAACATCCTTTGCTGTTATGTTCTTAACTTTTGGATTTGCTGGCACTTGTAGGGCTCTGGCTAATGTGGCTGCTAATGGAGGAAATCATCGTTGACGGTCACAATGATTTCACTGTCATGCCCTTTATGTGCTTCCTCTTTACTATCTTGTTACCTTCTAGAAAAAAGGATACACTCCTTGATCAGGACACGTATTCTAATCCCATGATCTGGCTGAGCCTCTCTTTCCATATGTCATACCTTTACATGAACTTCATGAAAAATTCTCATTTCTGAAAAGTCATACAGATTTAACAAGTGACTTGCTTCCTCCTGGAAGGAATTACAAATTTAATGGGAATAAATATATAGATTTGGTCCACTTTAATATATAGATTTGGTCCACTCTAATATATAGCTTCTTTTGTGTGCCAACCTTTGATAATTTGGCTTTATATTAGATATGCACCGAGTTGTTCAACAGGGTGAATCATTTGAGACGGTGGTTGTACCGCTGTTTTCTCAATTTTTTTTTTTTTCATTTTAAATGAATTTTTCAATGAAAAACACTTTCAATTTTCAAAAGTAACCGCAACTGCCCTTCCAAACAGGCTCTTAGTGCTCATAATTTATCGACAAGTGGTCAGTTTGAGGTTTTTTAAACTTCAAATTATTATATTTTTGTGTGTTAATTGATTGTTTTGATGTTAAAAATGAGTTTTTTTTCTTCTTAAAATGTTGTTTTTGATATATTTCCAAACAAAAATCATTTTAAAAAGCAACATGCACCAGCATCATATAGAATTGCATCTCATAGAACGTTATACATGATGTATCTTCCTGTCAGACAAAATATGCAGTTCATCCGATACAACTTTAAAAGTTGTAGAACACAAACATAGCAATATGTTGAATACCCAAATCATTTTTCTCTTTATGATGACTGATTTTGCAGCTGCCAAATGAATTTGTGTTTTGTTCTATCAAGGTGTCGGCAATTAGCAGGCAAGCATGAATGAATGTGTGTAATGTTTATTAAGAAATCTTCACTCTATGATATAAGTACTTTTGAAAAATATTTTTTTATATAAAATTAATTGTTTTTGGTTTTTATAGATTATTTTCATGTACTGATATTAAAAATATTTTTTTATTATTTTAATATATTTCTGAATAAAAATATTTTAAAAACATTTTTAACAATATTTTTAAATAAATACTTAATTTGATAAAAGTTTTTATTTTTTTCGGCATTAGATGTCGAGTCTTTTCAGAAAAAAAAAACAGTGGTTGAGTTTTCATCAACATGTGATTAGAAAAAGTAGATTTAGAAAAACCCTTTTCTTAATCAAGATTTTAAAAAAGAGTTTTCAGTGAATCCATGAAAAATTATGATTTATTAAATATGATTAATAAATACTTTCAAATATATGTTTAAGATAAAACACCACACCTAATGTGATCCGGTACAACTAATTTTATGTCATGAATAAATTAGTTTGAAGATTAAAAAACATCACACAATTTATAAATGTATATAAAAAACAAAACAAAACAAAATTATGATGCCTAAAACATCTTAAACCAAAGTTAAATATTTTTTTTATTAATTTTTAAGGGTAGCAATTTTATTTTATTGCGCAAAAACATAATGAAAAAAAAACTCCTAAAAAATTCTTAAATAACAAATATATATCCACATGATTATGATTATCTCAAGTGTTTTAGTTTTTTTTCGCAATAATGCATATGTTTTTAATTTATATTTGAAGATTATTTCCTTAAAAAAAACCACCTTAACAATAGCAATATACTTTTTTATGTTAGTTTTTTTAATTAATATAGGTGTCTGGATCAACTTGCGTGTATTTCAATTAATTACACGGACCTTGAAGTTAATGACTTTAAGTTTTCAGTGACTATCATATTAGCAACAACATGACTCAAATATGAGATCACAAGAAGAGTAAATATCTTAATTTCAAACTTTTACTACTAAATCAGCTTGTGTGTATTTTAACTAATATTACGGATTTTAAAGTTAATGATCATGTAAGTTCAACAACAAAAATCAAATCTGAAATTACAGTAAAAACAAATATCTTAATCTTAAACTCTTACCGCTAAACCATTACTACATGGTTACATTAGTTGTTATTGTGTTTTTTTTTTTTTTTAATCTAACATGGATTAGTTAACGGACCAATCATTAACCTCTAATTGCCTTCTTCTTGCTCTTAGGGGAAAAAAAAGTTTTCGCTCCAAAATTTGTTTTTCTTAGAATGGACACAAGTTCTCATGGTTCCCTCTCATGAACCAATCTTTCAAGCTCAGATCTCTTCTTCGCTCTCTCATTTCCTCTCCTCCTCCTCCAACACTCACTTCTCTCAAATGGGTTTCCACAAAAACCTCCCCAACCCCACTTCTTCAATCACAACAATACCTCCTTCACCATATCCAACATCTCCTCTCTCTCAAAGCACACCAGAAAAACTTCAATTACGAGCGCTCTTTACTATCAGCTTTAAAATCCTGCGAAACAACCCATTTGGCTGTCTCTCAAGGCCGTGGCCAACAAATACATTGCCTTGTTTTCAAAGCAGGCCTTGATTCAAACACTTTCATACGAAATAGCTTGATTAACATGTATTCCAAATGTGGGTTTTTCGGTCTTGCAAAATCATTGTTTGATTCGAGTCCTAAGTTGGATCCTGTGTCCTGCAATATAATGATTTCTGGGTATGTAAAGTCTGGAAATTTAGATGACGCACGTAAGTTGTTTGAAGTAATGCCTCAAAAAGGTTGTGTTTCATATACTACGATGATAATGGGCTTTGTTAAAAAGGATTTTTGGGGTGAAGCGATTGAGGTTTACAAGGAAATGAGAAATGCGAGTGTGGTACCTAATGAGTTGACTATGGCAAGTGTGATATCGGCTTGTTGTCGTGTGGGGAGGATTTGGGATTGTAGAATGCTTCACGGATTAGTTATCAAGATGATGTTTGACGGGTTCGTTCTTGTTTCAACGAATTTATTAAACATGTACTGTGCTTCTTCAAGTTTAGGCGAAGCGAGAGCTTTGTTTGATGCGATGCAAAAGAAGAATGTAGTTTCGTGGAATGTGATGTTAAATGGGTATTCCAAGGCAGGGTTTGCCAATTTGGCAAAGGAATTGTTTGAGATGATTCCAGATAAAGATATTGTTTCATGGGGAACAATCATTGATGGTTACGTTCGAGTAGAAAGGTTAAGAGAAGCTCTCATGATGTATCGTTTGATGGTCTCTACTGGGTTGGGACCTAGTGACGTAACGATGATTGATTTAATTTCTGCATGTGGGAGAGCAATGGCAATTGTTGAGGGTCAGCAATTGCACTGCGTTGTTGTGAAGACAAGTTTTGACTGTTACGACTCTGTGCAGGCGACAGTGATCCATTTTTACTCAGCTTGTGGCAGGATTAATGAGGCTTGTTTGCAATTAGAGTTCGGCATTAATGACCATGTTGCTTCTCGAAATGCTCTCATTGCAGGATTTATACGAAATAGAAAGATTGATCGGGCTAGGGAATTATTTAATGAGATGCCTGAGAGAGATGTCTTTTCATGGAGTACGATGATTTCTGGTTATACACAAAGTGACCAGCCTAGCATAGCTTTGGAGCTGTTTCATAGGATGGTAAGTTGTGGAATCCGACCAAATGAAGTGACAATGGTGAGTGTTTTCTCAGCAATCGCTGCTTTAGGAACATTGAAAGAAGGGAGATGGGCCCATGAATATGTGCATTTTAACTCCATCCCTCTAAATGACAACTTAAGTGCTTCAATCATCAACATGTATGCCAAATGTGGTAGCATCAATACTGCCTTGGAAGTGTTCTATCAAATTCGAGATAAGGCATCAACTGTCTCGCCGTGGAACACCATAATATGTGGGCTGGCCACCCATGGACATGCAAAATTGTCTCTTGAAATATATTCAGACTTGCAAAGGCGCCATATTAAGCTCAATGCAATCACTTTCATTGGAGTTCTTAGTGCGTGTTGCCATGCTGGGTTGGTGGGGCTAGGGAAGAGTTATTTTACGAGCATGAAGTCCAAACACAATATAGATCCTGATATCAGGCATTATGGTTGTATGGTTGATCTCTTGGGCAAAGCTGGGCGACTTGAGGAAGCCGAGGAACTGATTCGAAGCATGCCTATGAAGGCTGATGTTGTCATTTGGGGCATGCTGTTGTCAGCATGCAAAACACATCGTGACATAATTATGGGAGAAAGGGCTGCAGAAAATTTGGCCAAGTTGGAACCATCTCATGGGCCTAGTAGAGTCCTTTTATCCAGCTTATATGCAGATGTGGGGAGGTGGGAGGACGCATTTTTGGTGAGGAGAGTTATGCAAAGCCATAGAATGCACAGATTGCCGGGATATAGTGGTGTTGTGTGATATGGAGTAAGGCTCTTGCACACTGATGCATGAATTTTTTCCTTTATATACAATTTTATTTTATTGATTATAAATTTTGATTTGTCTGTTGAATCAAGTTGAGTTTTTATTAGAAGATTTTAGAGCTTTTATTTTCTTTATAGTGTAAATTTCATATCAATTAGAGATCGGGAAGACCTCCAAATAATACTCAAAAATTATTATTCGAGATTTGCTATGTTTTTTTTTTAATTGGTTTAGGATTGTTTGGACGCATTGCTGGACTATTGTGCCAAAGAGGGTCTTAATCTACCTGGGTATTAATCAGGCTAGAAAGCTCAAATCCATTGCAAAAACAATCCTTATGGACAAAGCTTGGATAATTAACTAAGGATTCTCGTCAAAAGTCCCTGGTATAGGACACTATGTTACAGGAAACAATACTTTTGTACAAGATTTCCTTTGCTGTTTCTGGAAAGTGTGAAAGTTTACATTTGAACAAAATTTGGGGCAACTATATGTTAGAAAACTGGCTAACCTTTAAGATTAGAAAATGGCATTGGTGAGACTGGAGATCATTGATCTTCGATTATCAGTTCGACAGCTGCGCCCATAGTCTCGACCCCGCCGAATTCCAGCAAAGCCAAGGCAAGCTCCTTCTCATTCCATTGCCTCAATCCTTTACTTAGTCTCTTTAAAACATCAGCATCCACCTCTTGCACCCAAGAAGGCGCGCAACCGACCACTAGGCTCACAAAACCAAACACATACGCCCTCCAAGTAGCCCAATCACAACCAAGTGATATTTTCCCATCAAGTGCACTTGCTAGAAATTCCATGTGCACGCCAAGTACTTTTGGACGCCGTTTTGACGATGACGATGACGAGTCAACTCCCCAAGCCAGTGCCCCGCAAAGTACTGAAAAAAATGCCAGAGCATGCCCCCCGAGCGTGGCGACCATCCCCTTGCAACCTTCTTCCTGCTCAGACATGTGAACAGCTATAAACCAAGAGGGCAATGTTTCTTGAAATAATGCCTGGACCAAACCTAAACCACCAGATAACCATATTAAAGAGGCCCCAAGTGAAGCTGCAAGTTTCACTCGAGTCATTGCTGCAGTTAGTGAAAACTGTCCACATCTCAGTCCATTTTTTGATATCTTCAACTTCTCTAACCTTTCTCTAGGGAGCCCAGTGCATGATATTTCTCTTACAGAAAGCATCATGAGTGAAATAATGTCTTCTGTTATCAATGCAATATCTCGAATGCTTCGGTAAACGCGAAGATAGAGAATTCCTGGAGCAACTGGGGAAATTCCCCCACAAAAATGGGAACCAAACCCATGGCCAAGAAGAGCTCCAACACCACCATTGCTTGAGATGGTTGTGGCATTCTGACCAAGAGTTGCAGAGAAGCAGCTTTTAAGAAGTTGAAACACTGCATCATTATTGTGAAGGAAGACAGTTCGGGATGCAGAAAATGCAAGGAAGTCAAACCATCGCTTCGCCTTTTGGGTCCACAGAGATGCCACAATTGGCATGCAAGGCCAAGGACAACCAGCTGCAAGGGATTCCAAGGCTGGACCAGCCAAATTGAGAAATCGTTCTGAAGCTTTGTCGATTTTATAGGTTATTGTGAGACTTACAAAAGCAGCCAGGGGAAGCGGAAGTGTAGCCGGAGAGCTCACACCTGTGAGAATGACAAGTCCAAAAATATTTAAGAAACCATTTCTAGAAGGATGCGAATAGGAAAGATCTTACAGCGATTTTATTGCAGATAACCTTTGTTTCTATACCAACTAAAACGGTATAAAAGAGACTGTGCACTTGGCACATGTAGGGCAAAGAAACAGGATAGCTGAGCAAGTAATATTAACTATGATGTGTGGTATCTTTGGAAGCCAAAACTTTGAATTATCTGTTCACGCCAAACACATTGCGTGGGAGGTTAAAATGCTTTTCCTCCCCTCGCCCTTTCTTTTCTTGCATAGCAAGGCAGCTCCTTGATGTTATTATTGCAAAACAAGCATTCGGAACTTATAATAATAGCAAGAACAAACCTGCAGCAAGGCTTGGGACATCAACACCAGTAGCAGCTAATATTTTCTTGATCTTTTCCTCGACAATGGACAAATTTGCTGCAGGACTGGGCCAATCTGTACCGTTCATAAAAACTGGTTTCCACACTCCACGACTTACTTCGGCCGAGAAGTAGCTCACAATGGATGCCAAAGATGCGGGGAGAAAATCAGCCAAATCTTTAAGGCCTGAGAGTTCAAAAATTTTGAAGTTAAAACAGCAGGGAATTGGCCAAGGCTACAATAGAAAATAACTTTTATCATAATTGGGTCATCTATCAACAAACGCCATCAAAAAACTCTACTGTGTTTGGTTGCTTAGGTTATCAGCTCACATAAATAGGTGTCATTTGAGAAAATCTAGGTAAGTGTTGCCAGCAACTTCCACTTTCTCACGTATAAGAATTTGGAACATTGGCTCTACAAATGTTCAGGTTCCCTTTATGCCCCTGCCTATACAGATGAAATCAGACAGTCATATACCAACCTGTAGCCAGTTCACGGGGAGAAAGTCTTCCATGAGCACAGGCAGTCAATGCAGCATCAACTACAAAAGGAACAGCTTCCAAGATATCCCAGGCTGGTAATTTAGGTCTAGGAGCAGAATCATCAATTACAGGTCCAGATGAACCACTGCTTCCAGAAGTAACAGTAGTTAATGATTGGTTTCCTCTACTAATCTTTCTGAACATCATGTTAAGAAGCACATTGACAGTCTGATGAACAGGAGTTCCATGAACAAGACCAGAGAGAGTTGCAGCTAGACATTTTTGATGTTGTCGATACCAGACTTTCAACTTGGGAAATGAGTCCAAAAATATGGGTTGTACAGATGATGAAGTAGCCACTGCTGAGAGTCTCCTTTTGTTCTGATCCTTGTGGACGTTTCCAGAAGAGACTAGGTGCAAGTTTCGTACTGATAGGAGGTATTCAGGAGTTAACTGGGATCCAACTGTGGGTACATCTCCCACTCCATGTTCGAGAGGAGGATGATTAAACCGCCATAGCTTCAAAAGAAGAGCAAATGCATTTGAAAACACATCATGGGCAGAGATCTTTTCTCCTATGGGCAGAGTCCAGTAGACATCAGGCACACATGAACCGAAAACCTCACAGATTGGCATCAATGAGCATGCAAGTTGTGGAACCTGGCAACAAAAGCATTACAAAAAGAAACATGATGAGGAGAGAAAGAAGTTAGCTTGTGGATGAAATCAATATTCCAATCATGAATGAAAAATGCCCCTTAAAGTAAATACCAATCAAAGAATCAAGACAAGAAAAGATACTTATTTTTTGTAAGAAAAATAAATTCCCTTTCTCTTGATAAATATGAGTTCTATGAAACTCCAAATACAATAAAATTCATAAGCATACTATATTCTGATGGTATGAGCTGTTATGCCAATTCTAGCTTTGTGAAATGATCACATCCCTTTGCAACTACCCTGTTCCTTTTTTACAATTTTCAGAATATGCTCCATTGAGGAGCGGAAAAGTAGCTCAACTCAATTATCAAAAGAAAGGCTTATTTCAATACAATGGACCGCCAACAGGAGACTTTGTTTATTCCCAGGAAAAACTCTTGTCAAATTATAAGTTATCATGTTCATGTCCTATTTTAAGTGAGCAAACTCTAAGGCTTTCCTACGCCCAAGCATCTTCAACTTCAATCACATTGCTCACTCATGCTTAAGCCATTGTTTGATATCTTTGAAACCACCTTCAAGACAATCAAAGTACAGTAACAAATTGTACAAAATTAACCAAGCACAAAGTGTTATCAAAATTTAATCAAACCAACAATAAATTATTTCTTTTCAAAATAGCCGAAGAATGAGCATCAGTAATAGGCCAACTTGCTCACCAAGCCATGTAGTGAAAAAATCTGAACACAATCCACGGTTGCTATTCCCACAATAAGTACATTCAGGATTGGAGCATGATGTATCAAGTGGCTTTCACTCCTAGAATACTCTGCAGGAACCGGAGGGGACAATAATCTAGTAATGAATTGAGCAGTGTCTTCCTACATAAAAATGAAGACATTGGCATGTTTAGAAAGATTTTGGAGAGGGGAACTAAAAGAAGCTCACTTGAAATAATCTTTCTAACAATTACCAAGTATCATCTGACCTGTATATTCCAACCCTGAAGAAGAGAAGCCCCACAAAGAACTGTAGCAGCAGATATCTTCTCATCATCTGATCCCTTGACTGCAAGTTCAAATATGTTCTCGAGCTCTGCTAAGCTTTCATCAAATTCCTTGGTTAATTTACAAAAAAGAGCATCTAACCTGGCTTCAGGAAAGAAAAGGAAGTGCTAAAGACCAGGGAAAAAAACCCAGGTTAACGGATAAGGAAAATTAATTTACAGATTTCATCCTTGGCTTTTGCATGTTGGAGGAAGCATCCACTTACTAAAGTTAACAGCCAAAAGAATCATCTTTCATCTCTTTTATGCTATTAGATATCATTATCTCACTTAGCAAACCAAAATCTCAAGCCTGAAAACTATTTAGTGTTGAGCATAGCTTAAAAGTTGGAATTCACCAGAGTAGGGTTCCACCTTAAGTTTCCATTATAAATAATCTATCTATTCAAAGATCCTAGCCTCCCAATACCGAGGCTTTTCTATTATAATTAAGCTACAGAACCCAAATAGAGATTAGATAACTAAATCTAGAAAGGACATTGTAAAAGAGGCCGGGAATTAATTTATCCAATACAATGCTATTTCTGTAGCTTTGTATAGATGAAGTTTCAACAACAGAAATATGATCTGGATAAATTAACAGCACCAACTTTAACATGAAGTGGGAGTATACCTTGAAGCAGGACTTGAAACCAGAGCATTGACCATCACTGGAGAAAGTGGGTCCCCCTTCATGAATGATGACCAACCAGGCACTTGAGCTGGCACACTGTGAGGTATCTGGTTGATGCATCCATTGACATACCCAGGCCAGAAATACGCAGATGTGTCCAATAGATTTCTCGCGATGCAAGCCTCAACAATCAGATGTCTCATGTTTCCAGCTGAATGTAACAGCACAAGACTTACAATTAGGAAACCTCAACAATACGGTGAATGAGCATGCACTAACTCAGAAGAATGAAACAGTTTACAGCAGCCACTTTGGGTACATAAGACTGATTGTTATATACAAGTAACAGAGAGGTCCTAGCCAAACATCATTGTTTAGTAAATTTTGCCTACTTGTGGTTTACTGCATGTCAAAAATATTTCTCCGCATTCCTCAAGACAGCAAAGCCAGTTCATACTGTTGCTGCTTCTTATTGCATATGATTGACTGTATGCAAGCAGACAGTGATGAATCTAGGATTGATGACTCAGGGTGGGGGGTCAAGAAATATTTTCTTTTCTTTTTAGTGAGAGATCAATACTGAAAGCATGTCACAAATGTTTCCCTTTTAGGCATCTAACTGAAATCAATTAATTTAAGACGATAAACCATATGTATAACATTTTTAAAAGGGAGGAAAATTCCCTTCCATATGGGAGTGAAATACGTTGAAAGAAATCTTTTCAAGGAAAATGAAATAAGTATTTTATTTGCAAGGATTGAATAGGAAAATTTTCAAAAGAGAGGACCAGAGGGCAGCATTGGCTGGGGGGTCATGCCCCCCCCCCCCCCCCCCCCCCCCCTGCAAATCCGATTCTGAGTGCATATTCCTGGGTGCACAAGGACCATCTAGGATTTATCACTGTTTCTATCCTACTAGATTCTTTGGATCCTCCATCAGATATCATGTAGTTCAAAAACGTTTTTGTGGAATTCAGAAAAGTTTTGTCTCAGTTTTCTTTTCTTGGTCAGGTTTTAGGTGAAAGATCACAGAAGCAGATGCCAAGTCCAACCCACTACATGGTGCAGCATTGAACAATTGCCTAATGCACTAATGATTAACTTTAAGAACCAAGAGAGCAAACTCGGGGGGGGGGGGGGGGGGGGGGGGGGGGGGGTTGACCTAGAATTTCATAAATCTTTTATGACAAAAATGAGAACCAGAAATAACTTACAACAGTTTATCGGCATGTCTTTCATGTTGATGCACTCGTAGTATGCACTCCCAACATCGATGCCTGAAACAAATAGCATGGCTTTTGCAGCAGCCTGATTGGCTGCAGAAACAGCAGAATGTGGTGGACTGAGCAATGTCTGATAATCACCCAATAATTGTAAGCTGGAGACTAAATCATTGCGCCGCTTTCCTGAAAGCTTTTTTTCTTTCCAATGATTTGTTGAGCCACATACTGATTCATCTATGCGTGCGTTCTCCTCTTCATCAATAAGATCAGCAACCACTAGAGTTGTGATGGATAGTAAAATGCATAAGCAAGCATCTAATCGAGGGATAGGACCCTCAATGGAATCCCTTTCCTGACAATCAAGGATAATTATGAATGGTTTACATAAATATCCTCTTGAAAAGCTAAGGAATAAACTCATATGATTCCATAAACGAATTGGATGCCTCTAAAATAAACTAATTCAGTGGGGAAAAAAATCCTGGATGGGAATGCAGTCAAGTCCAGACTACAGGGCATTAAACAAACCAAGAGATAGGAATTTTTTTTTTAATTCCTCCTGGGATGCTATTGTAGTCAGCATAATATGTATGTAGCCTTGACTTGAATGCTTTAAGAAACTTCATATTTATGGCCCAACATTTTCTTTTAAGTGCATTTATGAGGAAATTAGTAGTCCAGAAACAATAGATCCTAACCCTTTGAACAAGACGGAGAGCTGCAATCCAAAGGCCTAGAAAGGTGTCATGCCATGCGGTTCCATTTATCGCTTGAAGAGTTTTAATTGAACCTGAACCACATGAAAACTTAAATTTTCACTCTCATTTGATACTTATTCTGTAAGAGCTGAAAAAAATACACATAGGCTTAAGGAATATCTCAACTCTGGCCCTACCAGTTATGATTTCAATAGCACTTGTCGCATTAACTTGATACCCGTCCATGGCATCTTCTAATGCAAGATCAAGGGGAAGCCATAGAGCAGAGCAACTAGCTCCTTGACATGAACCAGAGGAAGACACAAGAGATCCAGAATCCATAACTGAATGGAACTTTCGCAGTGAACTTGTTTCGGATTCTCGAACTATGCTACCACCTGAATCTGTAATCAACTGCAGAAGATCCTTGGCAGTAAGAAGTTTTGAATTTCTTAACGCTGATGAATTTGCTCCAAGCAGCTCTAATCTCTGGATGAACCCTACCCAATGAGTGGGCCTGAAAAGTGGTAAGAGAGTGTATGTGAGTGATGGCACATCCAAACCACAGGCCAAACTGAACTTAATCAAGCTACTTGTGAAGATCCAAACAATGACTATCAAAAAATTTAAACATTGACCAGGAAATAAGTGGAAGAGTGTCGTATAAATCATGTGATAGACCATGAACAGATAGGAGAAAATTTGAACAAGAGCAAGTCAAAAAATTTCGATTTGATAAATACATCAATTTCAACCATATTCAGTTTAAGGTTGATGAACGCACTTCAATCCAATGGATGCCTGGAAAAACCAAAAATGAATCTAAATCTCAGCTTGATTGACATAACTCGAATTAGATAAAAAAAAATCAAGCAATTCATATGGGGTAAAATATACATACAAGTTCCGGCGCATCAAGTCGAGAATCCTTGAAGTTGATTTATCTAGAAGAAATTTTCCAATCATCTCAATAGTCATTATGGTATTCATCTTATACAATTTTTCATGATGCTCAGTTTGCTTCTCGCTGTAATTACCATGAGCATCAATTTCCATTTCTTGAGGTATTGTTGCCCATCTGGACTTCATCTCTGGCATAAGTTCCAGCAAACCTTCATCATCCAATGAGGCATCTAGCAACTGCGACACAATTGAATAGATAAATTCAGCCACCAGGATCCCAGGATTGGTAACTTGCAGGCCAAACTTATGGGAAAGATGAAGAACACCATCTATTGATTTCATGACCCTGCAAAAACAAGGCAGGAAAAATACAAATGATGAATGAAACTTAATTCCATTCTTTAGGAAATTATAGTAGAAAATGAAACGAATAACAAGTAAATGGTGAAACCAGTTGAAAACAACTTATTGCTACCTGACTTTAGAATGCTAGAATTTGCAATTGAATAGTATTTATGAGTTCATGTACAATGAAATTATTTGCAATCAGGAATTCAAAAGTAATAATAAACCAATGTGAGATATAACTTCCCTACTGTGGCATGCAACAACTGTTCTTAAAGCATACATATAGTTTAAACAATAGCTTATCCATGTCGATAAATTTAAACGCTTCCACAGAAATTTACATCCTCTAAGTTCTTTTTTTTTTACCTCTCCAAAGCACACAGAGCATATAGTTTTGGAAGGCATAAAACTAGCATTGTTTGCCGCCCTAGGCACACATAAAGGGATAAAAATGAGGAAACCCAATGGCTGTTGAATTGTAATCCAGAAGCCAAACGATTCACATTCTAAATAATTGACAGTGAAAAAGCAAGCAAGTCTCCAGCTCTCAGATGGTACACAAGATGAAGCTAGAACTCACATTTCATAGTTTGGCACATTAATGTGGCACTTAAGTTCAAAAGCAAATCTTTTAAGGAGTTCCATATAAAGCCTGTATGCCACTGGCCTGGATCGTCTGCATGGAACAATTCTGTAGAAATAAACAATACAATGAATTCACATTAAAAAAATAAAAACAAAAAATGTAAACTGGAAATAGAAGAGATTCCAGAAAATTTCACCCAAAAAATTGGTTAAATTGCATAAAACAACTCGAAACCGATATGAAACAGACAAATCCATGTCCAACCTATATAGCACTTCCCAGTCAAAGAAAAACAAATGAATACATGAATAATCAAAAGCAGAGCTGATTGGAATTTGCATCTCCAGATCGCCGCACAACAACAAAAAAAAAAATGATGGCAATGTGAGCCTAAGACATTGATCTAAATTCTAAATTCCAGCATGCCACATCCACATTACGATCTTGTTTTGGCATTGCTAAAAGCAGAAAACTTTACAAGATATAGAATGCCAGACGAATTCCAACCTTCTATGATCGCAGGCTTTTTCCATCTAGTTTGTGAGAAAACGTAGGGAACTAAAATCAAAACCTTCAACAACTTGCCCGTCCATCACCATAACAACATAAGACAAGATACAATTCATTATATTCGTGTTCTCATTCCTCCAATTTCATCAGTCCAGAGACAAGCAGAAATTTCCTGATGAAATAATTTATGTTCACGATCACGAGAAACAAACATAACCATAAATGGAGAGAGGCCATATGACTGGATATTGAGTATGAAATGGCTAACATACGTAAAAGCTAGGGATTTTGACATCAATAAGAGAAGTAGATTAAATAACGGAATATTGACTCTGAACATAAAAACAAAAACAAAAAAATACTCAAACTTTTTTCTTGCACTTTTAATCACCTCAAAAAGTAAATCCCAAAATTCAGTAACCAAGGAAAGGCGAAAGAAAGAAGAAAAAACCTGTCAGAAAGCAGAGCAAGAACCATCGAAGGAGGCACGATATTGAGAGCCAAGGCCCTGTCAAGAAACTTCCATAAAATGGGCATATTATTATCCCAAAAAATGTAAGAAATCATGACATTAGCGAGCTGTGGAGAGGGCAAAGTGACTCCACTGGAGCTCAAACTAGAAGAAACCTGAAGAGCCCATAGTTGAGGATCACTGCCCTTTTCTTGGGCTTCCTTAGTTATGTCTAAAACACCATCCCAGATGGTTTTTTGTGTAGATATGTCCATTCGAGGCCAGTATTATTGGCTTGAGAAACAAAAATCTTCTTCTTCTTGAACAGAATAACAGTAGAATTCTTCTCTTTCTTTGGTTTTCTGAACTGAACTGAAATGAACTCTGGTTTTAAGGATTATCTGAGCTTCAATGGGTGCCACATTAAAATGTCAAAAAGGTGGCAGTAAAATTATAAAATATGCTTTTAAATAAAAGATATTTTAAAAGATAATTATTATAGTACAAGAATATAGTTTCGTGTGGGAAAACCAAAATTGTCCCTTCGGAAGCATGCCCACTTAAGTATTTTAAAGTTTTTATCTTCTTTTTTATAATCTCACAAAAATCATTAATATTACTTCTTGTATAATCCAATTTTTTCCATTTAAAATTTAAATTGGCCTAACTTTCATTTAACAACGAACCCTAATTTGGATATACACCAATTTTTTCTTTTATTTGATATAAAATATATTTTTTGATTATAAAAAATATTTTTTTATATTAAAATCAAACTAAAAATGGACCGTTTATATGGTGCAATGCATTAAGAAAAAATAATTTAATAGAACTGATTGAATAGTATATGCCGCTACTACATGTGAGATTGTAACGACTCTAATTTCTTAGAATTTGTTTATTTTTATATTTTAAAAGTGTTTTTGATATAATTTATAAAGTTTTATGCTTTAAACTATTTTTTTATGTTTTTATATTGCTTAATGTGATTTTATAATAAAATATTTTTAAATAAAAAATATTTGAGAAAGTAGCTATCACCGGAATATTCAAATTATTAAACGAGTTCTTACTCGTCTTGTAACTTTAAAACAAAATATTTTTTTATTAATTACCGAACTAATTATTTAAAATTGATCTATAAATCTTAATCAAATGATGGCTAGGGTATATTGAAAGGAAAAAAATAAAAATTAGTGGTTGGGGGTAGGTAGAGATCATGATAGGGGGGGTGATCTCATCCCATCTTTTTATTTTTATTTTTATTTTTATTTTTTATTATTGTCAGCATAGTGCTAATGCTGCTACATGCAAAGTTCTTGGAGATATTTTATTAATTGTTTTCTATGGTAAATTTAAAGAAATAGACAAATATCATGACTTATAATATTTTCATTTATAATTTCTATTTGTTACTTATATCTATTTTTATTTAAAATAAATTGTAAAAAATAAGTAATAGGATATCAGTGATAACTTTTTAAGCAACCATAAAGTAGCGTAATGCTTCTAGATAGTTGTGCGTAGTTTGTGTTATTTGATTAAAATAATAATACTTTAAATAGTTTTGATGTGATAATATTAAAAAATAAAATTTATTATAATATATTTTAATTAAAAAATATACACCACAAAACCAAATAAAAAATGATATCATGTGTTATCCAGTGGTTCATCTCAACATCCCCACTAAATTTATATATAAAAAAATAAATAATAGGGTTTGGGGAAAGGGTAGATTCGAAGTCATCTTTTGGTGACTTTGGTGACTAGGGTTCGGTTTAAGAATAAAATATAAACCGTTTATTAAAAGATTTTTTAAATTATTTTTTATATGTTAACAAATCAAAACATATAAAAATTAATTTAAAACTAAAAACAATTTAAACTTCTAATGACAAATAGAATAAAAAATTGTTTTAAAATATTTCAATATAAAAAAAAACATTGTAATAAATAATTGTATTGGTTGAGTTGATATCAATTATATTAAAAAAAATTGATTTTTCTATATAGCTTTTTTCTATTGAAATATATATATTTCATTATTTAAAAAAAACATATTATTAGCTTAGCTCAATTAAATAACTTATTTCCATTTAGATAAGGCTCTGCTGACTCCCTCTACCTCAATTAAATCACTTTGGTTTGACTAAAGAGTATTTAATTAGCACCACAGAAAATCCTCAGACCAATTAGAAGATAAATTGATGTGGTGTGAGAAATGGTGTAATCCAATTGTCCCAACCATATATTTTAATAATATTTAATTATTCAATACATTTCCTATTATCCATTCTGCTTTCTGATTCTTTGAAAGCTATCAGGATGTCTGATGAAAGACCTGTTTGGGAGTATGGTTGTGGTAGTTTTTTAAAGTGTTTATCGTGTCGAAATACATCAAAATGATGTTTTTCATTTTTTTAAAATCATTTATGAAATCAGCACATCAAAATAATCTAAAACACACAAAAACATATTCATTTAAAATGAAAAAAAAAATCAAATTTCGACAAAAAACCGGTGGGATCGCAATGCCAAACGGGCACGAACACATGGATGTATACCAGTCGCAACTCACCTGCTACAAAATTTTCTACCTCTTGATAGAGATTTTTCACCAGCCAACTCCCAGCTCTACAAGCATGTCAAAAACACATTGGAAGACTTCATTACACGCAGATTGATGATCAAAACCTCTTAATCTCTGATTAACAGACACGTTTTGTTTAGAATAACTATAAAGAACAGACAGAAATCATGATGGTATGTATAGAAACTCCACCTTGAGAGCATAAAACATTGCAATATTCACACATGACACCTTTTGGATTCGGACAGGCACTAAAAAGTAACAGATGCGCCAATCAGAAACGATAGAACATATGAAAAAAGCTTAAACTTTGAACGAGGCCCAGTATTCTGCACCGCGAACTTGATCCTGGAGTTGCTGTCAAGTTCGAATATCGACAGAAATGCCACCATGAGAAATAGTAGCAAGAATTTTGGATGCTCACTTTTAGCATATCTATGAAACTTAGGATTCATTGTTAGAGAATAATATAAATCATGTTTTTAAACTTCATTTAACAGCTTAAGTTTTTAGATGAGATGGTTTCATAACATGGTATTAGAACCTTGTTGACCCAGCGATCACGAGTTCGAATCTCACCATTCTCATTCTATTTGATAAAAATCAAGCAGAAGGTAGTGTGAGAATATAAAAGTTTCAAGCCCGAAAGGGCTATCACTGGAAGAGGTCTGTTAGAGGATAATATAAATCATATTCTGGAACCTCACCTAACAGCTTAAACTTTTAGATGAGATGATTCCTTAACAAACATGACTTATTAGACATGATAGAAGCTTCTGATATTCTATTACCCTCCCCTCAGAGAAATTTGCTGTCCCTCTGCACAATGAAACAACAATGAAATCTGTGTCCCACATAGAAGACATCACACTAGATACCCCCTACAACATCAAAAGTTAGAATGTGAAAAGTCAACACGTTGACTTTTTTCATCCTTCAAAGTGCCCACCAATTCATATGCGGAAAGCTGTGTGACATTACCAGCTAATCCCACTACTCAGACTAAAATTTTGCATGGTTGAAACTGGAAACAATCTGCAGGCACATTATTTGTACAGAGTTGAAGGATTGAAGTTTCTGCTTCATGGTTAATGGGTTTTAAATAAGACTAATTTCTGAGAGGCACGAAGCAGAGGCTTATGGTGATTAGTTGAAAAATGGAAAACCACTGCTGTCAATGAGCTAAAGAACAGAAAGTTGAGACAAATAAATCAGATTTAGGATGTCAGCTTTTAGATGCTCAGACATTTAGCAATACATTCACAAGGTTACTATACTCACTGCAAGGACATGAACTCCATCCAATCGAAGGGATTTTCAATGCTGTGCTTCTTCTGATAACCTAAGGAAACCTGATAATAAAGAATTCATACAGGTCAATTTTCCTTTTTGTAATGATGAATGACTAAAAAGAAGGGTAGATTATCAATGGAGAAATACCAAGAGACAGTCAGACACAAACTTTATGAACTCACTCATGAGTGTTGCTTTTGTGTCAATCAATGCACATGGTAGGGCTTCACAGACAAACTTGGTCTTAATTTCTACTGCTTCACCACCAAACGATGAACCTTCTTGCCAGCGAAGTTGCTTCTGAAACAAACTGTAAACAACAAAAACAAACATTTTTCCAGTAATTCTCTACCTATGGTATCAGTGACTGTTAGAGAATAATATAAATCATATTTTGGAGTCTCACCTAACAGCTTAGGTTTTTAGATGAGATGGTTTTTTAACATGGTATCAGAGTTTTGTTTACCCAACGGTCACAAGTTCAAATCTTATCACCTCCATTCTATTTGATAAAAATCAAGCACAAGGTAGTATGAGCCCGAGCCAATTTCAAACTCAAAAGGTTTTCACTTGAGGATATGTATTAGAGAATAATATAAATCATATTCTAGGGTCTCACCTAACAGCTTAAACCTTAAGGTGAGATGGTTCTTTAACAACAACAACGGAAGATCTGTTCATCTAGCTATTGCTCAATTATTAAGGTCAACGATTAAAACAAATACTAGAAAAAAGTGAGCGAAAAATCTTCACCTATAAAGAAGGCAAGCGAAGTCACAATGCAGCCCCTCGTCTCTAGATATCAGTTCATTCAAGAATGTCAAAACTGGCACCAAGCCTCTCTTTTCAAGCCAGAAAATGGTATACGACATTGTATATATCTTAATACCCAATATGAATGCCATTAAAAAATAAAAAGGATCAAAAATACCACACAAAACTTTTAACAGTCTTCTTGTAAAATTTAGAAAATAATACCTTCCTGAGAAAACGATTCGTTCAACACAAGCAAACTATACATCTTTGAAAGTGAGCAGAAATTTTCCGAATCAGGATGTTTGTAATGCCCCATAAGAGAAAAGGTTGGCTAACTTCACTCACAAAGCTCTACCAGAATGAATGTTCTCCATTGAGATTTGAAACCCAGAAAATGGCCAGGGCCTGAGATAATGAAAATGTCTTGTTATTAGACAGGCAGCTTGGAAATTGTGGAAGCTGATTGCTCAAAATATGCATCCTTAACTATACCTGTACCACAAATAATCAGCTTAAAATAAATAAATAAAAAAAAAAAAATATATATATATATATATATATATATATATAAAATCACAGCCAGTATTAAAGGTGCTTGAATTCAAAGCATGATAAACAATTTGAAGCAAACAAGATAACCAAAACGAGATACAAATACAAGTCAAGCATGAACACACCCATAGCTGAACTTTGAAAAGATGACAAAATGTTCTTAGGAGTTTAGCCAAGAAATTCACCTCTAGAATTTGAACATCATTTAGAAATCTTGCAGCCAAATTTCCTAAAGCAATCCCATCAGATGCAGCGAAAAATCCCAGCACATGGCTTGTGAAATGTTTCCCTAACTCAGAAAGTGCTTCCCATTGCAGCATGTCATGAGAGAGATCCTCCTCCTCAGGTGTAAGAACACTAACAAATGGAGGATAAAAGGAAAACAATGTAATTAAGAAAATGAATTTTCAAGTGAAAAATAGGTATGAGAATGAAGAAGAAAACCCAAATTAAGATAGAAATCTAAATTTCAAGAAACAGCATTCTCATGTACCATTAGCCTCATTAACTCAAGATATTAGTCCAGCAATAGCAAGTCTACCATTTCAACCAACACACTCACAAAACTCGCAACTTGGCGCTGCCCCTCTTCTTACCAATGTCAGCTGTATTAATATCGCCCTGGCCAGAAATGATAAACTTATACTGTAGTATACTCCATCAATCCATGTTCATGAAAGCAGTGTGGTGGTAAAGAGCTTGAGATCTGCTTTACAGTTTCTTGTTTGAGTCAGAGATAACCGGGGTTTTACTCGCTTAACCTTACCTATAAAGAATGCTTAAAGGAGATTTGGTTTACTCGAATCCAAATAAAAAAGCAGCTTATTGTGTACTGAAATGGAAAAACTTAGCTACACCAGGTCCACCTCTCTACAAATTACTGCCCATCACTTATTACCAGAAAAAGCATAGCTAATATAATTTACTCTTTAGCATGACTCCATCGCATGGTACTCGCAAATTCAACATCGACACATTGAATGAAATTCAAAAAAATGCTGACATTTTTCTTCTTCCTTTGTTTATCTGTGCATGGGCTGCTTTTTGCGAGCGTCTGGCTTTCGGGAAAACGGTGTCCCTTCAAGTAAGAAGAAGAAGAAAAACATTCCTACCAGCCCACAAAACTAAATGGACGGCTACACTGGCTTCCTTTGTGTTTCAATTTTTGTATTTTGATAGCAACGAAGAAGGGGGTGCTGATGATGCCGAGCTGTTAACGGCACACCTTTCCGTTCTTCCCTTTGCAAGCAGATAAAAAAGGACATTACTTCCGCGCTAGGATAGAAAAATAAATAAATATAGTGTGATCAAATCGGTGTTTGACTAAAATTTTATTTAATTTTATTTTAAATGAATTTTTTTAGTATTTTTAGATTATTTTGATGTGTTGAGATCAAAAATGATTTTTAAAAAATAAAAAAATATCATTTTAATTTATTTCTAAACGAAAAGCATTTTAAAAAACAACCGTAACCGCCCTCCCAAACAGGCACATAAAGAAATTATAAGTGATTTCCATTGCTATAGTAAAATTTTTATTTTTTTATTTGGTTAATAAAAATTTAAATCTTTAATTTCAGGGTTTTTTAAGACCCATTTATTATTAAAAGATTATTTGGGAGTGTATGTCTTTTTCTAATTTTTAACACAATAAAAATACTCAGATCAATTTTTTTTTAAATAATTGACCATATGATTTCTTGACTTTTTAAAAGATTTGTAAAAATAAGAGTATTTTTGCCCATATAATCAAAAAAAAATATTGAATTGTTGGACAAGAATATTTCAAGTTATTTATTTTTTTATATACCTGAAATAACAAATTTAACCTTAGAAAAGACCAAGAAGAAACTTTGTCTTTAAGGATATTTTGGTATTTTCATTAATTTTTTTAAGAGGGTGTTGTTTTGGTATTTTTCATATTTTTTCATGTCGGTTGAAAAAATGAGATTGATTCGATTGCTTAATACTTTTAAGACCAATATTTTTCATATATTTTACATGTTTATCAAGATTGATTTGATTGCTTAATACAATTAACAAGTTGATCAAAATTGTTTTAATCGCTTAATACTTTAAAGAACAATATAAATACTTCTATACCTTTAAAAGAAAAAAAAATAAACTTGCAACTAGGGTATTTGTGTATTTTCCTACAATTTTTCTTTGTAATTGACAAGGTGGATTGATGGTGACTTGCAACTTGACCTTCTATGAGATTGATCATGTGCTTGTAACCAAAGTCATAGATTTTAAAGGTTAAGATGAGTTGAATTTGATGTTTTTTGGGATATTTTTTTAAATTTTCATCATGCAATATTTAATTTATTAAGAATTAGTTTTTTTTTTCTAAGATTATTCCAATCATGTAAGTTTGCTTATGGTCACGAGGCTAGTTGATTAATCTAGATTGACATAAAAAAAATTCATTGTTTTTTTCTTAATTTTTTTTTTTTTAGATTTCAGAATATTATGTTGTTTTATAATTTAGCTTCATAGTTTAACTCAGATGATTTTTTTTAATTTTTGTTTTTAAAATTATTTAATGTTATTAAACTCATTTGAGTTAATGACTCAACTCAATATGTTTTTGAATTTTTGTTTTTTTACGTATTGTTTTGTGATTGAAAGAAACTTAGATATGTTTGCATCATCTATCTTATCTAAATTTTTTTTTATAATTTTTAAAAAATAAAAAATATTATTTTAATTTGTTTTTAAATAAACGAATATATATATATTAAAAAAAAACGTTACAAAGACTCCCAAAAAACTTTTTTTTCTGTTCTCTTTCTCTCTTCGATTAAGATCCAAAAGCACTTTTCAAAAAACATAACTTTTGCTATTTCTCCTCTCAGACACTACTGTTCTTGTTTCTGAACTACAAAGATAACTTCCTTGTCTTTATATTCTTCAAAATTTAGTTATATCCGCTATTTTTCTTTTATGTTTTATTGTTTAAAGCACCCACTTCCCTTGATCTGTTCTCTCTTTTCCAGCTAATACATTTTTAGTCACCTCCGCCAGTTTTTGGCCACACACTCTCGTTATCCTGTCCCTCCTCTCTCTTTACTTCTTTCAGTTTCAAAAATCTGGACTTTGTTCTTTGTTTTAAGATTTGGGTACTTTAGCTTCGAAGCCTCGAAAGTTCTTTTCTTTACTAACCCCGCCTTTTCGTTCTATGTTGATCTTTCCATAATAGTGTGTATTTTTTTGTTCTTTAGGCTGTTCAATCTTCTGGGTCTCTTTTGTCTTACTGGTAGTTTGTGATCCCAACTTTTAGTTCTGGTTCAAGGTTATTTGTTCAGTTTTGGCTTCTGGGTGCTTGCTTATATATATGTATATTGAGGTTGAGGATTCAGAGGTCCTCGTTTTTTTGTGTGATTGGAGTTGGGGATCGAGCTCTCTCTCGTTGATTTATCAATTTGAAGATTGTTGATGCATTGTTGCGAATAAGATGCAGCCTGATCAGCGCAAAAAGGTAAGCAATCTAGTCATCATCTTTAGCAAGTAATTTGTATGAATGTAAATTTCCATTTCCATATCTGTGCTCATTTTGGACAACATCAAATTGGTTGTTGTGGTTACTTGTTAAAATACATCCAACTAGGCTTGGAACTGTGATTTTTTTCAATTTTCACCATGATCCTGTTAATCATTTTTGTGATTCATATTTAATACCAAGGTGTGGAGGAACAGCTGTCATGTTCATGTCTATGTTTCTTTGACTCATGCTTTTGTTTTCCTGTTGCAAAATGGAGGCAGGTCCCACCAGAATACTATTTCCACGGAATTCAATTCATACTTTTTTTTTTATATATATATAAAAAACATGCTATAATACGAGAGGCACTGCATGTCTTGAAATAGGAGAAGGTGTCAACCACATATACGCGTGTTCTTATCCCTTTTCTTTTTTAGTTTTTGGGTTTTGGGGGTAGGGGGTTAAATTCATGAAGATATTACCATGGGGCCTGGAATCAAATTCTGCATGCAGAGCAGTAATTCTATGTCGAATTTAGTTTTACTGGTGACCAGATTTATAAATCTCATCTACAGCAATATGCATTCTTGTTGACAGACTAAGGGAGCAGTTTTTCTTCGTTAATATTTGAACTCTTCTAATCATAATGGCGTCAAAGATAATATTGACCAAATAATTCCTCTGCACTCGATGCACTCGATAATTAAGTTGTGGATCAATTTGGTTGTTGGGTAGGCAGCAGTAGATTAGGATGATGAATGAAGCAATTTGAAGTGATCTTTACAAATGCTTGCAATGGTGCTCGGTATGTTATTGTAATGATATCAACTGTGTTTATTTATGCTGTGTGTGCATACGCAGCGCAAAGTCATTTGGTATAGCTAAAATGGGGCTGGGATACTCTTTAAATAATATTGCAAGTCGGTTTGATTGCTATTATAAATTTCTTCTTGAGTGTTTTTTTTGTGTCCATGATTTGGCGCATTTGAATGTGGTGTTGCAGTCATCCGTGGAGGTAGACTTTTTCACAGAGTATGGCGAGGGGAGCAGGTACAAAATAGAGGAAGTGATTGGCAAAGGAAGCTATGGTGTTGTGTGCTCTGCATATGATACGCATATAGGAGAAAAAGTGGCAATAAAAAAAATCAATGACATCTTTGAGCATGTCTCTGATGCCACCCGAATCCTTCGAGAAATTAAACTTCTTAGAATCCTTCGCCATCCAGATATTGTGGAGATCAAGCACATTTTGTTGCCTCCTTCCAGAAGGGAATTTAAGGACATATATGTTGTTTTTGAACTAATGGAATCTGATTTACACCAAGTAATCAAAGCAAATGATGATTTAACTCCAGAACATTATCAGTTTTTCCTTTACCAGCTTCTTAGAGGCCTCAAATACATACACACAGGTGATTGACTTGGTTTCTTGAAGTTCTAACTGTAAAATATTGATTTTTTTCGTACCCTACTTTTTCACTGTGTATTTAACAGGGTGCATCTTTGTGTGGTGCAGTATTGCTACATGCTGACACTCAGCATGTGTAGAAATATAACTATCGGGTATTTGCTGTTTCATTATGATTATTCCAACATAGTGCTTATTTTCTTTATGGTGTTGTAGCCAATGTCTTTCACCGGGATCTGAAACCCAAAAATATCTTAGCAAATGCCGACTGCAAGCTCAAGATCTGTGACTTTGGTCTTGCAAGAGTAGCCTTTCATGATACTCCAACTGCCATTTTCTGGACGGTAGGTTTTCTCTTGGCTTGATTTAGCATTTTAATTTCATGTAAGAGGGTGCCTGTGATGGTTACAAACGTTGATTTTTATTCATTCAGAGATCTATTATTTCCTGTTCTTTTGATCTCAGGATTATGTTGCAACAAGATGGTACAGAGCTCCAGAATTGTGTGGATCATTTTTCTCAAAGGTGCCATGACCTTTACCATCACCAATTTGTTACAAAATTTTGTGAATCTCCTTTGACTATACTGGTTTTAATTGCTTCTCTCCTTGCATGAACTTAGAATTACTACTTGCACAGTTTCTTTTGGGAGTTGGAGAGTTGTAAATAGTTGGTGTTATCATATTCCAACTTCCTGCAAAATTTATTTTAGTCATCACTTCTGTCTTTTTCAGTATACTCCAGCAATAGACATATGGAGCATTGGATGCATATTTGCTGAACTATTGACAGGAAAACCTCTTTTCCCTGGGAAGAATGTGGTCCATCAATTGGATCTGATGACTGATCTCTTGGGAACACCATCGCCTGAAGCCATTGCAAGGGTATATTTCATGTGATATGCTTTCATTGAAACAAAACTGATATCGTTTACAATCCGTGCCTTTCTTATTTTCATCCAAGCAGTTGCTCTGTATGCTGAAGCATTGGTATTATATGAACAGGTACGCAATGAGAAAGCTAGAAGATACTTGAGTGGCATGAGAAAGAAGAGGCCCATTCCATTCTCCCAAAAGTTCCCTAATGCTGACCCCCTTGCACTTCGTTTGTTAGAAAGAATGTTGGCATTTGAACCAAAAGATCGACCTACTGCTGAAGAGGTAAATTTTGATACCTCTTTATCTTCACCTTGATAATGTGCCTCCCTTCTTCTAAAGGAGCATATTGTACTACATTTTGTCAGGCTCTTGCAGATCCATATTTCAAGGGCTTGGCCAAGGTTGAGAGAGAGCCTACTGCTCAACCAGTTACCAAGATGGAATTTGAATTTGAGAGACGAAGGATAACTAAAGAAGATGTAAAAGAGCTTATATACCGAGAAATTCTTGAGTATCATCCTAAAATGTTGAAGGAGTGTTTAGATGGTTCAGAGCCAACTGGGTTCATGTATCCAAGGTATTGGCGCTGTAAAATTAAGATTCTTGGTTTATACCATCATACTTGTTAAAGCATATGCAGTATTCCATATACTTGAAGTATCAGTGCAAATTTGAGATTCCTGTTAAATTCAAGATGTTTAAGTGTCCCCGCGGAATAAATTATTAAGTTGTAAATTTTTCCATTGCAGTGCTGTTGACCATTTCAAGAAGCAATTTGCTTACCTTGAGGAACACTATGGAAATGGTGCTCCTGTTGCTCCACCCGAGAGGCAGCATGCATCATTGCCTAGGTATCCCAACTCATAAAGTGTTTCAGTGCTGCATCCCATTTATATTTGGGATTTTGTCAACTAAATGATAAAAATTCATGGATGCAGGTCATGTGTATTATATTCAGATAGTACAATAAAGAATTCAGCAGAAGTCGCCAATGATCTCTCCAAGTGTTCTATCAAAGAAATTGAGAAGCCACATGTGGATAGGAGTGGTAGGATGCCAATGACAAGGCTTCCTCTTCAAGTTCCTCAAAGTATTCAAGGTTTGCAATAATTGAATTTAGTTAAGCTTTGTCTATTCTCATCTGTACTCTCTTTAATGTCTTACTGAATTTCTAGGGAATCAAATATTTAATACTGCAGTTGTGTTTCTCTTTCCCTCTTCAAAACCTGCTGTTTCCAAAATTTGAAGGAGAAACCATTCTGAATCTTGTTTGTAACCTTTATTGTTTAGGCTGGCCAACTTAACTTAGGTTTTCCTGACGTCTTTTAAGTGAATTGGTTGGCATGGTATAAAATATTTGAGTGAATGCACACAGCTTTTAGGAAAGTTAACAAGGTTTTGCATTCACAACTTACAAATACATAATTATTTGTAAGAAATTATAGAGGCTATTTAAGTTTTCAAGGAACTGAGTGTTTGATGTGTTATAACATGTGATCTCATCTGCCATCAAATTGTTTGATTTTGTTCCCTCTTGCTCTATCAGGGTGTTGCTTTCGTGACTTGCATTTCCTTTACTATATGCCAAGAGACAAATGTTCAGAAGCACAGATGTTTTGAAGTTGATCATTCAATCATTGTGCTTAAAACTTCATGCATGTTTGTGCAACTTGATTATATTATCCAATTTATTCCGCTTGTTATTGGACATGTAAAAATATTTTTGAAATATGTAGTGCATAGCAATTATAGATATGTGCATATTTTTCTTCTTTTCTTGGGTGAAAATCCATGGACCAGGATGTATGCGTTTAAGCAATGTACTGCTGAGCTGATGCCTATGTAGATTGCTACCTTTCTCATCTCTTTCCTCTTAAACCTGGTTGCTAACCTATTGACATATATGATATACTGATGACTGTAATCTGAATGCCATTCTCTACAGCAGGTGCTGCAAGATCTAGGGAAGTTGCAAGTTCAGTGCCACGTTACGATGATTGCGGAGCAGCAGCAGAAGAGAATCTTGACCAGCGAAGGATGGTCAGGAATCCAGCAATTTCAACTCCATATGCCACTGCAAACTGTTCATATCAAAGAAGAAACCCAGCCTGTAAAAACGAGAGGGGAGAAGATGAGGGGGTTGAAGGTCCAAATGGAGTGCAGCCGAAGCCACGGTTTATGGCAAGGAAAGTTGCTGCTGCTCAAGGTGGACCTGGAAATCACTGGTGCTAATGGTGTTTTTCTCTGTGGTGACTCGAAGTATTGACCAACGGCAATCAAAAAACATCCACAGATGGATCTTCTGCCAGTGCAAAATACATCAGATTCAAACGCTGTCATTTAGCAGCGCTTTCAACCATCCCAGGCTCTTCATAAGATATATGTCTGGGGCTTCTGTTGAAAGAAGTTGAGCTGCAAGTTGTCATTCATATCACTGATTTAAAGTTTAACAGGTTCTTATACTTGCTTAGGTGTCAATGATTCGAGTGTATAGATTCTTTGATCCTTTTCCAAAGAATACATATTCTTAAATCTATCATGCTTGGTTTTTCTATCAAATTTCAAGGCCTTTCTAATAACAAATGGGTAGCATGCACAAGAATAACATCATATAACACCATAGTTTTACCTACCCTGAAAAATAAATTAACACTTGTTTATTCATGAATATTTAATTACCTAACTGCTAAAGCTTTTTCTGCAAATTCTAGGTCATTAACATCTTTTAGTGGTGATGTCATTACAATCAAGCAACCAATCTATCATCTCTTACAACCATAACTTTTTTATTTGGATATTCTAATGTATAGTGTCTCAAATTCTAATATTTAGAACATCCAGTATCATGTTATGATTGAGGTTGTGATTTAGTTTTGGCCTTGATTGATTTGGAATTCCATTGAAGGAGTTGTTGTGGTGTGAAATTATGTTGAAAGAATTGTTGCGTGGTGTGGAATCCTATTTAAGAAATTGTCGCGTCACGTGAATTTCTGCTGAAAAAATTGTTGTGTTGCATGGAATTTTGTTGAAGGAATTACTATAATAAATAGCTTTTGAGAAGGGAATCCAAATTGTAGGCTTTTTGATAAGAATTGTCGAATTTAAATTGAAAATACTAGATTGTTTGTATATTGTAACATGAAAATAGAGTATGAATCATGTGCAAAGGATATTATGTTTGATAATTACATTTATTTGATAAATAATTAAATAATGGATATTAATTATGAAGTATTCATGATTAATTATTCTTTTTACCTCTTAAATATTGAGTACGGTATTGTCACTAAACCACCTCTATATTTATCTTCAATTCTTTTGTTTTGATTAAAATTAAATTATTCGGAGTTATATGTTAATTAATTTGATTGGCTCAAGATAATTGGCTGGTAGAATTCTTTTTTGCAATGAAATTAATAAAAAAAAAACATATTTTGATACAACTTATTATTTAGTCTGAATTTAAAATAAAATTATAAAAAAATTATTTTGATGTTTGTCACTGTTTTTCAAAACAATTTTTTTTTTAATTTTTACTTTAAATTAAATATTTTGTGTTTTTAGATCTTTTCATTTGTTTATATCAAAAATAATTTTTAAAAAATAAATAAACATAATTTTGATACATTTCTAAACTAAAAACAATATAAAAAACAACCGCATCTAAACTCTCAAACAAGCATGACATTGTATGTGAACAGTGGCTGAAAAAACGGGAGCTTCATCAGCTAAAAAATATTACTCTGCAAATGGACTCCACATGAATAGATATTAGACACAACAAACATCCCTAAAAGCAAACAGAACGGGAAAGAAGAATTTTTTGACAGCTGACAGACAAGCTGGATATCACGAGATGGCAGTTCGATTTCCGATAGAGCAGGTGGCTAGGGCAAAATGATCTCTATATTACACTGATGTAAACGTTCTTTACTTGCACACAACAAAGTACATCCAGAAAGCTACACAAGCGGCAGAGAAGAAAAGGGTCTGGTTGGTATGATGCAGGAGCTAGACAGACAAGAAAATAGAGTTTCCAGAATTATAGAACAAACTGCTAGCCAATGTAACTACAAAACACGAGACCAACAAATGAGCCGCTGGTATTAGATTTCTCTTACAGTGAACTGTCAGTACAATTACTAAAATGTCTAACGCCTAGCAAGCTCTGATTTTTGTCCAGAGGACACATATGTTGTTTCCCATATCAATGTATCCTTTGCTTCACCCGCCTCCCGTTCATATCGCTATCTACGGTATCGTTTCCGTGTGTACAAGTGATGGCAGAACGCTCGCCATTTTTGGCAACATATTGCAGTAGTTCTGTGATGACAGAAGGGCAGCTTTCTTTCAAGTATTCAAACCCATCTGTTTGCATCACAGCTGAAACGAATCACCGGCACATGGTCATTAGTTATGCATTCATAAAGAAAATCCCCAATCAACAGTCAATATCAAAACCTAGAATACTATGCACACACGACCATGGGTGGACAACAAACAAGTGTATAGAAAAATGTGTATGAGTTCCCATACGTCCCCAACAATAACACAGCCAACAAAAGGAGAGTAGAGGGCAACCATGACACAATGCTTTGTTTTTTTGGTAGTTTGGGAGCCATCTGATCGCATGTACACACACCACATTCAAATGATAAAGAGTTGATTAATGCAATTACTGTTTGAAAACAATTTAAACATCAGGAGGGGGTTGGCTGAGGAAACAGATGAAAAACTAAGCTCTGTCAAAGCCTAATTAAGCCATGCATATTTCAGCATTACTTTTTCATTGACTTCTGTTCACTGTTTCCAAACAACATAAGGCATGGGCACTATAATGCAGCAAAATTAAAAATAAGTGCAAGCAACAACATAACAAACACACACACACAACAAAAAACTTTCTAACCGTGATAAATGTGAATATGACTACCTATATTACAATTCATGTGACCAAATCAATCAATAACTATCTTAAGATGTTAATGGCACATTGAATCTTTTGAGGATCAATCCATTCAAAAGCTATAATAAACATTGGGAAGAGGTGGGTTGGTTGGCTTGCCCATTGCCCCCTTTTTTTGTGTGAAGTAAAAAAAGCCATTAGTAAGTCATGACTCCATCAAAGCAGGGTGCCGGGGAGAGAAAAAGGACAATCCTACCATACAGCATTTTTGCATGCACTGTTTTCAACTTCAAGACTTGAACCTGCAACTTTATGGTTGCATGTCCTCCAATACTTGTACATTGAACACTATGGCCGTAACTCATTTATCAAAAAAGACAATTTTCTATAACATACAAAAAATCCAAATGGAGGCACAGGGATGAAGTCTTACTTTTCAAATTTTCAGGCAAAGCAATGAATTTGAGACATACGGACTTCAGTTGGATGCATTGATGCTGCTCTGCTAGAGCTAGCGTTGTTGCAACGGTGTTTATTGCAACATCTTCACAAAGTCTAGCCTCACAGAGCAATCTGAGTCTCTCAAGTGCATAGCGGTCTGCTGCTGCAAGTAGATGCTGAGCCATCAGTGTAGAAACCCATTTTGAGTTCAAACCATCAAGTTCCTCCATGTCTGGTAAGTCATCCCAGTACATAAAATGGATTAATGCCTGCAAACACCCAAACACGAGAGAAAGTTATATTTACACATGCTAACCTATTCACTTTTCCTCTTTTTTGAAAGATTAATTATTAACCTTGTGATCATTAAGGTACTGGGTAAGCTAAGAACCTGGTTTATAGTCTTTAGGATGTGGTGATTGAGGTTTAAAGGGACTTAAATATTATTCTGGCAAAATTTGATGCAATTAAGCCTGTCCAGTATGCCTTCTAACCAACAGAGCTAGGTTCATAGGAGGTTAAATGGTGATAAAGATGTCACCAACCTCTTCCATCCTGATATTCCATAGCTTTTCCACCAATATTATACCAATTGCATTATACATCCAGCACCATAAACATTCAATTCTAAACAGTTTTTAAATCCGTAACACTTGCACCCTTAACATTTATCATGATTTATATTGGCTTCAATCCAATTACCAGAAGATCATCAGAAGAATCTAGTTAACTGAACATTGCCAGCACTAAATATAAAGCCAGCATGCCAAATAAAAATAAAGCAGGAGGGGTAGTGACAGGGTAAAAGGGAAGCACAATTAGGCCATTCTTCATTTAACCTCACAACAAAGTCATTTCCTTTCTTAGGTCCAGCCCAGTTTCACATAGGGCAAATGCTGTTATTACTATCTTCTGTGTGACTAAGTTGAACATAGTAGAATTATTTGGTATCATTTTGTTCACAACAGCATATGCTTAGAAGCCTAAAAACTATTGAATTCCAACAAGAACCGAGAGGAGATAAAATTGACTTGTTTTAGAAAATCATCAATGCATTTGTTACAAAGAATGAAACGGTACTGTGTAGTTGTCCTACTGCAATTGAATCACCTGATCTATCAAGCCAGAACATGGCTGAAACATAGCTCAAGATCTTTTCCAAAAGAATGTTAATAGGAGCAAATCAACTAGTATGTTGTGTATAATTAAGCAAGGGTACTCTCAAGCTGATGCAATGAAATATGCAGCCTACCTGACTAGCAATGGACAAACTGCATATATAACAGGACAAGCAGGAATGGAAGGGAAGCAAGAAACAGTAAACCTTAACCGGAGTGAGTAAGAATAAGGATAGGAACAGTGCCTTGGGAGATGAATCAACATGTACATTTGTGTATGGCAACACAAATATCCTGCACAACACCACGATTACTCACCTAACAGAGGCAACCAGCCAATAGGCACATCTTCCCATGAAACTTATCATGGAATGCACAACATCTCTTAAATGATGCATAAAAATTACTAAAACCTTTAAGTAATGCTCAAGTAGAGCATTAAGGACCACTTGTACTCGTACATGCTACAGCCATTACAATAACTTGGCAAGTTCACCGCTCTAGACAAATTCCACCTTTCCAGTCTAAAATACATTTAACAAGCACAGCACTTAATTGTGCCTCACTCAGGAGCTCACATTTCAGAATGTAATGCTTTCCCCTATTTTCCTCTTTTATTTTATAGCAAAGGAAATGGAAAAAAAAATACACTTCAATCAAGACTTGCGCAATGAAGCTTGAATTAGAATGCATGTCAAAAAACTAGCAAATGCTAGGTTCAAAACAATATTGACATCTTCAAACTTGCAGTAATAGATTGTCTGCTTCCTGACTAACAGTTAACAATCACTCACATTACTTCTGCTTCCCGCAATAAAAAATGTAACCATATCAAGCAGAAGGGTAAATATGACATCATATTCCATTCAACAAACTGAACATGAAGAAACAAGGCACAACCATAAAAATAGAGAGCGGAAAATGAATTAAGGCTTTTGCAACTAAGATGCTCACATGCATGTAAAAGAGAGGGGGGTGGGGGGGCACCTTAAAAACAGGGGCTTCCATGTCTTCAACTTTGATGCATTGAGTGTTTTGATCTTTCATTGGACCAAAAAGCTGTGCTCTAAATACTGGTGAGCGTGCTGCCAGAACTATTTTGTGAGAAGCAAAGGTTTCTCCATCAACTTCAAAATTTACATCAGTTCCCTTTCCACTGTCTAAAAGCTTTCCAAAATGCTGACCAATATTGGAAGGTGGCACGGAAATGGTGTAGGTCTTAGGCCCCTCGGTGTGAGACTTAACAACACCAACACCGCAGCGAACTAGTAGGGTATCATCCTTAAGATAGTCTGATGTCTCTAATAGATTCCTTCTATAAAATCGTTTATAACCCCTGCAGCATCCAACAGCAGCACCCATTACATTGTGTTTTTCATCCACCGCAACATCCAACAGCAATGAAAACTACTGAAACTTAAAGAATGAATAAAAGATGCTTGTATAATGTTGGAGGTGAAAAAAATTGGTTTGAGTAAAAATTGTTGATTCCCAGAGACTGCAAGGATGACATTATAGATAACAAATCCAAAGGAGAAATAAATAATTGTGTTCTTAATACATACTTGAGACGACAAGATGCTTAAAGATACTTGGGTAATTTTGGAGGTGAAAAATTTGGTTTGAGAAAAACAAGTCTGATTCCCAGAGAATATCCACTGCAAGGATGGCATTATCCGAAGGTGAAATAAATAATGACGCTATTAATGTGTACTTAAGATGACAAGAAGCTTAACAGTAAAGCCCATTAATACATAGGTAATCACACGGTCTATGAACAACAAATAGGAAAGGCATTTAGACATTTTAAAAGGGAAAAAAAAGTTGTATTATATAGAATGCAATTACATGTGAAAAAGTGAAATACAGAAATATAGAATAATAACAACAGACATTCAACTAAGTGAAAAGTGCTCTTTATGCCTTGAAAATCGAAAACAAAATAGTTATACTTAATTTATTTTCCATATACACTACAATTTTCCATCATTTCTAAAACAAAATCAGTAAATTCTAAGACTCTCACCATACATCAAACACTAAGCGTTAAACCACACACAGAACCCAAAATATCATGCCATAACAAAGTAAGAGAATTCTTGACAAAGCAATCAATCGTAATCTTACAAGCACTTCGATCAATTAGAATACGCAGCCCTAAAAATTCAGAGTTCAGACTTTTCAATCTAAAAAAGAAAAACAGAGAGAGAAAACTCACCACATACTGCCACGATACTTAAGCGTATAGGGCCCACTCTCTAGGGCTCTCCCAAAATGGGTATGAATCTTATGCCTTTCTTTCCCACTTTGATCCATCAACGACAATTCAAACAAAGCCCTAACATCCGTCCCCTCGCTAGCAAGGGCAATGAATAAGGAGACATAAGTGGAATTATCTTCAGGGCTTTTACCATCTGGGTAGAAATATATAGCCCATGCATATCCACCAATATAAAAAGTATCCGATGCGATGTATTTGCCTACCCCCATGCCTTTCGAGAGAGAATAGCCACCGATCTTGAATTCATGAGACCCATTTACGGTTTCCGTTATAGAGGAGGATGTTGTTTTTGTTGGAATTGATGATGATGGGTTTGATGTGGGAGGTGCTGCTGAGAGATCTCTGCTACAAAACCTGATTGTGCCCATCAACTATTGAGAAAGAGAATATCAGGGTATCCCGGAGTTTCGTGTTTTCAGCGTTATTGATGAGGGAATTGAAATGGGTCTGATTCAATTTTGGATTTTGAGAGAGTTTTATGGAGAATTAGGGGTTTTTCAGGGTTAATTGAAAAAAAAATTAGGGTATTGGGTGAGTTATTTTATAGGAAGATGTGAAAAGAAGTGAAAAGTTTGTGCTAGTGGAGGTGGTGCAATGATTGAATATATATAGAGAGAGAGAGAGAGAGAGAGAGGAGGAGCTCCATGTCCATATGAGATTTGTTTTCTTTATAATTTTTATTAAAGTTATATTTAGTGTTATATTTCAAAAGTGTTTAAAAAAAATAAAATCAAAAAATAGTGTATTTAGATCATTTACATGTTTTGATGTCAAAAATAATTTTTAAAAAATAAAAAACATTATTTTGATGTATTTTTAAATAAAAAATACTTTTAAAAACAACCGCAACCACACTCTCAAATAAACACTAATGTCGGTAAGAAAATTGATAATAATAAAATAAATAAATAAAATACATGCATTTCTTAGGTTTCGTATCAAAATTAGGGGTGTCATTGACAATGTACTGGGTTTGGATTTGGAGACGCCTTATGTTGTGTTTTTTAGATATTTTGCTTACAAAAAGATGTATCATTTGTATTTTAAATAAATAAGATTTCCATTCGTATTATATATTTTAAAAAATAAAAACATGGGAGTCTCATCCATTTTAAATAATTATTTTTCCTGAAAAAACAATTATCATATATGCCTTTTCTAGGATTTCTAATAGCATTTCTTATTTATATTAATGAAAGAAACATTGAAAAAGAAGTACATTAATCAATCATCAACCATTTGCATGGGGAGCCACAAGTGGACTCCATAATAACACTCCTTGCTGCTCTTCACTTTCTTTCTTGGTTCTATGACTAAATACATTTGCACTTTTTAGGGCTAATCATTTATTTATGCTATATATGGTGTTGTTATTCTTTTCATTCCTTTAATGTGGTCCTCTTATAGTTTTTTTTTTTTAAAAAAAAAAACTTCTAATTTTTGAGTGTTTGACACGGTGTTTCAAAAATATTTTTGAAAATATTTTATTTTTATTTTTTACTTTATATTAGTTTTTTTTGTGTATTTTTAGATTATTTTGATATATTTCTGAGCGAAAAACACTTTTAAAAGCAATCTCAATCACTCCCAAACAAGCATTTTATTATATCCACATCTATTTTACTTATCATTAGGATTTTTTTATAAGTGTTTTGAAAATGTATTTCCTACATTAACCTAATAAATTTAGGAAAAAATTAACAATTCTCTTGAATGTTTGTCTTGATACAAGATAAATATCATTTAATTATATTAACCTCTTAAGATTTGAAATGAAATGAAAAATCTCGAATGAATATATGAAAATTAGAATGATATTTTAACTTTAATATTTGTTTGAAACAATAACTACGAATTGAGGTACTATATAAAACCTTCAATTTACTATTAAAATAAAAAAAACTACTATATATATAATCGGTGTTGGCCACTCACGGAAGCTCCTTACATCTCCTACCGTTTTCGGTGTTGGCCACTCACGGATGACCTTTACCTTCTCTGCATCCACTAGTATCCCCTCAGAACTGACTATATACCCCAAGAATAATAATCGTTCTGTCAGCCAACTGCATTTTTTAGAAGTTTATGAACAGTTTATTCTCAGATAGCACCTCTAACATGGCCCTTAGATGATCCATATGCTCATTCTCACTTCGGCTATATATCAATATATCGTCAAAATACACGACTACATATTTACCAATGAAAGGTCGTAATACATTATTCATAAGCCGCATAAATGTGCTCGGTGTGTTTGATAGTCCGAACGGCATCACCAACCACTCATAGAGTTCATCCTTCGTCTTAAAAGCTGTTTTCCACTCATCTCCTGGTTTCACCCGAATCTGATGGTACCCACTGCGTAGATCAATTTTGAAGAACAATTTTGATCCTTCAAACATATTCAGCATGTCATCCAACCGCGGAATCGGAAAATTGTATCTAACTGTTACTCAGTTTATGACGCGGCTGTCAACACACATCCTCAAACTTTCATCTTTCTTCGAAACCAGTAAGGCAGGTACAACGCATGGACTCATGCTTTCACGAATAAATCCCTTCCTTAATAATTCTTCCACCTTCTCCTGCAAAATCTGATTTTCTCTCGGACTCATTCAGTAATGCGGTAAATTCGGTAAGCTTGCTCCCGGGACCAGATCAATTCGGTGTTGTATGTCTCTCAATGGTGGAAGGTCATTTGGTAATTCTTCTGACACCAGCTCACTGAATTCAGACAAAAGAGATTGCACTTTCTCAGGTAGCTTCTCTTCAGGTGCTTCTCCTTCTGCTACTACTAAAGCTCGCACAACCACAACATGAACTTCTTATGCTTCCTTTACTTCCAGCTCTAATTCCGTTAGTGAAGTGACCAATGAGAGTAGAGAGCGATCTTCCCTTGTAGCCTTACCTAAGACTCCGCTTGAGTTTCGTTTAGGGACCATAGCGATTTTCTGTCTTCCCAATTGAAGACATATACATTCTCTGGCCCTCGATAAGTCACATCCACATCGAATTGCCAAGGGCGACCCAATAATACATGACTAGCATCCATGTTGACTACGTCACAAGCCACTTCATCTCGGTAATGTTGCCCAATTGAAATAGGGACCTTGCACACTTCGGTCACACTAGCTTTAGGCCCTTTTTTTATCCACCCAATCATATAAGATTTTGGGTGTTTTTTGACCCGTAATTTCAGATGTTCTACCAGTCTCTTGGACACAAAATTCTCACAACTTCCGGTATCAACGATCAAATCGCAAATTTTTCCTTGCACACTGCAACAAGATTTAAAAATATTTCTTTGTGAGTAATCTTCCACCTTTGTTGAGCACAAGACATGCTGAATCACACAGTTAATAAATTCCCCCTGCTCTTCTGCAATTTCAGCTCCTTCCAATAGCTCTTCAATTTCCATCCCTTCCCCCTCGTACTATCCCTCTTCTCCATCTGCTCCCGCTTCTATAAAATTCACAGGCCTCCTGGTTGGGCATTCATTGGAACGATGCCCAGGCTAGCCACAACGGTAGCATTTGAATCCCCCTGTTTTGGCATACGTATTTGGTGCCCGCGGGGCCTCCTTTGCTACTGTTGTTGTGCGACTTCCAACTGGAGTGTTAGAAGAGGTTGCTCCCCGTAGAGTCTGATCTACAACTGATTTAGGCGGGAGTTGACCTTCAAGTGCTGGGAGTTTACCCCTGTAAGTTGGTTCCCCCATATTCCGATAGTGAGGAAAACGAGTAGATGTTTTCTCCATCAATTCTGTTTTTAGAGCCATATTATGTGCCTCCTCAACTGTCCAAACCACCTGCAACCCGATCCTTTCTCTAATGGACGATTTCAATCCTCCCAAATACCTGGAGACTTGTTGTGCTTCTAACTCACTTAAATTGTTTCGCACTGAAAGTCTAGACCACTCCTCTGTATAATCTGCCACTGATTTGCTCCCCTACACGCAATTTTGTAGCATTTGGAATATGAATTGCTCGTAATCAGGTGGTAAGAATCTGTTCATAAGGAGTTGTTTCATCCTTCTCCAAGATCGTATGGGGGGTTTTCCTTGAAGTCTCTTATCCATCTGCAGCCGTTCCCACCAAACAGCAACCCCACTCCTCAATTTATAGGAGACTAGTTTGACATGCCGTTCTTCCACAACCTCTGTAAAATCAAAGAATCATTCAACCTCCGAGAGCCAGTCCAAAAATTCTTTAATCTGTAATTTACCATGGAACAATGGTATATCAGCACGGATTCAGTAGTCAGGTTGATTTCGCCCCTGTTGTTGATTTTCTGGAATGCCAACAAGTTCTTTTAAGTCGTCATCACTTAAATCAGCGTATGGTCTGTTTCTGACGGCTCTAGGTTGGTGACCATTTGTTGGGCGGTTGAGGGTGCCTACGTTGACAAAGACAAGTGGACAATCCACCAGATGCTGCACCATAGCTTCCAGCCTCGCCATCACTTGCCTCTGTTCATCAATGGCAGCCCACAAATCAGCATCTGTATCCCTCCACCAGCGTCGCGAGGGTTCACTCTTCCTCCTTCGTTGTTGTTGGCCATTGAAGACAAGGCAATTCCTTGCTCTGATACCACTTGACACAGAACGGAAGACGCGATTTACAAATGTATATCGTAAAGAAATTGTAAACACTTAAACTGGAAAAACTCAATGATATTTTATTGTGTAATTCTGCCATCGTTCACGGCCTTTAAGTAGGCTTACAAGAATCCCTAAGATTAGAGACATTTATTGTTGTAGATTACAATCATGCTAAAATAGGAAATAGAAATCAAGAAATTAAAGACATTAATTTGTAGGCATAACGGCTAGAATTTGACTTTACTGTCAAAATTCCAGGATGCTAATTCCATGCTAATACCCGATCACTCTGCTGCCACCTGGTGTTTTTTTGGCTTTGGACCGATCCTTCTTCTTCAGTTTCATGTCCAGTGCTTCTTCGAACTCCAAGGCTATCTATTCTGTATCAATATCACATGGAAAACCTGCCAAGTCCTCCAGCTTGTATTCCACATATTGATTTTCGTCCATTGTTGTTGGAACATGTGGGTCATAAGGATGACCGTTGTAATTCAAAGCTGATCATTTTGGACGATGATGGCAAATGATCATCATCAATTTCTTCATGCTGCAGGAAAGCATGCCAGAGTGTTAATAGATAAAAATGATCATATCCAGCTCCAGTCCCTAGGAAAGAGATGAGGTGGAACACAGATCATGTCATATGGTTCATAGAGTGAACCAGTTAACCAATGCACTAATCAGTCACTAGAACCATCTGTTGCAAAGGGCAATAGGATACCTCAGCTTCAGATTGATGGTCTTCATGTTGAATATCCATAGGAACCTGAGCAGAATCAAAGTGATAATGAGCAGGAGCTCTATGGAAATTGCATGAAGTTCAACATAATAGAGACACGATAAATACTGGTGGGCGTGTTGCCAGAACTATTTTGTGAGAAGCAAAGGTTTCTCCATCAACTTCAAGATTTACATCAGTTCCCTTTCCACTGTCTACAAGCTTTCCAAAATGCTGACCAATATTGGAAGGTGGCACGGAAATGTTGTAGGTCTTAGGCCCCTCGGTGTGAGACTTAAAAACACCAACACGGCAGCGAACTAGTAGGGTATCATCCTTAAGATAGTCTGATGTCTCTAATAGATTCCTTCTATAAAATCGTTTATAACCCCTGCAGCATCCAACAGCAGCACCCATTACATTGTGTTTTTCATCCACCGCAACATCCAACAGCAATGAGAACTACTGAAACTTAAAGAATGAATAAAAGATGCTTGTATAATGTTGGAGGTGAAAAAAATTGGTTTAAGAAAAAAATTGTTGATTCCCAGAGACTGCAAGGATGGCATTATAGATAACAAATCCAAAGGAAAAATAAATAATTGTGTTCTTAATACATACTTGAGACGACAAGATGCTTAAAGATACTTGGGTAATTTTGGAGGTGAAAAATTTGGTTTGAGAAAAACAAGTCTGATTCCCAGAGAATATCCATTGCAAGGATGGCATTATCCGAAGGTGAAATAAATAATGACGCTATTAATGTGTACTTAAGATGAGAAGAAGCTTAACAGTAAAGCCCATTAATACATAGGTAATCACACGGTATATGAACAACAAATAGGAAAGGCATTTAGACATTTTAAAAGGGGAAAAAAAGTTGTATTATATAGAATGCAATTACATGTGAAAAAGTGAAATACAGAAATATAGAATAATAACAACAGACATTCAACTAAGTGAAAAGTGCTCTTTATGCCTTGAAAATCGAAAACAAAATAGCTATACTTAATTTATTTTCCATATACACTACAATTTTCCATCATTTGTAAAACAAAATCAGTAAATTCTAAGACTCTCACCATACATCAAACACTAAGCGTTAAACCACACACAGAACCCAAAATATCATGCCATAACAAAGTAAGAGAATTCTTGACAAAGCAATCAATCGTAATCTTACAAGCACTTCAATCAATTAGAATACGCATCCCTAAAAATTCAGAATTCAGACTTTTCAATCTAAAAAAGAAAAACAGAGAGAGAAAACTCACCACATACTGCCACGATGCTTAAGCGTATAGGGCCCCCTCTCTAGGGCTCTCCCAAAATGGCTATGAACCTTATGCCTTTCTTTCCCACTTTGATCCATCAACGACAATTCAAACAAAGCCCTAACATCCGTCCCCTCGCCAGCAAGGGCAATGAATAAGGAGACATAAGTGGAATTATTTTCAGGGCTTTTACCATCTGGGTAGAAATGTATAGCCCATGCATATCCACCAATATAAAAAGTATCCGATGCTATGTATTTGCCTACCCCCATGCCTTTGCAGAGAGAATAGTCACCGATCTTGAATTCATGAGACCCATTTACGGTTTCCATTATAGAGGATTATGTTGTTTTTGTTGGAATTGATGATGATGAGTTTGATGTGGGAGGTGCTGCTGAGAGATCTCTGCTACAAAACCTGATTGTGCCCATCAACTATTGAGATAAAGAATATCAGGGTATCCCGGATTTTCGTGTTTTCAGCATTATTGATGAGGGAATTGAAATGGGTCTGATTCAATTTTGGATTTTGAGAGAGTTTTATGGAGATTTAGGGGTTTTTCAGGGTTCATTGAAAAAAAAATTGGGGTATTGGGTGAGTTTTTTTATAGGAAGATGTGAAAAGAAGAGAAAAGTTTGTGGTAGTTGAGGTGGTGCACTGATTGAATATGTATATATATATATATATATATATATATATATATATATATATTTCAATAAAAATAACAATAAAAATTAAAAATCTAAATTAATAACAAAGGTGTATAGATACAAATAAAAAATTTAAAACTATCTTAGAAGGACCGACAAAATCAAGGGATCGAAACGAAACTAAAAAATAAAAGAATAGAAACCAAAATAAAAAATTATATGTTAAAAAAGATAAAAAAAAATTTAATCTCTGCAGCGGAGCGCGGGTTTATGGCTCGTATATACTATTTGTATTAGAAAACAGTGTTTCTTTTTATAATAATAATATAATAACAACAACAACTTTACAAGAGGACGAAGTCATGTTTAATATCCATCACTACCTCTTCAGGTGCAGGTAAGTTCAATTTCTAGCATTTGTTAAGAATTGAACACGTCATCTCTTGATATAAATTAAAAAAAGTCACTGGCAATGAGTTAGAGAATCATTTAGAAATAAACTAGCAAAATTAGCCCGGCGCAAAAACTAGCAAAATTAGCCCGCGCGTTGCGCCGGGCTTTTTATATATAGCAAACTGATTATTTATGTGGTAAACAAAGAATTTTTTAGTTGATAAATAAAGAATTGTAAATTTTAAATCATGCTATAATTTTTTTTATGTATTGAATTAGTTGATTATTGTTATAAGATCAAATACTCAGATAATAATTCAATTTAAAAATTTAAAAATTATAAGCGATAAAATTTATAAAAGATCAGCGAATTGTAATTTGAGTATTGCAAGACCATAATTGATTAATTATTTAGTATGTATTAATTGTTTTGATGGTTATTTAATTGGTTGATGTAAATCTGTAATCAATAAAATGAATGAAAGATGATTTTTTTTTGTCTTGAACTGAATGTGTTGATGGTTAAATATTTTTTAACAGTTACTAAGCAGTTAACTGGTTGATAGCAATATTATAATCGCTGAAATCTATTAAAGATAGATTATTTTTTGTTTGCATTGATCTGGTTGGTTGTTGACATTATTTTACTGGCTTGGAGAATAATTTAATCACAGTTTGGATGTGAATTATGTGTCGATTTAATTAACTCATAGATTGCAAAATTTCAATGTTTTGATTATCTGGTGTGTTTTAATTGGATTGATAATTATATAATCAGTTGGTCGAAAAAATGTAATAGATTATATTGATTAGAGATTTTTGTTCGCTGTAGTCAATTGAGAATTTGTTGGTGGTTGGTTTTGTTGTAATTGTGTGGCCGATCATCTAATTTTTCTTTATTCAGTTGTGTTTACTGGTTATGGAAATATTTTTTGTATCCATTTGTATGGTGAATTATTTGATTGTTTGGTGTGATATTTTTTTTGTTGTAGTTTATTGATCAATTTGTGAATGTGTTTTAATCGGTTATTTGTAATTGTGTGGCCGATCATTTACTATTATATAACTATACTAAATGTATCTCAGAGTACTTATATTAATTTTTTATATTAAAAAAATCCTAGGTCATGTTTTCTTTTCTCTATATATATTCTTAGGCGAAAGACTAAAAATATA